>VXBP01005738.1:31393-505471 GCA_013400115.1 Rhinopomastus cyanomelas
GGGGTGTCAGCGACACCACCCAGCTTCGTGTCATCAGCAAACTTGCTGACAGTGCACCCTAATCCCTCATGATCACAGATACAACTTTAAATGGCTAAGAAATTAATTGCAGGTCAAGTATAAATATGCTCAGAGGGCTGGAGCACCTGTGCTGTGGGGACAGGTTGAGAGAGCTGGAGTGTTCATCCTGAAGAGGAGAAGAATCCAGGGGGACCTTCCAATCCCTGAAAGGGGCCTGTCAGAAGGCGGGGGAAGACTGTTCACAAGGGCAGGGAATGACAGGACAAGGGGTCATTGTTTGAAGCTGGAAAAGGTTAGATTTAGTTTGGACATCAGGAAAACATTCTTTAATCTGAGGATGGTGGATCCCTGGAATAGGCTGCCTAGAGAGGTGGTAGAGGCTCCGTCTCTGAAGATGTTCCAGGTCAGGCTGGTTGGGGGTCTGGGAAGTCTAGTGTAGAAAGTTATGTCCCTGCTTGTTTGTAGAAGGATTGGACTAGATGCCCTTTGGAGGTCTCTTCCAACCCAACACATTCTATGATTCTATGGAGGACTGAACTAATACCTGATACACACAACTCTCTTCTGAAATAAGGTAGCACGTCACAAGAACCTGCTGGCCACAAGTCTTACTTGAAGACATGAGAAAGTGAAAATCAAGAACAAAAACAAACGTATCAATGAGCAAGATTAGTAAACAAGGACAAACATTTGTTTAAGACAGGCTGGTAGCATTTGAATTAAGATTCCCAGCCTACAAACATCATGAGGTGCCAAAGGTGACCCCGTGTCTGAGATTCTTATCTAGGAATGGATTAACCTTCTAGGTGTGGACAGTGAGGCCATTACAGTTTAGAGCGTGCTCAGATGCATCACGCATGCCGCGGTAGAGGATATACATCAGAAATCAGAACCCTGACTCACTGTTTACAGCCAGATTAATTTCTTACACTCCTTCTATCCCGAGCCATGATATTGCCTTTGAATATTAGGAAAGGAGGAAACACGTTCACAAACCAATTCCTGCTGGAGCCTCACACAACAGAGGTGAGCACAGGGAGAAGAAAAGGTGAGGGGAAAGTAGGGCAAAAGCCAATTAGTTTCTTGAGTTAGTGATGGTGACATCACATAGCTATTGCTAAAGGAGAGAAGCAGAGGTGTTAAGCATGATTGATACTCCAGTCTGCTTTGCATTTCACTTCTACATACAAGCAGTGCGCAGACACGACAACTCCAGATAGTTCTTATCTGACTGACCCTCAGATCCAGCTCTGTACACACAGCTTAATCACTCTGCTGCTCACCACTTCCCAAAATACCACCTAGCTGGAATCTTCTCAAACCTCCAATGCAGAGAGACAGGGGTGGCCTAAAATTCTGCCAGTAAAAGGCAGAAGCATTACAGAACTGGTTAAGGTGAACTGTTACCCAAAATTGCCCTTCCACTCCCACTCAGAAAGATTAGGGGATGGGTACTAGTGGGAACATCAGACTGACAGGAGAACCAGAAGCAAATCAAACCAAATCACATTTTATTCTGCAGCAAACCCTCAAACTCTTTTAGCCGTATTGTAGTGGTTTGGGCTGGGATAGAGTTAATTTTTTCCACAGTAGCTCCTTCGGGGCTGTTTTGAATTTGTGGTAAAAACAGTGTTGATGTAACACCAGTGTTTCCATTAATGTTTACACAGTGTCAAGACATTTACAGCTGCTAGTGAGGAGCGAATGAGCTGGGTGCATGAGTTGAGAGAGGGCACAGTTGCAACAGCTGACCCCAACCCACCAAAAGGATACCCCAGACCATATGATCAACATATAAAGCAGAGGGAAGAACAAAGAAGGGGCTAGGGAGGAATGCTGAGAGCACTGGCATCTGTCTTTGCAGGTAACTCTTATGGCTGATGGTGTTCATGGTGATGTCTGAACAACTGGCTGCTGCTGATACAGTCACACAGAAACACTGATGCTCCAGCTGCAAGAAATAATCAAGAAAGGGCTCCATGTATCCAGTTTCACAAACTCTGGTTATTATTTCACATTCCTTTTGACAGCCTGAGATGTAGAAAGGAAAGCAAAACACCCAGTTGCTTACTGCATCCAAAGAGAGAAAGCCAGGCTCCAGAGCAACAAGTTTTAACGGAGTAACTGCAGAATTCAGAGCTCTGAAGAGAGGGGTTTGGTGTGAAAGAAGGCGAGGGGGGAGCTCCAGATGTGCAATAAATAACACTGCACACCACTTGTCCAAAAATACTTTAATTTAACAAAAGCCTGCTCAGCATCATCCTCCTCACACGTCACAAGTTATGGAGGGACACGCAAAGCACTGCGGTGTTTCTACAGCACCAGCAGAACATGAGTTCACACAGTTGTTGTATCTTATACAAAAATATTCTCAAATCTTCCCTGCTATCTATTCAGCACTAACTTTTTGCCTAACTTTTTCTTGATCCTGAATTAACTTTCAGATACTAAAGCAGAAAGAACAACACAGTAAGAAGTACCTTCCCTTCCCCTGCAGACAAGGAGAATTTACTGCCTCACATCAAAAATACTCTCACAAATCACTCCAGGATTTCAGTAAAGCAGTGATGTAATGATGGCAGTCACACACGTGGATGAGCTGACATGTTGTAGCCCACCATCTTATAGAGAGATGTATTAGGAGTCTAAATTCTTTACTCTGTCAGCTAGGAAATATTTGCCTATTGTAAACACTCAATTGTTTGTAATTGCTGCTTGATATTTATGAACTTAGCACATGGGAGATGAGAGAGCTAATGTTTTGTGGTGTGTGTGCCTTGTTTTAACAGACTTAATAATGCACACCTCTCATTAATTTTCAAGTCACAAATCATCTGCTCTGTATTACTTACTTTCCTGAGTTACTAACCCAAAATCATTGTGTGAGGTTTCCAAAGTGAAAAAGCTGCTCAGTTCTGCTGTTGAGGTTGATAAAAGCTGTTTGATCAGACTAATAAAACTGAAGATTTTGGAATCCTAAACAGAAAACATTCATCTTTTACAATATTCTCACTGGATTTACCAGTCACCAGACAGGACCCAGCCCCCTGTTTAAAAAGTCTGAGGACCCCTGCTCTAGGTATCACCACCAAGCTTCTGTTAAAGACGCGTGGCAGCAGAAGACTTATAAAGCAGTATACGTGCCCTTTGCAAACACACAGTCACACTCTACAGCACGTTCAATATGGGAAGCAAAGTAGAAAAGTGTCTCAAAGGAGTGTTCCAGCACAATGCAAAGAAAGTTCTGAACAGCGTTTGGGAGCTGAGCATAGAATTTGCCATGGTCACACAGGCAACGCTTTCCACTGCACAGTTAGACAAGCCATCCTGTAGTTCTTTGCCATAAAGATCTGAGCTAAACTGGTATCAAAAATAGAATTTGAGAGTACTCACACAGATATTCTTTAACTAAGGCATTGGAAGGTTTAGAACTGGACTAATGCTTTAGTTTCCAGTAAACACAGCATTTCTGAACGCAGACGATCAGACAGGGCTATTCCCAGAATCACAACCAATGAATAAAATTTTGTTATGGCTTATGCACAAAAAGGGGCTTGGGTCTGACACGATTGGAGCTCTGTTAGCTAGTGAGGAATCACATTTGTTTCACAAGGTTTATACGGTCTCCTTAATAAAGTGAAGTGTTGGATTTCTTGCTGTATTAATTGAGTTCTGCATCGCACAGGGAAAACACGCTTTCATGAAACGGCTAACGCCATTCATTTGTGCATCAGCATCACCAAGGATCTTCTTCCACCTACAAGGAGTAAGAACAGCAGTGAGACCAAATGCCCAAGGGCTGACTGCACCACAGTGCATTTGGAAGTTTACAAGACTCAGTTTTATGCAAACAATAGAGCACTACTACACTTCTATGTTATGACAGATTCAAGAGAAATTCTGAAGTGTTTAGCAGTGTTGCTGCAATCGCATTCACACAGCTTCATAAATGACAATGCATCAGTACAGGCTGGGGGATGATCTACTGGAGAGCAACTCTGTGGAGAGGGATCTGGTGGACAAGTTCTCCATGAACAGCAATGTGCTCTTGGGGCCAAGAAGGCAGATGGAATCCTGGGATGGCTCAAGAACAGTGTGTCCAGTAGATCAAGGGAGGTTCTTCTCCCTCTCTACTCTGCTCTAGTGAGGCCACATCTGGAATACTCTGTCCAGTTCCGGGCTCCCTGGTTCAAGAGGGACAGAGATCTGATTGAGGACTTCAACAGAGGGCCATGAGGGTGATTAAAGGACTGGAGCACCTGCCTTATGAGGAGAGATTGAGAGATGTGGGACTTCGCAACTTGGAGAGAAGACTGCGAGGGGACTTAATTAATGTCTATACTGTCATGAGGGCTGGGTGTCAAGAAGAAAGAGGCAATCTCTTTTCACTTGTGCTCTGTGATAGGACAAGGGGCAGTGGGTATCAGCTGGAGCACAGGAAGTTCCACCTCAAGATGAGCAAGAACTTTCTTTACTGTAAGGGTGACAGAGCACTGGAAGAGGCTACCCAGGGAGGTTGTGGACTTTCAAGACCCATCTGGATGCATTTCTGTGTAACGTGTCTTAGGCTTTATGGTCTTACTCAAGCAGTGGAGTTGGACTTGATGACCCCAGGAGATCTCTTACATACAGATCATTAGAGGTTGGATCTGTGTAAACAGTCTCACTAGTTTTAACTGTTGTATCACACAATCTCTCTTGAAATTAATTAAAATAGAGGACAGTGACTGTGCTCACTCTGTAGGAGTAATTACACCCAAGAAACTGTATTTAAATTGAGGTATATGTACAGTTATCCATAGATATGTCTATGTCACACTTGATATTAAGGAGGTAGATGAACAGTTCAAACCTAGCTCATCATTTCAGACACTGCACCCTGTAGACTACTTAGGGAAAAGACACTGATCTTATTGAAAGCATCTACTGAAAACAGTACAGTTTCAACAGGTCTTATTGAAAGCAAAACATTAACAAGGCATTTGAGAGGTTCCAAATATAACAAGTCAAGCATGCAAAATGTAAGTACTTACTAAGGCTTGACACTGTAATATTCTTCTGGAGTCACGATTTTCAATCCACCAAAGTAGTCCAGGACCCAAATATTGGTGATGTTGAATTTAGCAAAGAACCAGTTATGATCCTTTGGCCAAGTTTCCATTTCAGGGTGGCGACTGAACAGTGCTTTTTTTGCTAAGACTGCTTCTGAATCATTCACCTAAACAATAACCAGCAAAATATCAGAGTAAGAGACAGTCACGTAAAGACATTGTGCTCTTCCAAATGCAGCCATGTTTTGTCCAAAGGGGCTCGCTCCTGCGGCAGAGTTCACACATCTTCAGCGTGGTGTACAGCTGTACACACTCAGACAAATAACTCCAAGGTTCTTGAATTCAGTGTTAAATCAAAAGGGTGCTTTTCAAGTAAGCATGAGCAAGAAAGTACTTCATCACACGAGAAGTCATCTTTCAACAAATCGCACAGAGAAGTACAGATTCTTGCTGAATGACTACAATGCAAGGCTTTGGGCTTAGTTTTACCTCCATAGCACCTGCTCACTCAAACACAAACAAACAGACTCAAGTGTGTTCAGGTGTGTGCAAGCAGATGCATACACATACTGCAACAGAATCTTCACAGAAATGAAGATGAAACACATGACAACACTTAACATGCAACACGCAAACGTTTAAAGTGTTAAGTCAACAGGTTAGGGCTCTGTGTAGAGTACAAGAGGAACTAATTAAAATCATTTCAGTATCCATGAGAAACACATGAAGCAATTAAGAGATTGCTGGAGTGTAATGTACAAACATGTGATGTGTGAAAATACTAAGTAAGAATTTAGACTTATGCAAGAGAAAGAAATGATGATTAGTTATCATGCTCAATCATTATCCTCAATAATGTAATTAGGTCTTCAATGCACATGCAGCCCTAAATTCCTTCTGTGGGACACCAAAGTACTGGTGCATGAGATAGTATTGCCCTGGGAGCAACACCAACAAACACCACAACACATTTGTTCGTGTCTCCACTACCTGTAGAATTTACTGCTCAGGTTAATCTTTACTTCAGCAAAGTTCTGGAAGTGCCTACATCACCCTGCAGCTGGGGTTAAACCACAACAGCCAACTTTTATCTGCTTACCTTTACAATACTTCCACAGAAGATTATGTGGGCACAGAGGGGACTCTGGGGATCATATTTGTGTTTCTTGCAATAAGAAGTCTGTGCCAAAGACACAGTCAAGGAGGCATTTGAATTGATCTGAAACACAAGTAGTAAGATAAGAGGTTTACACACTTCTGCAAGAAAAATGTCACACCCAACATATTTTCAAGTCTTGGTACTTTATCCAGCTCAGTATTACTGGTAAACAAAAAGGAAGCTGTCATATTTTCCTAACCATAGCTGAAAGCCTGCTTAGGTGGGCTCTGACTCTGAAAACACGACCAGTTCAGAAATGCGATGAAAGTTTGTTAGCGCAAAACGCAAACCCCACAAAACAGCGTTCCTTAAACCTCTGACTTCAAGGCACCGTCCAGCTATTTCCCGCTGTAATTCTTGTATGTTCCAATTTACACACATATGGGACAGAACAGAACACAACTTGATGAACTCTGGTGGAAGGACAAAGCGTTACTGAAACAGTAACCAACTCAATTCCAAGATGGTTGATAAAAATCTGTGAAAACAAAAAGAATCAACCAGCTTTCCCCCACCAAAACAAGTCTCCTGGCTGCTCCTGGTCAGCAATTCTGCAGTTTAAAGTCAATTTTAAAAGTTAAGTTCAAAAAATCCTGAGTATTTCTGTAAGACACCTAATCTGAAGAATTAAAGAATCTGTCTTCATTTGTTTTTCTAAAATGTATTTGGTGAACACAGTTTGAAAAGTATTGGTGTCTACTACCAAATGCATCAGAGTTCATCCTCAAGCAAAAAAAGCTGATGTGCTCCAGGAAATGTCATTAAAGGATGTCATCTCAAAAAGAACACTCCAAACAATTCCATGAGGAAACCCTTCCTCATATAAAGGGTGATCAGACGCTGAAATGGAATTCCCAGGGCAGTGGTGGAGTCCCCATCCCTGGAGGTGTTTAAGGACAGATTAGCTGTGGCACTTAGTGCCCCCATCTAGGCAATTGTGGTGATGTTAGGTCATGGGTTGGGTTGGATGATCTCGGAGGCCTTTTCCAGCCTCAATAATTCTGTGATTCTGTGTGACTGTCATCAACTTGCTACCTGTAACAACCTGTCTGAACCTTGCTCACAGAATCATAGAAACATTAGGGATTGGAAGGGACCTCGAAAGATCATCTAGTCTAATCCCCCTGCCAGAGCCGGGCCACCTAGACCAAGTTGCACAGTTGTCTTTCTTTAGTCTGTGTGATTATAACCTGATCTTTCATCAACAAGCCTTTTTTGATAAATGGATGATCTTAGAGGGCTTTTCCAGCCTCAATGGTTCTGTGATTGTGTAAGAAGTCACTTAAAACATGACACAGAGTACCACTGAAGTGACAAAACAGGAGCAGCCACCACCTGACAGATGGGAAGTTAACTACAAAAACAGCTGACTCATGATTATTCAGCACCATCACCCTTCCATCAGGCATCACGCACGTGACTACCACGGTGAAGGGTTTCAGCGCTGTAAGCGCAGAACAAGGATCTGTTGATCACTTCGTGTCAGCACAGCAGCACTGCTGGTGGTTTGGAGCCTTCGGAAGGAAAAATGTTTTCAAGTTACTCTGCAAACAAAAGACTATAGCTGGGGGAGAGAAAGAGATACTACACAAGATAAACTACACTTTCTACAGCCCTTAGTTATGTAATTAAACTACAGTCACATAATTTACTAAACCTGGAGTAGTTAGGAGAATAAAACCATTTTCTGATTAATGGAGCCACATGATTACTGCTTCTCTTAACTTTTTAGCCAACTCTCTTCACCACAGCCTGGCAAAACATGTGAGAAAAGGCTGATTACCAAGAGCCCCAGTGTGCCAACGTGCTTGCCACCTTTCCGTGTGGGCTTTATGGTCATCTCCTGACATTACACTACTACTCCTTCAGTACTTCCTTCGCTCAGGTCCAACAGTGCCAGCTGCCAGGCTTTCTGACGTTTTGTGTGACCTTCTCGCTGTTTCAACATTCTGAGGCCTCTCAGTTCTTTGCTCGGTCCTCCTGGAGGCTCCAGCCGCTTCTTCCAGCAAAGCTCTGCTTCCCAGCTTTTCAGACCGCGATCGGAACTTCTCAGGAGGCTGCTGCTGACGGGGTGCCAGCACTGCTGATGTTGGGGTATTCAAGTTGGCACCTGAGTACCCATGGGAGGTGACATCCAGGCATTGACTGCCACCACCTCGACTTCAGAAAATTCCTGACTCCCACGAAAGGGAATTACAGGCACTACCTGCTACTGCGATGTGAAGGGGACAGCAGCCAAGGAAAACACCACAGGAGCGACCTGCGTGCTTACAGGGTCACTGTTTGTACTTGCGGGCTGCACACGCCAGTGTCCAGCGGATTCTGCAGGGACTCCTCCCGCCCGCCCCCCTCCCTTGTTTCCAGGAGGCCAACCCCGGCCTTGCCAGCGGCCCAGCTGTTGCCGCTCACCTCCAGGTCCTGCACGGAGATCTCCATGTCGGTCAGGTAGAGGTAGGGGACCCCGCTGCCGCCGAACGGCCCCGGGGGGCCGTCGCTGATGGAGAAGATGTTGGCGAAAGGGTGACCGCGCAAACCCTCCTGGGCGGAAAGCGTGGCCAGCGCGCCCCAGTCGCAGTGGTGCAGCACGAAACGCGCCATGCGGGCCGCCTCCTCCGGTGGCGGGATGGCGCCGCCGGCTGCCAGCAGCAGCGCCAGTAGCAGCGGCGGCAGCACCGCCGCCACAGTTCGGCGGAGCGCCGGCCCCGCCATAGCTCCGCTTACGCCCGCCAGCACCGACTACAAGCGTAGGCAGCGCCGGCACCCACGGCCCCTGCCTTGCGCCGGGAGGGGCAGGGCCAAACCGCTCTCCGCCAATCACAGCCAAACAACTTATCCTGCTTTACTAACGAGGGGAGGGGGAAATTAAAACGTCCGCTGTCAGCCAATGGGCTAGCGATGGCCTCTCCTTCTAGCCAATGAGAGCTGTCTGGAGGCGGGGACGATTGTCACGGGTTTCGTCGGCTGTAAACAGTGCTGACACCTCTGCCTTGCCATGGGGCGGGGAGAGACGGGGGCGGGGTCAGAGGCGGTCCGGAGCCAATGGAAAGACTCTTCAGAACTCTCTGCCAATCCGGATTCGCACGCGCGGCTCGCTCCGTCTCGCGCCGAGTCCAAGCGCCGGTAGACGCGCGCACGCGCTCTTGGGTGCTCGCGGGGGTCAACAGCCTAGAGACTGCGGGGGGCGCTGGCGCTGCGCGGGCGGAGAGTGCGAGGCGGCCCCCGGGGAGCTGGAGCTCAGCCCGTCCCGCAGACGGATCGAGACCCCTTTAGGCTGGAAAAGATCTGCAAGGTCATCGCGTCCAACCGTTAGCCTGACTGTACCAGGGCCTCCGCTAAACCCAAGTCACACAGGAACACATGCAGGTAGGACACAGAAACCCAGGTTAACTTACCATCCAACTGCCATCAGCCTGCAGGTGCCCCATAGCAACCACAGCTTAGCGCAGCCCCATTTGGATGGGCTGAAATCCAGAAGGAGACAACACCATAGATCAATATCCTACCTTAGAGGATTTGAGCTGATGAATCTGGTGGGAATTCAGTAGTCAACAGGATTTATGATAGCAAATAGCATCAGTTTTGGATATGGAAAGCAGGATTTATTGAGCTGAGCAGTCTCTGCAGTGGGCAGCACACACGAGCACACAGACTGTCTTGTGCCTCGTGCTGAGCTTACAGGGCTTGGTTTGGTCCCCTCTTTCTTGGATGGGTAGCATGGCATGAAATGGTAGGTTGAGAGATAAAGTTGTTAACTCTTCTAGCTTGCTAAAAGGATGTGTTATCTGTAGTAAGTCTCCATGCTCTCACTTCCTCAGCTGAATCTCAGAGAAAGGAGAAGGATTCTCTGTGCTGTGGTGCAACATGTCTAGGGGCTCCAACATCCTTGCACAACAAGGCCAAGAAAGTGTTGCTAGGCACTACTTCTTCTTTTCTCGTACACATTTTTAAAGGGTAAATAATAACATCTCACCGTAGATTGAACCAGTTTACTCATTCCAGGGGCTGGCTGGCTCATGGAACAAACTTTATCTCAGAGTGGTTTATGCGCAATGGGCCTCAGGCTGTAGCTCTGGAGAAGGTGCATTTTAGCCAGAACGTGGGCAAGGTCTCCATCCTAGTTAGTGTATCATTATGCCCTGTCTGCCCTCTTCATGGCTAGTTTTGCCCTGAGCCACCTCTCTCTTCAGAGAGCATGGTTGTTGGACAGACTGGGCAAGGTTTCTCTTCAGACACACAGTCTAGCTGTGCACTGGGACAGGTTTCCTGTCTGGATCGTGCAGTCTGTCCATGAACAGAAACCTTTCTTTGTACAGATAACAACTTACAGTCTGTGCAGGCTCACTGTGCGTAGCACTTGATTTCTGAGCCAGGCCAGCTCTCTGCATCCAAATGACAGCCAGAGCGATTAAAGCCACTTGCCGCTGTGTTGGACAGACGTGACTGACCTGTGAGTCAGCTGTGGCCAAAAGCTGAAGTACTCAATGCTCTGAAGTGCCAACACTCAGTGCCACATGAGACCCACCATGCAAATTGTTTCTAAAAATATTGGTTAGATATCCTCCTGAGGAGATACCAGCCCTGTGGAACAATGCAGTGCTCCTGCTATTTGATGGCACAAAACACAGACCTTTTCATCAGGCATCACACAGTCAGTGGCAAGGCAGGACTCATCTGTAAAAAGCCTCTTAGGGACCAGTGTGTGGTCCTAAAATGTGACTCCATTTTCAGTCATATCTTACTGTTCAGCCAGAGCCTGGGCAGCACGCTGGGGAAGCTGTTGCAAATGGGTGAACTGCTCTCTAGGACACAAAGGCAGTCGGACTGGCCCGAGAACACTGTAATCAAAGCTGTGTCTGTACCCAGCACAGATACCTGGAATTCTATTCAATCTATTCATTGATGACTTGGACGAGGGATTAGGCTGCACGGTCAGCAAGTCTGCTGATGACACAAAGCTGGGAGGAGTGGCTGACACCCCAGCAGACTCTGCTACCATTCAGTGAGACCTGGACAGGATGGAGAGCTGGGCAGAGAGAAATGTAATGAAGTACAACAAGGGTAAGGGTAGAGTCTTGCGTCTGGGCAAAAACAACCCCAGGTACCAGTATAGGCTGGGGACTGATCTGTTGGAGAGCAGTGTAGGAGAAAGGGACCTGGGGGTCCTGGTGGACAGCAGGATGGCCATGAGCCAGCAATGTGCTTTTGTGGTCAAGAGGGCTAAAGGCAACCTGGGGTGGATCAGAAGGTGGGTGGTTAGCAGATGGACAGAGGCTGTTCTCCCCCTCTACTCTGCACTGGTGAGAACACATCTGGAGTATTGTGTCCAGTGCTGANATTCTGTCCGCACCTAAGTAACCTTCGTTTGCTTGTTTTTATCAAGCCTGTTGTGCCTGGTAGAGGAATTGTTCAGCCTAGAAGCAAGTTGTGAATGGCTGCCGCTGTTATACGTCCCATCGCTGTATGAATACGCAGCCATGCCACTTAATGCTCCAGCTCCATTTGTTCTCTGAAGCTGGGCGATCATAGGATCATGAAGACTGGAAGAGAGCTTCATGATCAGCAAGTCTAACTGTCCCCCCTGCAGACCCTAACCACTAAACTATGTCCTGAAACACCATGTCTACACTTCTTTTGAACACTGCCAGGGATGGTGCCTCCACTACGTCCCTAGGAGCCTGTTCCAAGGCTTTCTGTGAAGAAGTTTTTCCTGAGATCCAATCTGAACCTCCCATTTTCAACTTGAATCCGTTTCCTCTTGTCCTATCACTAGTCACTAGGGAGAAGATGCCAATACCCCCCCTCATTACAACCTCCCTTCAGGTAGTTTTAGAGAGCAATGAGTCTCTCCTCAGCCACCTCTTCTCCAGGCTGAACGGCCCCAGCAGAGGGGCCGTTCGAGGACAGGCATGGTTAATCTGAACCATGATGTTAGCACTCAGGTGCAGGCTGGCAGTCAGGAGCACGTGAAATGATTCAATCTTTCAGTTAGTCTCAATAACCTACTTTTTCATGTGGCCACTGACAGAGCCTTGCACTTCCTGGCCAACAGAGCTTACGGAGAACCACTTGTGACCGTGACCTTTCATTTAATTCGAGCTCATTGAATGGGGCTTTCCCGAATAGGAAATACATCAGTTCTGAAGGGTGCGCAGCGCCTCGCACGCTGCTCTGGGTGCACACGCAGGCGCTGGCACACGAGTGCGTGTGTGCTCTCCAACGGGCTTCACTGCAGCTGCAGAAATAGAGGAAAGAAATGGCGATGGTACAAAGCGTTCCAGCTGACTTCATTTCCTGCTGATAACTCTCCGAGGAGGAGGGTGAGGCTCAGCATCCGCAGGGTTAGCTTGATGCCGAGGGGCGAGGACAGGGTCAGCAGGAGAAGATACTTCAGAACACAACAGAATGGTGGTTTCAGAACGAGACTTTCCCATAGAAAATGCTGTTCACACTCACTTCCTGTCAGTTTGCCATTGTCAGAGGAGCTGAAGTGCAAACCTACCCCAAAACAGGATGTTGGCTTTTAGAGTTGATTGATCTTTGAAATGCAGCTGCTTTTTTCTGCAGTCACCTTATCCCTCTTCTTTTTCAGTTGAGAAAAGAGTTGTTGGAGTGGGAGCAAGAAGGGTTGAGACCCCATTTTCAGGGGGTCAATAACCCGACATGGTAACCTTTGCTTTCAGAATTCATAAAACACTAAAAAACTATGTGGATAGCAGTGGCCAAAGACAGACAGAGAGGTGAAAAGAACCATCGCAGATACTGACACTGACAGGTGTGCTCTACTAAACCCTCCACAACGTACAGAGATTCAATCTGGTTTGCAGGGACCACAAATGCCTCCACCCTTTCCTCACCCACCACACTGACAAACAGACCTTCCCAGATTTGGCACCTACACAGGCACACCCAGCTGAGGTTGCTGCATGGACACAAATACCAGAGTCAACGTTTCAGATGCCCTCAGAGGTTCTGCTGTGTCTTCTTTCGTTGATCCGTCAAGGCCAAATAGTGAGAGGCCAGTAAATACTGCACGATGTGCTCCTCAGCAGCGCAGGGCTAGCTGTGCTACCTCTTCAGCAGCCATGCCACAGTGAGGGATTTCCTTGCACTCTGCCTGCAGCAGGAGTACCGGTCATTTGGTCTCAAGTGGAAAATCTGCTGGTTTGGCCTCCCATGTCTTGAAAAGAATCCGCTAGGAAGGCACAAAATCCAGGGGTCCACAAGTACCACATTTTCCCACTCAAGTGACATTTCCCACCCGCCCCGAGTCTCTTTTAATCACAGTTGTGATGACCGCATTGTTTAACTGGAGCAGGACAGCTGGAGAAAGGGGGTTTTTCATAAACAAACAAGTTAGTCTGAGACACTGTGATGTCCCAGAGGGTCCATAAACTGCAGTGCACACAGACACGCATAAAGTCATGCCCTGAGACATCTCACATTCAGGCTTGCACACACGCATCATGTCAAACACCCGGCTCCTCAGTATAACCTCCCTCAGTAACGTTCGTCACAAGGTTCTTGCAGCTAAAGCCTGTGTGTTGTTTTCTTGTGGTCTTCAGTCTAGAAACAAGAAGCTCTAGAGCAAATCCATACCTCGTATCTACCTGTCTGGGGAAAAACACACCCTGTATTTCAGTGCATCCTCTCCTTGATCCTCCAGGAAGAAATATTTAGCGTTATGCCACAGAGCACTGTGTGTACTGTGTGCGTAGAGCACTTGAGAATCCTGCGGGCAAGAAAGCTTGGCCTTGTGGCAAGGGGCTTGGTGTACAGGAATAGGGTGCAGAAATGTGGTGGGGCAGCTGGAGCTACCTTTGCTTTAATAGCATGGGCACAGCCACAGCCACTTTCTTGTCTTGAAGACCTGAGAAAACCTTCACAGTACAGCCCTTGGAAGCAGCAAGAAAATGCTGAAATAGACCCTGAGTGGCATGAAACTAGGGTTGTAGGCGTGTGACTCTGACAGGCTGTTATATGGCAGACATCCTGACACCACTTGTGCCTGCTGTGTCAGGGGGATTGGACTAGATGATCTTTCGGGGTCCCTTCCAATCTCTAATGATTCTATGATTCTACGACCGATGTCCACTACGAATTCTCGGAGCTTGAGGTGCTCCTTCTGTCCTGGCAGTAGGCAGAGCACAGGCAGCTGAAGCACTCTGCCCTCCCCTCCTCACCCAGGTCTTTATCCTGAGCACAGAGTCATCAGGACTTTAAGAAATCAGTAGCATTTCCTATCAAGACGGAGTTTCCTTTTTGCTTTTATTTTAGATTTTAAATCTGTTTTCTTATATCAACAGTTGCAGCATCTTCTGTTTGCTTACAGCAGAGGGCTTGCAACTAATCCAGTGTCTTCAGCAACCAATGACAAACTTGTCTTCTTGCTTCATCTCCAGATTACAGCAACTCAGCCCATCATTTTTGGCTAAGAACTGCCTAACCACTGTGTATTGAATTTAGGAGATAACGAGTTTGTTGCTTAAGTCTGCCAGTTCCACAGGAGTCCTACAGCAGGCAGTGCAGCAACAGTTAACTCTACTGCAACAGCAACCGTGCTGAGACGCTTTATCAGTAACAACAATAACCAGGGATATCATGATTGTCCCACTTAAATCCATTCCAGAATCGCTTCCGCCATAACCAGCAGGGACTTGTGACTCACTGCAAGGAAAAGGCACGAAAAGATGCCTTCACCTCCTTGTGCCTCTGCGGTATCATCCCAACATGACACAGAGTCACTTTGCAGCTGCACGCAAGGCAAGGCAGCCATCTGAAGACAAAGGGAGTGTTTCCAAATTCCTCTGCACCACCCTGCTCTGAGAGGTGGGGACTGAAATTCTTGAGAAGGAGCACATGCAAACAGTTGCTAAGTCTAGTTTGCGGCACCGAGATCTGAATGGAAAGGGGAACCTTAGCAAAACATTTCTGAGGCTGGTTTTTTTTTAATCCATCTCGTTTTTTCTACCACCACAGAAGCCTCTCACTTTCAGTGCACAAGCATGTCCTTGCCCTGTGAAGGGAGAGGAGAACATCCTGCACCTTCTGACCTGGCAATGTGAGACACAAATTCAAAGTGGAAAGAGCAAGTCCTGCTTTACATCTAGCTAGCGACACCTTGCCTAGGGACTCTCTACTTGTCTCCACGTTTCTGCAGCGCTCTTCACGCTGGTGCCCTGATCTCTCCTTGGGGAATCACCTGTGCTGCTGATATTATTGTCATCTCTGGTGGAGCCAGTCTTGCATGAGGACACCAGAGCCTTAAGTTCTGTTCAAACACAATAATCACCCTCACTTTGCAACTCTTGCAAGTGTGAAGGAAGACAGAAGGGAAACTGCAGTTAGAGGAAAAAAGAGAGTTCTCGCAAATAACCAAGAGACCCCACGGGCTTGGGAAAGGTAAGTGCAGATGGGGAGAGCAACTGCAAGCAATGGAGAGCAGCAGAGGCAAAACAGAGTGAGGACATATGTGGGGGATAACGTGATAGAAAAAAGGAAGAGGAGAAAGAAAGCTGGGGGGGAAATGCACAGGGTGTCCCCAAGTTTGGGTGCCGCAGCGGAGTTTGCTGCTTGTTGTCTCATGAGCCCAGCACTCCGGGAAGGACAGTATCTGTTTAGATTTGTGTCTAAATTTAAACCCTGATTGCCTTGCCTCCCCCTCCTCTCCCCTCCCTCCCTTCCTCTCACCCACCCGCCCTTCTTCCTTGTTCGTTAGTGCAGGGCCACTCACTGGGCTCTTGTCAGTGCTCAAGCTGAGCAGGAGCTTGGATATTACAGACCCTCCGCAACGGTGTGATTTTGCCCTGGCTTGCCTGAAGTTTTCCCACAGATAAGAGGGAAAGGGGTGGGGAAGCAAGACCGCCCCGAGGACACCTCTCTCTTGCAGGACATGGAGGTAAAGAAAACTTTTCTTTCCACTAGCTTGTGCCTGGCTTCTCGATCTGCATTAGCTCCACCTTGCAAAGCCCTTTCTCTGCTCAATGCTGCTCAGAGGATCTGTTTGCTGAGGTTCAGATAAATGTCCTTCCTCCCACCGCAGCCCCTGCCATGCACCTCAAGAATATTTAGTGGGTTTTAGTCCAGCTTTGGAAAGTGAGGGGATGGTGTGGGGATGAATTACATCTCCGAAAGGGGAATGAGGAAAGACTGCCATTTACTTTCTTTAGTCTCTGAGGTGACAAAGGGAGCTGCATTTTGAAAGGTGTCACACTGAAAGAAGCACAGTTAAAAGAGGGACAGAAGAGGAGTGAACAAACTGTACAGGAGTAGCAGGCTCCTTGGGGTGGATTCCTAGCCAACCCCTGCCACAGCAGCTGTGATTTGGTCCCCAAGAGGTGTGTGTGTCCCCACATTCCACGTGGATTGATCACTCTCTTTGCCAATAGAACATTTTGATTCAGGAAAGAGAGCCTGAGAGCTGTTGCTGTGCTGAGGCAAATGAGTAGCACGCCCACAGAGGATTTCCTGAGCCTTTTTCTCCATGCTGCATGACCTGTAGTTCAGGAGAGTCAGAGTCCTTGTCTCTGGTGGACATGTTTAAGTCCAGATGTTCCCTCATGTTGAAGTCCAGATACTCCCCTGTGTAGCACCCTCTTGGGTAAGGCTGCTCACCTCACCTCTTCTCTCATTCATATGAAATGGGAGCAGTGGTGCTTAGTTTGCTCACAGCAAATAGGATCCACGAGCTTTTCAAACAATTTTTTTAAGTGTCCAAGGAAAAAAAAAAACCCAAGTAATTTTCAGAAAGGGGTGTGTGAGACAGAAAGGCCGTTACAACATCAGCAAAACCTCACATGACGAAAGAGGACCTTTGGTATTTCTCTCAGCTAAACACAGATCTTCCTGAACACTTTACAGTGTCTCCCCAGAGAAGCTTTTTGTGTGTTGGTGCAGCCCCCGCTGCAGGCAACAAAGCCAGAGAACCCTGTGCTTTAGGCACCCTACCCCTTCTCTTTGAAGATTTCCAGCACATAGCTCAGCCAGGCAGTCCTGATAACATCCAGGTGCTAACATCACAGTCCTTGTTATCTGCCTTGGCCTGACCCGCTGGCCAGGGTTAGAGAACAGGCGACCTTCTCTAACGACCAGAAATGTTCTCGGCAAACTAAACAGATTTTGGTGTGGAGAAGGGCCAAGCAGTGATCAAACCAAGTTGGCTCAGACTGCATGTGGCAAAACAACTACACAGCTCTGTAAGGGTTTGTAGGTTTCGCAGAGCCTGCAGCCGGAACCGTTAGCGCTTGCTTCGTTAATTTTGCTGTGTAGAACCCTGCGGTGTCTCAGCGGGCAGGGGAGTTGAGCTCTTTATTTGCCACAGTTGCCCCACACAGGGAGCCACACACACAGCAAAGACTAACCTGAAGCAGGTGTGTTGTCATGTCGAGGATACCCTCCTGCTCCCTCTTTCTCCCCTGCACACACAGGACTGCACCCCTCAAGTATTTTCAGTTGTCTGCTGCAGTGATGTTTGAGAATACAAAGGGACAGACCTGCTATTCCTTTTGGGAGACACCTGGACTTGTACAGCAGGTCTGATGGTTAGGAACCTTCTCCGAAGTATTTACCCTGTTCTCCAGTCTGTCACTTTGCCTCTTCTTCCCACTCTGCTCCAATTACATTATTTGATGATTTGGATGAGAGATTAGGGTGCACTGTCAGAAAGTTTGCTGATGACACAACGCTGGGTGGTGTCGCCGACACCCCAGCAGGCTGTGCTGCCATTCAGCAAGACATGGACAGACTGGAGAGCTGGGCAGGGAGAAATGTAATGAACTAGAACAAGGATAAGTATAGAGTCTGCCATCTGGGCAAGAACAACCCCAGGTACCAGTATAGGCTGGAGACTGACCTGTTGGAGACTAGTTTAGGAGAAAGCGACCTGGGGGTCCTAGTGGACAGCAGGATGACCATGAGCCAGCAATGGGCTCTTGTGGCCAAGAGAACCAACAGCATCCTGGGGTGGATCAGAATGGGAGTGGTTAGCAGATTGAGAAAGGTTCTTCTCCCCCTCTACTCTGCACTGGTGAGACCACACCTGGAGTATTGTGTCCAGTTCTGGGCTCCTCAGTTCAAGAGGGATGTGGAGCTGCTGGAGGGAGTCCAGCGTAGGGCAGCAAGGATGATGAAGGAAGTAGAGCACCTCCCTTATGAGGAGGGGCTGAGGGAGCTGGGTCTCTTGAGGTTGGAGGAGACTGAGGGGTGACCTCATTAATGTCTATAAATATTTGAAGGGTGGATGTCAGGAGGATGGAGCCAGGCTCTGCTCAGTGTCTTCTAGTGATAAGGCGAGGTGCAATGGGTGTCAGCTGGAACATAGGAGGTTCCACATAAATATGAGAAGGAACTTGTTCCCAGTGAGGGTGATGGAGCCCTGGAACAAGCTGCCCAGGGGGGTTGTGGAGCCTCCTTCTCTGGAGACATTTAAGACCTGCCTGGATATGTTCCTGTGTGACTTGTTCTAGGTGATGCTGCTGTGGCAGGGGGATTGGACTAGATGATCTTTCAAGGTCCCTTCCAATCTCTAATGGTTCTGTACTTCTATGATTTCCCGATCACCTGTAGATTGCTGCATCCATTTGTTTTTTTAAAACATCTCAACTCAAGATATTTCTAAGTTGTGTGCTCGGTCTTCCTTTCCTACCCTAACCCTCCAAAAACATGGTTCATGTCCCAAAGGTAAGATCAGACCAGAGCCAAAGCAAGGGCTTGCATTCCCATCTGCCAAGTCTCTGCCCTCTTTCTTCCTGAGAGCTTTTCACAGGCAGCGTGAGAAGGACCTGGAGACTTGCCCCAGGATTTCACTTTAAATACAGATTTACTGGTCATGGGTAACAGGAATGAGAAGTTCTGTCATTTCCCTGCTTGCCTCATCAGGGGCAGGCGGAGCTGCTCTCTGCTTTCCTGCTGGCATGACTGGCAAGTTTTTTGCTCTAGTGGGACACTTGAGGATTACCAGCATTAGGGGAAAAAGGGCAGAGGGCTGAACTTGCCAGCTGATTCCCATCACGTCTCTGGCAGGAAGACCCTATTTATAAAAAACCCACAGAAGCAAGACAGTTGGGATCACTTTCTTAGAGCAGTTAATGTGGGCTTGCTGCCCCTTAGGGGCTAGTCTTAGCCATTCTGCTGTCAGGAAGGTACCACAGTGAGAGCAGCAATGGGAACCATTTAAAATCCCAGCAAGACAGAAGAAGGCAGCAAACCCCTGTTCTTGTGTTTCATGTGATCTTGTGAGTCTGCTGATCTCTGGAGGTTTTTCCTGAAGTCTCAGCTTCTTGATGCACCAGGTATGGCTGGTGAAAGGGACTTGAAACGCTGACACTTCTATCGCAGACTGTTAACCTGAGGAGTTCCTATAAAAATCGGTGAAGCTGGTGCTGAGGAAAAAGGAGCCACTTGTAAACAAGCAGCCACTGAACACCTTTTACACTCACAGTACATAAAGGGGTGAGACTTACTCTGTTGGTTTGTTAGTTTGCATCCTCAGGCTTAGTCCAGGCTGTCCAATTCCCACAGCTGCACTAAACTTTGCTGCAGATGTTGTGAGTGAAGGCATCCTCTGAGAGTGCCTGTGGCTTTCTGCAGCCCATATTCAGCAGCAGCCATAGCAGTACTCTTCTCAGCCTCTCCGTAGGAGCTTGGGAGAACAGAGACATTTGAACTTTACTCACACAGCAAAGGGAGGCAATCCAAGACTGTTCCACTCTGGTGGCTCCCTATGGTGCAGCGGGCTCCTAGCTCCCTAAGCTGTGAAGGTGCAGCAATAAGATTTATTTTGGGAAGTCTCCCTTCTTCATGCCTACCAGCAGATCTCGTTTCTTTCTGTGACAGCTTCATTTTGCCTATTTCTACACTGGCTTCAGAGAAGGAAAGGTTTTCCAGAGCTGAAAGCAGTTCTCAGCCTATTTCACCACTTCCATTCTGGGCAACCTACTGGACACAACTCCAGCCCCAAGCCCTGTGCTCTCCTTACACCACAATGTTCTCAGCTGGGACATCTGGGGAGTGAAGGGGCCACTGGTCTTTTCAGTGAAGCCCTCTCGTGTGTCAGGTGAGGATATCACATGGAGGTCCCAAGCCCTGCCCCGTTCCTCTACTGAGGAGCCAAGCAGCATGGAGAAAATTCCTCTGTTCCCTGTCTCAGTGTGAGGTTGCAGAAGCCCCTTTGTGTTCAAACACATCGCCTCCATCATGAGGAGGGGTGAGTAGCCACCTCTTCCTTTGTGCTGTGGTCAGCCAGACATGACAACTGATCACATTTCCAGGTCCCGCATCCCAGTTGCTGCGTCTTTGCAGGAGTGATGGTGCCCTCACACAAACCACAGGGCATCTTTCTTTCAGCATAGGCACTTGGCCTGTTCCTAGGAAAACTGAGCTAAGGATATGTGACTTGGCACCTAAGAGGGCTGAAGTGGAAGTATGGAGGCAAATGTACCTGGTATGGTGCAGATGTGGGGGCTGACATCTGTGGCCATTATGGTCCTCAGAGAAGCAGGACAGTAAGGCACACCAAGGTGAGCTGGGCTCACTGGGATCCCTGCCCGCCCTTGCAGCTGTAGAATCAAGACTAAGTACAGGAACTACACCATGGTTAGCTCTGCCAGAAAACCACTTCCTTTCCTCGAGAAGCTCTGCTCCTGGCTTTTGTTCCTGAAGTTAAGAGTATTCCTTTTCCACCTTCTTCTTCTTTTTGCTTCAGAACACTCTAACCTCCAATACGCATGTTCTCAGTGTTTCCTCCCAAACTCTTCAAAACTTCACAGTGCCTGGTCTAGGTAAAGGGAACGGTGTTTAAATACACTAGGAGAGGTGCCAGTTCACTCCTCAGGTCTGCGCAGATTTTAGGAACTACCTGACAGCAATTCGCATGTCTGCAGCAGAAGATCCTGGAAAAGATCAGGCATGCCAGACTTCCACATCCCAGTGCCTGGATAAGGTCTCCTTCTTGAAGGATTGAAAGGAATAACATCAACTCCCGTGGGCTGTACTGTGACCCTTTCTTGTACCTAGCAGAGACCCCAGAATGAAAGCTTTTCCTGTGTCATGATTCTTTTGAACCCATCCTCTCCCTCAATCCCCATGTTAACCTTTCTTTGGTCACCACCTGGATGTGTTCCTGTGCGACTTGGTCTAGGTGATCCTGCTGTGTCAGGGGGATTGGACTGGATGATCTTTAGAGGTCCCTTCCAATCCCTGATGATTCTTTGATCTGAGTTTCCCAGCCTGTGGTGATAGCATTTTGGAAAAGCCTTTTTTCCTGTACTCCAGAGCCTAACTGGAAGGACACGTTCCTGTTGAGCAGCATATTATGCATGCCTTCCCATACATTCCCAAGATTGCTTATCTGAAGAACAGGGGAAAACATCAGCATTGCTTTATCAGCAGGTGCTGCTAGGAAACTGCTGGTCTCTTCATGGCAATAACCAAGTCCACACAATCTGGGGGTGGTTTTCCTTTCTGTTTACACATGGCTGGTTAACACTTGTAGAGTTAGGTACTTCTTCCCATAAAACACTATCTCTAGAGCCTGAATTTGAGATCTGGGATGACAGCTGCACCCAGCAGCAAGAGAAGTTGTTTGGAGGACCTACTTTACCAGTGAAGCTCTCTTGGTCCCCATAGGTGCTGTAGTGCCCAAGAGACACAGCTTGTCTCGGTGACTTACTCAACTTACTATCACACTCTCACTACACAGCTGCCTCACACCTACACTTCATTCTTACAGCAGCTTCTGTAGGCACAGATTTAAATCTCACATTAGCCAGGCCACAGTGTATCCAGCTACGAGTCTTGTCTAGAAATCCTTTTACATTAACATTAAACTTCCACGATATCTTATCACTAGTGTATGGGTCCTCGAAATGTAGTGACAGGGATAAGACTTATCTGCCCCATTAGTGACAAATTAAGGTCTCACCTGTAAGAAAGTAAAAACCAAACATTAAGACCAAATTCTCATCAGATATGAGCATATCACTTGCTAATATGAGCATCAACACTTGCTCATATTAGCATCATCACTTGTCAGATATGAGCACATTACTTGCTAATATGAGCATATTGCTTGTAAAAATCTAGACCCCCACTCACACTTGCCAGACTGGCAGCTGATGCAGATGCATGGGGGTTTCTTTTCTGTTGTTTTCCAGCATAAAATTTTAAAAGAGCTCAAAACCCATACAAATAGAAGCATGTCATGGAATCATAGGCTCATCGTGGCTAGAAGGGACCTCCAGGATCATCAAGTCCAGCCCTCATCCCAATATCTCTTTAACCCCTAGACCATGGCCTCAAGTGCTTGAGCTACTTGATTTTTAAACACCTCCAGGGACAGGAACTCCACCACCTCCCTGGGCAGCCTGGCTCAACCACTCTCTCAGGAAAGAACTTATTCCTAACATCCAATCTAACCCCCACCCTGATGCAACCTGAGGCCATTTTCTCGCATCCTATCATTAGTAATTTGGCAGAAGAGACCAGCACCAGCCTTTCTACAACCTCCTTGCAGGTAGTTGTTGAGAGCCATAAGGTCTCCTCTCAGCTTCCTCTTCTCTAGACTAAATAACCCCAGTTCCCTCAGCTGCTTGTCACAGGGCCTGTTCCTCAGCCCTGTTGGCCTTCTGTGGCCCTGCTTCAGCCCCTCAATGTCCTTCTTATACTGTGGCCTCCAAAACTGGACCCAGTAGTCAAAGTGTGGTCTCATGAGTGCAGGATGCAGGGGCACCATTGCCTCCCTCCTCCTGCTGGTTACCCCATTCCTGATCCAGGCCAGTGCTTTCTGCATACAAGTGTCCTCACTCAAACAAATCTCCTTACGCTTTGCAATGAGACGCACAAATTTTTTGGGCAGTGGGAATAACCAGTTGCCAATCTGCAGAGGGTATTGATTTACTGCTGTCAGCTTCAACAAAGCCACTGTTCATCTCAGGCTTCTCAAATGCAGGCTCTCAGCACGACTGTGCCACAGCTCACGTTGTGCTTTTATCAGGCTGGTAGCTGTGGCATGCAGAGGTGCTTTTCTGAGCATCTAGAAGTACTTCACAGAATATACTACCTTTCTTTGCGGCTCTGTCACTGAACCAGGCTGTCTGCTGCTGCTTTCTTTTTAAAGAAATGTATTGCTCACTTGGATCCCAGCTTTCCAAGCACAGAGAAGGAATGCATGCTGCTTGGAAAGCCTCGGTATCTAGAGGATGCAGACCAACTCGTTCAGAAAAAGACACAAACATGCAAAGCAGAGGGAGAAAGAATTCAGGAAAAAATGGAGTTAAACGGGTCCGTGTGGCTTTGCAGGTTGGTAGTCGAAAACTTTTAACACAGCAAACATCATCAGGGCATCCACAAAGCAGTGCACCTAGGAATAATGAGATCCAGTGAAAGGGAAGATGTATGGCTCATCAAACAGCAGGAAAAACTTGTATCAGTGAGGTTTAGCAGGATTTGGAATGGTCCAGTGGAAACCAAGCACAGTGGTGTCCTATAAGAGATTCTAGGCCCCTTAGTTCAAGAGGGATGTGAAGCTGCTGAAGGGAATCCAGCCTAGAGCAACAAGGATGATAAAGGAAGTGGAGCACCTCCCTGATGAGGAGAGGCTGAGGGAGGTGGGTCTCTTGAGCTTGGAGAAGAGGAGACTGTGAGGTGACCTCATTAATGTCTATAAATATTTGAGGGGTGGGTGTCAGGAGGATGGAGCCAGGCTCTTCTCAGTGTAATCTGGTGATAGGCCAAGGGGCAGTGGGTGCAAGCTGGAATATAGGAGGTTCCACATAAATATGAGAAGGAACTTCTTCCCAGTGAGGGTGACAGAGCAGTGGAACAGGCTGCCCAGGGGGGTTGTGGAGTCTCCCTCATTGGAGACATTTAAAACCTGCCTGGATGTGTTCCTGTGTGACTTGGTTTAGGTGATCCTGCTGTGTCAGGGGGATCGGACTAGATGATCTTTCGAGGTCCCTTCCAATCCCTAATGATTCTATGAAAAGGGGTGGGTTGCTGAATCCACTGGAACATGAGGTAACAGCAGACATGAAGGCAACAAGTCAGGACAGGTCACCTGTACAGAAAGGAAGCAGTCACAGCACTTTCTCTTTCATCTCCCAGCTCAATGCAAAGTTGTCTTTTCCAGTCATATCAGGACTTCTAACCTCACATAGTGTAGAGCCCTGCTCCATACGGCTCAAGAAGCTCTTGCCCACAGCCACCCAGGGATTCCTTCTCGGCCTCTCTCCTCCTGTTCCTTGCTGTGCTCTGAGCACAAGAGTCACTTTCCTTGACTCTGCCCTTCCACCCCAGCCTCCTGCCCTTGGCACTAGCTTTTCACATTACCCCATTCTGACTCAAGCAGTTGATGTGGGTGACCCACCAGTAGTGCTCTCCATACCAGACCCTGCAGAGCTTTGCTCAGAAATGTCTTGCTCACGGTCCAGTCTCACAGGGTCTGAAGCTTACATCGTCTACAGCAGCTCTCTGAGCCTTTGCAGCAGACAAGGTTCAGGCTGTAGATTCTCCAAGTTGAAAGCTGGAAGCCTTTTCTTTCTGTGGCCCATGGGGAAGAAAAGCTATTAAGTAGTGAAATTGTCATTATTTCTTCTGCCTCAGCTCTGTAACTCAAATACTGTAAGTTGAACAGGACTTTGCTTCTCAAGACCTTTAGTTTTAAGGTCTGTGAATACAGTGCCAGGCTGTCCAGATCCTCCTAGAAGGTCCTTGAAGGAACTTCATCCGTCTTCTCGTCACAGACAGAGCGTGTAAGAGCTTCAGTTAGCCATTAGGAACAAGAGCACTGAAGTAGGTAGGGCGTTTCAATGCTCTTGCACACCCTGGGTTTCTCCTTTACAGAGTTGTTGGGATAACTTTATAGGCAGGTTAACTCTGAAACAGAGGTCTTGCAAACTGGAGACTCTGGATGGAGCTGGAGGCAGGGCAGCTTCTGAGAAAGCAGCTTGGCAGACCCACATACTACGTGCAGCTGGGGTCCAGCTAAAAAGACCTATCTGTGGGTACAGCTTAGCATTCACGCCTCAAGCTGGCTGCTGGCTGAGTGCTTGCTATCGCTTTCCTCTGTTCCATATCTGCATATCTTTTCAGACTAAACTCCTGGCTCAGACAAAGGTGAACCTCCTTCTCTGACCTGCCTGTACCCAGTGTAGACCTAATTTAATAGCTGTGTGTTACAAAGACAGCACAGTCCTAACTGATGTGTCCTGGAAGCCGCAGAGGGTTAGAGCTCTGTGTAGGCTCATCTGTTGTTCTGATGTTATGGTCCCTGCCTGATAAATTAAGAGGAGTTGACTCTCTGGCCTGTCACGACTAGACTGCCTCTACTGTTGAGTGTAAACGGGAGGTATCACAGTCTGCTTATCAGAAGTATTTTAAATGGTACCTGCTTCTTGCATTCTCCCTGTCCTTTCACAGTTCAGTGACTTCAGTTTCTTATTTGACCCTCTGAATGTCTTCAGATTACATAATTACTGCACAGTGCACATGCACCTGCTTAAAGTTCATCCTCTTTTGTCTTGTGGACAAGTTCTCCATGAACAGCAATGTGCTCTTGGGGCCAAGAAGGCAGATGGAATCCTGGGATGGCTTAAGAACAGTGTGTCCAGCAGATCAAGGGAGGTTCTTCTCCCTCTCTACTCTGCTCTAGTGAGGCCACATCTGGAATACTCTGTCCAGTTCCGGGCTCCCTGGTTCAAGAGGGACAGAGATCTGATTGAGGGACTTCAACAGAGGGCCATGAGGGTGATTAAAGGACTGGAGCACCTGCCTTATGAGGAGAGATTGAGAGATGTGGGACTTTGCAGCTTGGAGAGGAGAAGACTATGAAGGGACTTAATTACTGTCTATAAATCCATGAGGGCTGGGTGTCAAGAAGAAAGAGGCAATCTCTTTTCACTTGTGCTCTGTGATAGGACAAGGGGCAGTGGGTATCAGCTGGAGCACAGGAAGTTCCACCTCAAGATGAGCAAGAACTTTCTTTACTGTAAGGGTGACAGAGCACTGGAAAGGGCTGCCCAGAGAAGTTGTGGAGTCTTCTTCTCTGGAGACTTTCAAGACCCATCTGGATGCATTTCTGTGTGACCTGTCTTAGGTTTTATGGTCCTGCTGAAGCAGGTGGGTTGGACCCCTGGAGATGTGTGTATCTGTGTGTGTCTGAGTATCCCTTTAACCACTCTGTCAGTCCAAGAGTGGCCTCTTCCTCATCCCACTTGAAGCACCTTGTGCCTGAGCCTCATCCTGTTGAGGTTCATCTGATTTCAGACATCTGCAATACGCAAGGTGTTTTTCCTCATCAGCACAGGAGAAGTTGAACTGAATAGAAGCTGAAAGGTCATTCATTGGGCTGAGACCTTTCCTCTCTGCAAGGCCTACATGGGCTGTCACATTTGCTCAGCCTGTTCTTTCAAAGCAGCTTCCTAAGCAGGGTGCCCATGTCTGCAGGTGAGAGCAAGGTGCAGCCTTGCATCATGCCTACAGCTACAGGGCTGTGCAAGTCACGCAAGGCAGCGCTATGGTGTGGGGGGGTTAAAATAATGATTTCAGCATTTTAACCAACAGAAAGCTGCTCATCTCAGAGGTCTCTATCATATGATTGTCACGGTTCATGTGTTTTATTATGCACTAAAATGATGCTCCCACGTCCAGCCTTCCTGGCAATCTTGCTCCCATGTGCTAACATGAGCTCAGATGCATTTGCTCCACAGACTGCACTACATTTCCTGGGAGGTTTTGCCAGATGTTCCTCCATTAGCTTGCTCCTCGTTCTTCTCAAGCGGCAAGATCTCCCCAGAACAAGGCCTGGAAGCATGCACAGAGAGGCACTGATTAATCTGGGGAAACTTGACAGGCTGTGTACGGTTCCCAGACCATTAAGAAAAACAGATGTCTGAGAGCGAAACGTTGGGAAGCTGAGAAGGATCCTGGGGAAAGCGCTGGCCAGGAATGGAGCTCTGCACAAGCAGCTGATGCAAACAGCACACTAGGAAAGCAGCTACAGCTTGTGGTGGCCATCGTTGCTCTTCAGAACCACCATCTTACCCTTCCAACCATGGAGGCATTTGCTAGTAGTGTCAGTACCTCAAAGTCAAGTCCCAGGCACTGAGGCACTGATGGTTCAAGTGATTAAAGACATAGGGGAAGGAATATGCACTCCAGCCAAACTGCTGTCTTGGTAACAGCTGTTGTCAGCTGTAGGTTAACACATCACCATCACTCCACCAGGGATGGACACTGATCCTTGGCTCCAAAAGGAGCTACTCCACATGTGGAGTGTCTACAGATTCCTAACACAACAGAACCTCAGAGATTTGCGTATTCAAAGGGTAATTTCTGAGAAAGGACCTCCTTCTTTCACCCACGAGCCTTTGACATAGTTAGCTGTAGTTTAGATACCTGCAGTTATCTCATGTCTGGTTGTATCAACCAAGATTTCAGGCAGATATTGTTCCTAGAGGGCTTCCATCAGACAGGGAGAAGGGATTAACATAGTGCCTGACACACCAGAAAAGCCACAGTGCTTCCTAAACTAAGCTGAAAGCTCTGTAGGTGTCCATCTCCTGAAGATGATGTTTGGAGAAATGAAAAGTGATGCTTCTTTAAAGACAGTGGGGATCTTAGATAATGGGGTGGATCAGAAGTGGGGTGGTTAGCAGATCGTTCTTCTCCCGCTCTGCTCTGCACTAATGAGACCACATCTGGAGTGTTGTGTCCAGTGCTGGGCCCCTCAGTTCAAGGACACAGAGCTGAAGGAGGGTGTCCAGCATAGAGCAACAAAGATGATGAAGGAAGTAGAACACCTCCCTGATGAGGAGAGGCTGAGGGAGCTGGGTCTCTTTAGCTTGGAGAAGAGGAGGATAAGAGGTGACCTTATCCTTGCCCCCCAGTTTAAGAGGGACAAGGATCTACTGGAGAGGGTCCAGCGGAGGGCTATGAGGATGATTAGGGGACAGGAGGGCATGGCTTATGAAGAGAGGCTAAGGGACTTGGGGCTTTTTAGTCTGGAGAAGAGAAGACTTACGGGAGATTTGATCAATGTTTATAAGTACCTGAAGGCTGGCCAGGAGGGGGGGGACAGGCTCTTTTCACTTGCTCCCTGTGATAGGACAAGGAGCAATGGGTGTAAGTTGCAGCAGAGGAGGTTCCGCCTCAACACAAGGGGGAACTTCTTTGCTGTGAGGGTCACGGAGCACTGGAACAGACTCCCCAGNTGAATGATTCTGTGATTTAGGAAAGTGGTGCTTTGGCCTGCAGCACCGAAATCCTGCTGCACGCTCGGCTCCTTTATTAGGAACTTCTTTGAGAGAAGAACTGAGAGCTGTACTTGACATAGCATTTCAAAGTAAGACACCTTGTTTTCAGCATCCCAGCCCAAACTTTCCTAAGATTGCCTGATAGGAATGTTCAGTGTATCTTCTGCAGAATTCCAACTCCCTGGAAGCACATTTTAGAGGTGCAAAGTATTTCCCCACAATCACTTAAAGTTCTTGTAAACTCGATGGAAAAGGACTGCAGAGATGATACTGGTGTTCACTTGGAGCAGTATCGACCCTGTTCTTCAAGACCAAATTCTTGCTGTAATGAGCAAAAATAGGAAAAGTAAATTTTGAGACTCTTCCAGATAAGTGCAGCCAGTACTTTTAAAATGGACAATCACAAAGGAAATAGTGGGACACTGATTTCATCGTCACACCGAGGATTTCATAAAGGGAGAAGACACATTTGTCTACTCTTCTAGCGTAGTCAAACTTTGTAATTGCAGAGATCTTTGTTAAACCATTCACATCTGTGTATCTCAGTGTTTAAGTTTACTGATGGCTTAGCTATGTTTGGAGTGCACAGGAATCTACAGGGCAGTAGTTAGATGGTTTGAAATACATTTGCACCTACAACAAGCCAGACAGAAAAGCATCAGCTTCAGAACCTTGCTGTATTCTTTTTTATTCTTGAAGCTGTAGAATCTGAAATATCTCAGCTTTCTCCTCAAAGAAATGTCTTGCTGCCCTCATCATAGCACAGAAAGTTGAGCAGAGACACTAGTGCACCCCAAAGGCTCAAAAAGGAGAATGCTTTATGGTGTGTCTGGGCTTAAAACCCATCACAAATGAGTTTTTGAAGTTGGTGCTATTTCAGGTGACAGGAAAACCCTTCTCACAAGGAGCTGCTCCAGATGGCGGGGGGATTGGACTAGATGATCTTTCGAGGTCCCTTCCAATCCCTAATGATTCTATGATTCCATGATAAAGGCTGACACACAGCTTGTGTGGGCACAGACTCTGTGCCTGTCATTGTTTCTCCACATGACCCCATTCAGCCAGGTGTCAGCTTTAACCACAAGCCTTTTCCTGCTGCCTGAAATGATTTCCACGCTGGCTGCTTGGCCTGTCTGCAAGCAGCTGTTTTGGGGTGTAATGAGGCAATTACAGGCATGTGGACCTTTTACAGGAAAGGCTGGGGCAATTTCTCCTTGAATTGTTTGGAGCCTTATCTGTTTTCCCTGCTCTCTCTCCCAGTCAAGCCAGTCACCTTGTCCCAAAGCAACTGGCGCAACTGGCAGTGTAAATTTTTACCTCCACACCTAGAGCTCGTACGCTTTCTTCCTCACTGTCTGCAAGTGTTGTGAGATATATTAATCATAGAATCATAGAATCATAGAATCATTACGGATCGGAAGGGACCTCGAAAGATCATCTAGTCCAATCCGCCTGCAACAGCAGGATCACCTAAACCAAGTCACACAGGAACCTGTCCAGTCGGGTCTTGAACATCTCCAGAGAAGGAGACTCCACAACCCCCCTGGGCAGCCTGTTCCAGTGCTCCGTCACCCTCACTGTGAAGAAGTTCCTTCTCAGGTTGATGCGGAACCTCCTATGTTCCAGCTTACAACCATTGCCCCTTGTCCTATCACTACATGNATATGGTTTCTTGCCTTTGTAGTCTGGCTGGTGCTCTGCTCCCAAACTACTCATGATAGGACGAAGGGAAATGGCCTCAAAAGTTGCATCAGGGGAGGTTTACATTGGATGTTAGGAAGAAGTTCTTTCCTGAGAGAGTGGTTGGGCGCTGGACCAGGCTGCCCAGGGAGGTGGTAGAGTCCCTGTCCCTGGAGGTGTTTAAAAACCGAGTAGCTCGAGCACTTGAGGCCATGGTCTAGGGGTTAGAGAGATACTGGGTTGAGGGCTGGACTTGATCCTGGAGGTCCTTTCCAACCAGGATGATTCTATGATCCCAGGCTCCTATCTGCAATAGGAGTCGCCTTGCTCTTCCAGTACTTTTGGACCTATCCTCTTGAATATTTGGGGGTTTTGCACTAAATTTTATTTCAGTTATTCTGTTGTTAGTATTTTCAACATCTTGGAGCTCCTTCTTCCTGATAAACTGTTGACTTAGTGATCTACTGAAACATTGACCTGATGCTGCTTGCTAAGTCTACACAAGTTACTGTGCACAGACAATCACTACTGCAGCCCTGCAGCTGCAGGCAGAGTGAGCTGAACACATGGGGTGCACGTGACTGTGATGTGAAGTATGTTGTCTCACTAGCAAAGCATCATGTTGGTTGTAATCAATTTTTTTAAAATATTCAGAAATCAGACTGAAATCCCAATAAAAAGATAGTTCACTTGGAGGGAATCAGTCCTTTGTGGGTGCTGGACTTCCTTAGGACTCGCTTGGGTGGAGTTTCGTGGCAATAGGTGATCTCAGTTAATACGAGCCCGAAGTACACCATACCACACAAAATCCAGACAACTACTTGTCAGGGACACAGAGGTGAAATGCAGGTACTTGGTCTTGGTACATGTTCATGTAGAGCTGTCACTGAGCTAATGACCTCTTTGGTGTGAGCACAGCACTACATGAATGCATCCAGTCTGATGCCACCATACGAATCATAGAATCATTTGGATTGGAAGTGACCTCGAAAGATCTTCCAGTCCAATCCTCCTGACACGGCAGCATCACCTAGACCAAGTCACACAGGAACACATCCAGGCAGGTCTTAATTGTCTCCAGTGAAGGAGACTCCACAACCCCTCTGGGCAGCCTGTTTCAGTGCTCTGTCACCCTCACTGTCAAGAAGTTCCTTCTGATATTTATGTGGAATCTCCTATGTTCCAGCTTGCATCCATTGCCCCGAATTTGTGTAAGACTCTGCAGATCCCCTACTGCAGGCTGCTCTGCATGGCAGTACAGTTATCCTCAGGTACATGTGTTATGGAAAAGCAGCATGCTGTGAAGGTCCACGTATCAGGATGGAGGACTACAGTTCCATCTTGGATTTTGAGCAGCTGAGGAAAGTCATAGAATCATTAGGGATTGGAAGGGACTTTGAAAGATCATCCAGTCCAATCCTCCTGCCACAGCAGGATCACCTAGACCAAGTCACACAGCAACACATCCAGGTGGGTCTTAAACGTCTCCAGTGAAGGAGACCACAATCTCCCTGGGCAGCCTGTTGCAGTGCTCCATTAGGACTAATGCAGACCTGAAACACTGCAATCCACATCTGTATCCTGGAAAAACCCTTGCAATCATTGCCTGACTCTGCTAGTTACTTCACTTCACTAGGCAGCTGCTCGCTCAACGTTGACGTTCAGTGTCCAGGATGCTGCCTGGATTCCTCAGCCTGACCTGTCCAAGTTGGCATTAGAAATTAGACATTTACCTGTTACATTCACCCAGCCTCATGGGCATCTCTTCTACCTGCTCCTTTCCCTGTGAGAAAAGTCTGGGCATCCTGAACACCAGCACACAGGATCAGGCACCTCACAAAAAGCACTTCTCACCTGAAAGGAAATGGTGACACCCATGTGTTGCCACGTGTTTCTGCAATCACCTCAGTCAAGGGCTCCCAAAACCCTACGCATCCACACCACAGAACTGAGCTACCTCTTAAATGGTCTGCCACCTCCTCCCTGAGCAGCAAGTTGTGCCTGAACAGCCAGATGCCTTATCCTGCACAGGGCACAGCAGAGCCAAGAGCTGCTCAGGTCTCCACAGGGTAAAGGCTGAGGTTCCCTATGTGATACCGCTGCCCAGGCAGAGACCAGGTGCTGCTGTTCTCTGCCTCTTTTGGTAACTATGGAGCTTTTTCAAACCGTTCTTGGCAGCAGGAAGAGGATGGCTTGGGCTTGATTGTGTTGCCAGAGGTGTGGACTTCAAACTCCTTGGTCTGCCTGTCAAGACATGATTTTTAATCCAGTGCTGACGGCGGGGCTCAGGTGAGCACTTGCCAGCCTGCCTGTTAAGGCTGTGGCAAAGAATTCAAACTTCACTGGGCAGAGTGGAGCTTGCACACCTACATGACGGTCCGAGAGCCTTCCTGACTTCCCTCAGGACCCTTTCTGTGGGGTGTACAGCAGTGGCCACAACCACATGAAAACACACAAGCCCATGCACTGCTCTCTCAGCAGACACTCCTACCTGGAGGTTTGCGGCAGCGCTGCTGCGGTGAGTGGAGCCATGCAGTGCTGGCAACCCATAGGTGATAGGAAATCGCCTAATGTTGTCAGCACTACAAGGGAGACCTGAGATTTTACTCGCACCCTTCCCAGCGATACTTGTTGGTTTTGCTAATCTCACACGGAGCTGCGCTTTGCAGACACCGGCCAGGCGCTCCTGCGAGCTGCATACCATGGCACGAAGGAAAGAACAACCTACCATAAATTCACCCTCAAACATTTTCCATGCCAGCCAAAGCCCAGCGCGAGGTGTCTGGCATACCCCTCCTATATAAGGGCCTTTCCAGACTGGGCTCTTGCTGTCAGATCTGTTGCTAACAAACTCCATGGAGGCAAACGTGATGCTGCTTGCTCCATTTTGGGCCTGGAAGGCTGGGAGGACAGCAGCAGCAATCCCACATCATCAGGCTACACTGAGACTTCACGCAGTTGATCTTCTGAGAAGAGGTGCCTTTAAGACTGTGTGGGGACAGCTGGCACTGGTGCTGCCTGGGATGGAAAACGAAGCTACGTAACACTGGCATCACACTGGCTTTGGACGCAGAAATGCGTCAATAGCGACAGGAGGGGTTTTTGAGAGGGGAGGTTAAAATAACTGTTACCTCATCTTCATTGTAGTCACTCTCTGAAACAGAAAGTGGACAGCATATTCACCACCTCTAATTTCCTGATGCCTACAGATGTTTCCTGTAATTCTGTTGTGAAGGACATAGCTCCTCCCCTACATGTCTGGCACTGGCTGTTCTCTGCTCATGTCCCTGCACCACCTCAGTCTAGCCACCAACCAGTGGTCCCTGTTGCCCAGTATGGTTAGGCTTTTCATTCACTCATCTTCAGGAGACCTAGGTAGTGCCAAGGTTGCCTGGAAGGAAGTACCAGAGCAGGAACTTGAGAAAACTTCTTAACCAAACAGGCAGCAGTTTTCTTGGGGAAAACCTCACTCCAATCACTGTCCTGACTGTCTGAGTCCTTTTACATATAGGCATGGAAAGCTTAAACCATGGAAAAAAGGGAAAACATCCCCCTCTACTTTTAGCACAGGAGAACACGAACCATTGATGCACCATACAGTGGACAAGTTCAACACTGTGCCTTCGTTAGAAAAGCATTTGTCCCTTTACTGGTTTCCTGCTCCATGATCATCTCCCACCTCCACCCAAAACTTGCCTTTGTGAACCTTTATTCTCGCAGAATAAAGTAGTTTTGAAATGACTGCACTGCATGTGGGAGCCGCTCGCTGTCTTGGGGAAGAGGCACTGGGGAGCTGCCATCCCTAATGATTCTATGATGCAATGATCCTACATGTAAAGAAGCTTGCCTGAGTCAGAGGAGTCTTAAGCCCATCTTTGGGATCCAGGAGCTCAGACTGTTTCCAAAGCTAATCTGAGCTCCTTTTGTTTTCACAATGCTCAGAAATCTGGAGCCCAAATTCCATCATTCATAATGTATTCCCACAGGGTGCAGATTGCTTTCCTTGGAGCTGCGAGACGGAAGACTGCCTATGGTGCATGTGACATCAGCCAGATGTAGAAGCCACTCTACACTGGCTGAGGCTTGACCTTAAAATAGCAGCAGCTTTATTTTGGCAGAGCGATGGTTCTGTACAGTTGTGCACGCTCCTGTGTGAGACAGACAGAGACCTACCACCGATGCCTTGTGTTGCGAGTCGAACTAGAAACCTGCTTGCCTGACCTTTCGAACCCCAGTCCCGGCAAACAGCCAAGGGTTTTGCAGAGCGTGCTGGCATCATCATTACACACCTCACATAACCTTATACTTTTTCACAGACAGATTATACGTCTTGATATCAGCCCCAGATTCTCCTGGATCTTATAAACAGAAATACAACTATTTTTGTTCAGCTTTCTGTTGTGTTTCATACCTGCATCCTGGCAGTGGGGGACCCATGGCAGTTTGAGACCGGCTGTTTCTCTTAGCCCAGGCATCTGACGGCACCTTGGAAGAGAAGCTGTGTGTGCCTTTCTTAAGGCTCCCAAGGTTCTCACCTGGGATGTGAAATGGAGGTGTTTGGCTCTAGTGTTTTGGGTACCCCTGAGAGGTCTGTGAGGGATCTGCTCTTGCCCTCTCCTGGAAAGCAACTGCAACAAAGCCCTGATGCAGAAAGTTCACAGAGAAAAACAAGCCCCACCAGAAGAAGGTGCAGGAGTATCTCACGCAGTAGCTGGTTGCTGTTGGAGCACAGAAGAGTAATTATCACTCCTGTTCTATAGCAAGCAGTAGAAAATGGAGGTAGGAGCCTTGGCCTTGCATGCCAGGGTGCCTCACTCTATGCCAACACGGTGACAGACAGGACTGGCTCTAAGGTGTCACAGAGCCACAGCTGCAGCCACTTCTAACTGGGGCTTCTGCCAGTAGTTAAAATTTACCACAACCAGACAGGCAGCTTCACTGCCAGATTATACACCAAGTGCCTAAACAAACCACATGAATCCCTCCTGAACCAGAGAGTTGGAAGGTCTCCAGTGAGAACAATTTGTAAGAGGGGTCAAGAGAGAGAGATGGGAAGAAGGGCATTTTGCTGGGACACAGCAGGGACAGTGTATCACAGAATCATAGAATCATAGAATTATTAGGGATTGGAAGGGACCTCGAAAGATCATCTAGTCCAATCCCCCTGACACAGCAGCATCACCTAGACCAAGTCTCACAGGATCATATCCAGGTGGGTCTTAAACCTCTCCAGAGAAGGAGACTCCACAACTCCCTTGGGCAGCCTGTTCCAGTGCTGTCACCCTCACTGGGAACAAGTTCTTTCTGATATTTATGTGGAACGTCCTATGTTCCAGCTCACACCCATTGCTCCTTGTCCTATCACCAGATGACATTGAGAAGTTGCACAGGAAGCAGATGCACAAAAATGACTGAATGAAACCACAAACCACACATTGGAGAGATTTGTTCATCCATAACTTGGATCAATTCCTAATTAAAAACTAGTCTCAAGCCTGTTTTAGTTCACTTAAAGAGGATTTCCTTTTGATCTGCTGTCTAATCTTACCTGCACTCACAAAATAACTGATGCCTGTAGGAAGAGGCTGAAAATGAAAATGCAGGTACCTTTCTTCCGCCGCTGAACTCTTGCTGCACTGTCCCTGTGGTGTCCCAGAAAAACCAAGCAGATTTGCCTGCCCAGGTGAACATAAACTTGTTGATTCTGCGATAGTCTCTGCATTGCTCTGTCTTCTCTAACACCTTGTTAGTGTGATTTTGGGGGTTTGTAAGACCCACAACCAGGGACCCATTCCAGGTTTCTTTAGTTTATGTTCCTTGAATAAAGGAACCTGGGGTAGAAAAGGATAGTTTGCTGGAACCTGGGGTAGAAAAGGATAGTTTGCTGGATTGGTCTCTTTTGGCACCTGCCTGTAGAACAGGTACTGCACAGGAAGGACTTTGTTGCTTTATCTCATGCAGGCACATTACTGCTACACTTTGCATTACGTTTGTTGTTGAGCGTGATTGTGGCCTTTAAAAAGGCAGGACTGGTCTGAAACATGTGTGTTTGGCTGGTAACAGGATCATTCATGACGTATCCTCCAGAATGTAAGTTCATGTCCTCTTCAGCTGGGCAGGAACAGAACCTTAGATGAGGTACTGTGTGAACGTGCAGCAGCATTTCGTCTCCAGTGGGTCTCGATGGTTGAATAGAAGATGAGGCAAGGAGAAGGGGTTAGCTCTTGCCTGTGGAAATGGTCACCCCCAAGCAGTGGGACAGTACTGTCATCACTTCTCCCTTGCTTGATCTGCAAGTAGCACACCTCCATTTCATCAAACGCCCATCTCTGCAGGGGAGCCTTTACAGGAGAGGGGCTGTGGCATCTCACTATGGAGGTAGGAGACATTCAACCCACTCCCACCCCTGTGGAGCCCTGCAAGGAGGGTGCAGCTTAGCATCCCATCCCCAAAATGCTGCTTTCAGTGTCAGAAACAGATCCTTGAGATGTTTGAGAACGGCTCTTTTCAGCCAAGCTGATTGTGAATGAGTTTGACTGCACTGATAAATAAGCATAACCTTTATCAGAAAAGAAGCACCTCAGTCAGATGAAGGCTGTATTGAGCCCTGCACAAGCTGAGTTACCCAGTGCATGTGATATAAGCTTTCCCGTGCAGACGAGGACTATGACCAGCTGGCTCCCTGGCTACCTTACTGTAAAACGAGAAGGGTAGGTGACATGGCTTTGCACAGAGAGTATGCCATTTGCCTCCAGAGGGCCAAGCCAGGCAGGGAAGAAGAACTCTATGTGAGGCTTAGTTCCCTCCTGAAATCCAGTTCCTTGGTGAGGAAATTCTCAGAATTTCTTGCCCACCTTCAGGCAGAGTGTAATGATGACTTCTTTTGACCTAAGCAGTTTTCTCCCCACAGATGGGTCTCCATCCCTTCCTAGATCATAGAATCATTAGGGATTAGAAGGGACCTCGAAAGATCATCCAGTCCAATCCCCCTGCCACAGCAGGATCACCTAGACCAAGTCACACAGGAACACATCCAGTTCATACAGATGAGCAGGTCCTACAGGTGTAGAGCTCTGCCTCTGCCATGCATCAAGGAAAACCCCTTCCCCAGCAACCTGTGTGGGTGCTGCTGTTTGAGGTGGAGCTTCCAGCGATGTCTGACTCAGTATTTGTGGGGCTCTTGTGGAAGCTTAACAGAAGCCTCTTCCAAATCACTTGGCTGCTGGTGATGTGCTCCACATGTTGGCTCCTAAGTTCTCCTTGGGTTCACAGCCTGCACTCAGTTGCATCTCAGGTAGGAGGCTGCAAGGTGAAATACTAGTGCCACACACTAGGACAGCCTTTACCAGCAGGCACTCAAAAATGTGATTTCCTGTCACATTCTTACGTGAAGACACACAAGGCAGCAATTTTCTCATTCTCTGTGCAGGACAGGTAAAAGGAAGTCCTCACCCTTGTGCACAGTCTGCTCCTGTCACCCCTCCATCACCTCCCGCTATGGCAGTGCAAGGGTTTGTCAGGCTGTGCTATGAACTTGATTGCTGAAAAGATCTGGGTTAAAAATAACCTTCTAAGAGTTAAGGGACTTATTTTTAGCCCAGATCATTTCAGTGATCTAGTTGACAGCACAGCCTACAAACTGACTGCTGCAAGGGAGGGGGGAAGGGGGAAGTAAAGGTCAGAAGAGAATGAGCAGCTGGAAACACAGGCTGTCTTTTTGTCTATTTCTGTCTGTATGTCTGCCCAGACCTTATGAAACAGCACCCCAAAAGCACTGACCCTCTTTGTTTTCATCTAGCATACTGTCAGCTGCCTTCTTGTGGTGCAGTGTTGAGAGCTGGGTGCTGAGGATCAGTATTGCAGCATCCTGTCTGTGTAATCAAGACACTGGCCCTGAGCCTTGGACACCTTATTGTGCCCGCCTCTGACGCACCCTGTTTGGCATTAGTTTGGCCATATTCGTGTTCTGTGAGGTGGGTTGTATGGGCAGCAACAAAAACCCCCATGAGAGTCATGGGGGGGCTTTGCAGAGCTCATGTAAGTACAGGGTATGGAAACTGGCTGACACGATGGACTGGTGCGAGAACAGGCTGTGGGGAATCATTCCTGCAAAGGTCTTTAGAAGAAAGGGAGGGATGTGAAGGTCAGGGACTGGCCTCAAAACCACATGCAGCTGCATGAGAATGGGAGGGGAAGGTGCACAGGACCAGTACCAAACACTGTGTAACCATCAGGGGATTCATAGAGTACAGGAGGAGAGCACAAGTCTGTACTGTTGGTATTTAAGTGCTGCTTAACCCAAAATACTAAGAGCAGCTAACAGACCTTTACTCTTTTAATTGACCCAACCAGGTACACGAATCCAAACCTGAACATTTCCTTTGGAATCTGCTTCTGACCCCCACTGGTACCCTTCCACATTAGCATTTCCAGTACCATGTCACTGACAGTGACAAAACTGATGGGACACCAATCCTGCCAGAGGGAGTCAGAATAGCTGTTAATTGTAAGTCATGACCAGAATTGCTGGGTAAGGGCTTTCGGAGCCCATTTTGCACCAGTCCCAGCACCATGTTCAAATCCATCCCTGGCTTCCCAGTTTTCCCAAAGAGTCTTCGCAACTGTGAGTTCCTAAGAAACTTGTCTGCAGCAACACACCCTGCACCTGTAGCTTCAACCCATGATCTTTAAGAAAAGCTCTTTGTGAGGTGCCAAATGGGATGCACAGACAAGCTCTTCAATCTCTTCACCTCTTTTCCATGGGTCTTTATCACAGAATCACAGAACATTAGGGATTGGAGGGGACCTCGAAAGATCATCCAGTCCAATCCCTCTGCCACAGCAGGATCACCTAGACCAAGTCACACAGGAACACATCCAGGCAGGTTTTAAACATCTCCAGAGAAAGAGATTCCACAACCTCCCTGGGCAGCCCTTTCCAATGCTCCATCACCTTCACTGGGAAGAAGTTCCTTCTCATATTGATGTGGAATCTCCTCTGCTCCAGCTGACACCCATTGCCCCTTGTCCCTTGTCCTATCATTGGATGCCACTGAGCAGACCCTGGCTCCATCCTGCTGACACCCACCTTTCACATATTTATAAACATGAATGAGGTCACCCCTCTTCTCCAACTTCAAGAGACCCAGCTCCCTTATCCTCTCCTCATCAGGGAGATGCTCCACTCCATCATCTTTGTGGTCTGCACTGGACTCTCTCCAGCAGCTCTGTGTCTTTCTTGAACTGAGGGGCCCACAACTGGACACAATACTCCAGATGTGGTCTCAGCAAGGCAGAGAAGAGCGGGAAGAGAACCTCTCTTGATCTGCTAACCACCCTCCTTCTGATCCTCCCCAGGATGCCCTTGGCCTTCTTGGCCACAAGGGCAAATTGCTGGCTCATGGTCATCCTGCTGTCCACCAATACCCCTAGGTCTCTCTCTCTACACTGCTCTCCAACAGTTCATACACACCTTCTCTCACTCGGTGGCCACAGTGGACCCATGGGCCCGAGCAGGAGGTTGGCAAATGTTGCTGAGGCAGGCAGACACTGCTGTCCTGAGGGGCCCTCCCTGGGAGATATTTTTTCTCCCCACATCAGGCAGCTTTACTGGCCCTCACACCTTCTGGGATTGCTTTTCTCCAGTGTGGCCAAAGGAGCCAGGTTTAGTTCTAAAATGTGAGGAAAGACAGAGTTGAAAACCGTTTTCAGATGAGTCAATTTTACAGGGGTGTTTAGAAGAGGAAAGCAAACCCCCTCACAAAGAACTTGCAGCAGCACTTCCTCTTCTGCAGACGGTGCCAAGCTGATACCAGTGGTGCAATTCAATTCCTGTTTTGCTGCTCTGCCTGGTGTTTTTCATGCCTGCGATGCCTGCTCAGACACCTACTGTTACAGAACGGTAAAAGACCTCAGATTAGCAGGCACCAAATTACTGGTGGAGGAGTTTTTCCCCCTTTGCTTTCTGGGTTTAACTCACGCAGGCTTCTCTTCCTTATTCACAGACGTGCTGGGCTGTGTCACTGAGACGGGGAAAATGGCCACGAAAGGGAGAGGTTGCATCAATATCATGGGGCAGGAGAACACCAGCACTGAGGTCAAGTGAGAAAAGCAGTGTCTTAGTCCTGGAGAGTCTGGAGGCTGCTAAATATTCTGGGATGAGAGCACGAAAGGCAGGCTTCCCACCTTCCTCCTGGTGGGCAGGAGACTGCCAGCTCCTTGAGGTCAGGAGGCAATGTTCTCCTTGCAGTGCAAGGAAGGGAACTTTTTGCATTTGAGTGGCCTGAAGTGGCCCTTTTCCTTGACTAGAAGATACAGACACCTGCAGACCAGTTTGGAGGCAGGGATAGAAGCTGTAGAAAAAGCTGGACTCAGGCAGTGTGGCAGTGTAATTGCCAGAAAGAATCTGAGAACAGATTTTTCCTGGGCAAAACATGTAGTGTAACTGGAGAGTCTGCAGCTGGCAGTTTCAAGAGGACACAGCCCATGGGCTACTTGTGCTAATCTTAGAATGGCATGTTCACTGCTTCCTGCGCCCTGGCCGGCCAGCTTCACGCTGGTGAGAGCTGCGTTGCAATCGATGACTGCGACCAGCAAAACAAGAGGAGTGTGGAATCATGCCAGCCTCACAGCTTTGATCAAAGCCAAAGAAAGGGGGCTGTGTTTTCAGACTGTAACTGAAAAAAAAAAAAAGAGAAATTAAAAGCACAACCACCCCATCAAAACATGAGGTCAGACAGGCCAAGAGGAAGTGCAGTGTCTTCTCTGGGTTAAGGCAAAAGGCTGTGAACCAAGTTCTTGAAGAAAAGGGGACTGTGAGGGAGGCAACTCTTCCACCACAGACACTGAGCACCTGCAGCTCCCCAGACTCAGTGGGTTCAGTTGTCTGTTCAGGTGTCTGTTCTGCCATGCTCAGGTGTCCTGGGTGCTGCTAGCTGAGACAAGACCCCCAGTCTTCCTCAGGTTCACTGTTTGGTCCTTCCTCATTCCATCCTACCTTTCCCTTCATGACAGGGAGCCAGCCTGCCTTATGAGAACTGTTGTCCCTCACCACAGCCTTCATTTTTTGGGTGCAGCAGGTTGCCCTGATCATCTGATCACCTCACTGCTACTTCCATTCCCCTTAGATGCCATTTCCTGTGCCTGTTAGTTACTCTAATGAAGGTTGAAAAGATAGGGGTAAGATGTTGGAAGTTCACTGAGAGGAGATGGTTTGATGACTTGGATGAATGAGGGGTGACCTCATTAATGTCTATAAATATTTGAAGGTTGGGAGTCAGGAGGATGGAGCCAGACTCTTCTCAATGTCATCTAGTGATAGGATGAGGGGCAATGGTTGCAAGCTGGAACAGAGGAGGTTCCACATAAATATGAGAAGGAACTTCTTCCCAGTGAGGGTGACAGAGCAGTGGAACAGGCTGCCCAGGGGGGTTGTGGAGTCTCCTTCTCTAGAGATGTTTAAGACTTGGTCTAGGTGATCCTGCTGTGGCAGGGGGATTGGACTAGATGATCTTTCAAGGTCACTTCCAATCCCTAATGAGTCTATGATATGGTGGTTTTAGCTGCATGGAAAATTGGATAGGAAGATGAAGATGGGTACTGAGGCAGAGTGGTTAGAAGTGTGGTGCTGGCCATGTGTTCATGGTGGTGCTACAGGCTGTGAGGGTAGGAGGTCCCTTGCTGATGGTTTATTATTTTGAGGTCTCCATCTCTAACAAAACAAGGATTGTTGATTAGTTGTTCTCATTTCCTCTGGTTCAGTTTTCCTTGGCATCAGGTATAACAGATGAAGAACAAAGGTTTCCTTTCATCAAGTTTGATTTCAAGGCTCTCTACTCATATTGTTTGATACAGGCATAGCAAAGGAAACAAGGTGAATGTGGGATGACACCAGGGCTGTGTGCTGTGGGAAGAGCCACATCATCCAGTCTCCAAGAAGCCTTGCACTTCTCAGCCTGCTTTGACCCAGGGGAGGGGAAGCTTCTCTCAGCCCTGGTATTTCCTCCCTGCTCCTCACCCGCCTGAGTATTTCATTGCCAAAAAAGCAGAACAGCACAGGGACATCCCCAGACAGATGCTTGCTTGCTGCAAGGACATGGAATGGCTTCTTGAAGCAGAACCACTGACTAACATCAACCTGATTTAGTTGAAGATGTCCCTGCTCACTGCAGGGTGGGGGTCGGTCTAGATGGCACTTAAAGGTCCCTTCCACCCTAAAACATTCTATGATTCTCTGAAAAGGAAGTGCACCAGTGACAGAGGAAGTTAGAAGGGGATGGGAAGGCTGAGAAGGTGCATGGGAACATCCTTTACTGCCCTGCTCCATCTGCTCACTGTGAGGAAAAGATGGGGAACACACACTTGGCTTGAAATACTTAGTTTGCTTCTAGTGCAAATATATTGAGTGTAGGTTCTTCAGCTAAAGCTGGAAGGCTTTTCACAAATTACTGCTTTTCTGGGATATTTGAAAATGCTGCTAAGTCCTGTCTTCCCAAACCTCTTGATCTTCAGCCTGGGTGATTGATGCCAGATGTGAGATACTCTGCTGTAAGTCCACGCTTGCTCTTGAACTTTATAACACATGTATAGGCTTCTCTGTAGCCTCCTTGCTCTTCCCAGCCTTTGCTCATAACTTCTTGTTCCAAATTTGTCAGAACAGGCCAGCAGAGACCAACCTGGAGGCGGACAAGTCAGCATCACCATCAGTGGCCCAGCTAGCAGGGAAATTCAAAGAGCAAGCAGCTAATGTCCCTGGAAAAGAGGTAAGGAACTCTGCAGCCACCAGCAGTAATCAAACGGGCAAGGAGGCACTCACTTCAGCCTGTGGAAGTGTTGGTGATCTGAGCGTGGATCCACCTTGATTTCAGTTCTAACTCACAAAGGATACACCTCCTAGTGCAATGCAAGTTATGACAGTGTCTTCCACGCAGTATTGAGCTGTGGATGAGTATTTTAGTACAGTCATGCCTCAGGACAGCCAGACACTGTAAAGCTTGGAAGGGTACACACACATGTACCTGGCAGCAGCAGACAGCAGGTGCTATGTGGGCAGAGAGCAGCAATGAATAACATGATACCTAACACTAAGTTGTGGAAAAAGAAAGCAGAAAACAGATTACACAGTACAGAAACAGGCAGCAGGTCACCAGGTAGTTCCTTCTGCACAGAGGAAGCTGCCCCTTCACTTGCCCTCATAACCTCGTCTCAATGACATTGCAGACTCTGTCATGCTGAAACTTTATTATATTGAAAACCCACTCTGCCAAGATTTCTCTCACAACCCGTTTTCATCAGAGAGGCAAAACACTAGAATACCAATCTTAGGACAAAAGGAAAGTCGGAGTTTTTAAGGATTAAGAGGTTGACTAGGAGACCCCCCTACTTTTTTAGAAGTGTTTATTGTTTACTTCCTTCAGTGCCCTTTTAACACTGAATGAACCGCTTCCTTCTGCTTCTCAGCTGACTTCAGTGTGTCCCAGGCTGGGATCTGCCCTGTCACCCCTCCAGTCGTTGGCTGGATGCATGGTGACCTCTGTCCTGCAGGGCTGGCTTGCCACCTTCTATCAAACATTAGCACTCCCATAGCCAGGCCCCAGGATGGGAATAACTAAACTCTTCCCAACCACCCTTTTTTCCCCACTCTAGTTTTCCCATCCAGTGCACTGCTCCATCTGTCCCATTACAGTAATTTCCTCTTTTTAAAGTATGGGATTTAATTGCACTAAGTCCCTTGCCTTTCAGAAGACAGCAGGTTCCCAGACCTCTCTTGTGTTATCTGCAGACCTCTGCTGCTCCCAAACCAAGTCAGAGAGAAGGGGCCTCACACTGCGGGGAAGCTCATTTTCTCTAGAGACAGAGGACAAAGTTTCCTGTCTTTTCTCTCCAAGCCATCTGTCACTTCCTCCCCAGCTTTCTCAAACTGGCTTCAGATTAATGGCTGAGTGGATGGTCTTTAACCCTTGCTTGACCCGTGTCAGCAAAGGGGAGCCTATCAAGCAGGGAGCCTCTGATACATGTGTGGTGGTACAGTGCAGCATTTCATGGTTGCAAAATCATAGAATCATAGAATCGTTAGGGATTGGAAGGGACCTCGAAAGATCATCCAGTCCAATCCCCCTGCCACAGCAGGATCACCTAGACCAAGTCACACAGGAACACATCCAGGTGAGTTGTAAACATCTCTAGAGAAGAAGACTCCACAGGCCCTCCTGGGCAGCCTGTTCCACTGCCCCGTCACCCTCACTGTGAAGAAGTTCCTTCTCATATTGATGTGGAACCTCCTATGTTCCAGTTTACACCCATTGCCCCTCATCCTATCACTAGATGACATTGATGGTGAGGTTTCAATATGACAAGACTTTACTGCTGCCTGGAGTGACATAAGGATAATGGTAGGGCTGCCCTTGGCTGCTTAGAGATGCAGCATTGCCATGGCTGGGTGCAGCACCACCAGAAGATAAGTGACATCAAGTCTACAGATCCACCAAGACAGCCAAATCTACAGAGGTCAAAGATGCTATAACACAGCTTTTCAAATGCCAGCCTGTTAGAAGGTAACAAAATTTATCCAAATATTATATTGTGGATATTATCCAAGATCCACAATATTATCCAAGTCTGTTAACACACAGAAAGTGTGTTAACAGCTTGGCAGGAGACTACAAACTGGCATAAAAATAGAGATGGCTTGGCTGGCTTCAAGACCTGGGCGATGATTACAAACAAGAAACTCCACAGGTTCTGCTCTGTGCATCTCTTCCTTCCTAGTGAGCGCTCTCATGCCTCTGAGAGCCCAAGGACATTCAGAAGGAACTGGTGTCTCTACCATTAAGCCTTCTTTCCGCTCCCTTGAAGAATCCATTTCTTAGTCATATTAAAAGTTACAGCTGATAACGTGTCTCTGTGAGGGGCTCCTCTTCACTATAGAGAAAAAAATGGGGCTACAGGGCATATTGAAAAGTCAGGAATCTGCTTTGTTCCCCTAAAATGCACCAGATTCAAAGTGGGAAAATCATGAACCAGGTAGGCAGCTGAGACTCATATGTAAGGAAGTCCTGGTAAGACAGGAAAGACATCAATAACAAGCTATTCCAGCATGAGGGGGTTTCCTGCAGGATGCTGTGAATATGAAGCTCCTGAAAAGTCTTTTCCATGCTCCACAGCTACAAGTGTGTCCTTTGCACAAAGCCTGAAGTGTTGTGGTACTAGGATTGGGCTCAAGGGGCTACAAGCACACCTGGTATTGCTGGCCACACGCCTATATGCTTTGAATTGCCCCTTTAGCCAAGCCAAGCCAAGCCCTGCCATTCAAGCAAGTCACTTACAAAGGGTGCCCGTTGGCACTTGAACTTTACATCCTTCTTAAAATTGAGTATTTCCCTGCTGCTGAGTTGGTTGCTTTCTTCTCTTAGGTACCACCACATAAGCCAACTCGGAGGAAACCACCATGCTCCCTTCCACTGTTCTCCCACAAAACAGAGACAAGTGACAATGATGAGCAAGTGAGTATCGATTTAACAGGGGCACAAGGTCTCTCTTCTCTGCAACCTGTTCTCTCCTGAGAAACGGGGCTGGAGGTAGCAGAGCAGTCAGGTTGTGCAGCAAAAGACATCAACCATACAGCATCAAACCTCCCCTCGCTCACACACACTGGCTCTGCTTTTGTTGGTACCCTTAGAACACTGATGGAGCCTCCCAGGTACCACCTTTCAAGCCTTTAAAGCAGGAACTGCTGGCATTTACTAAATTTGAGCAGCACTTAGCACATCAATGCTGGTTTTTGCCTTCAGATGAACTGTAGAGGTTTAAGTACAAAAGCATAATCGTTCCGCTTTTGAGGTTTTTTTCCATCTTAGAAAAAAAAGGAATAATTAATCTGGAGTGAAGAGATGTATAGTCAGCAATATCAACAGAATATTGTGCTGAGGTGTCCTCCATACAGCACCCTTGAACAAGGAAGTCCGAGTAAGCTGATTGCTAGTCCCTGAAGTTTCTGCTCAGGAAGAAGCTGTAGCTTCTGTGTTTCAGGATATGGGGTCTACCCACCAAATTCCACATTGTCATCTCCCCTTAATACAGGAGGTGGTTCTTTGTCTTTCTTTTGTGACAGCTATGGGCTCTTGCTGCCTCCATGTCAAACACCACCTTTAAAAGTTTACATTTTTTCCTTTTCCTTTGGACCTGAAAAAAAAGCAATTCTCCCCCTTTCATAGCTCTGTCTGTGCAGTCACTTGGGCCTTTCCTGCCCATGCTAAGTCACAGAAAGTCTTTCATGTCACAAACAGTCCTCAGTGTAGTCCTCAGTGTTTGCCAACATTAAGGGCTGTGCCCTTTAAGAGGTAGAATTTTAATCTTCCTGGTCCTGAAATAATACCAGAGGAAACTGTGTGCTGGGTTAGATGCCTCAGTGAGCCATGAGATATCACTGAACTCAGGTATTTCAACCAGAAAAAAGACAATCATCTTCTTTCCCAGAGGAAAGATATGTGTGTGCAGTGCTCTAGGATGGCCAGATAACAAAAGGGAAGCAAAGTCAGGAAAGCAAAAAAGAAACCTTGGTGTGAAGACAATCTATGAGTCTTCATTTGCCCCCCCTATTGGCACTTTATTCTCAACTCTTCCAGGTTTTCTGCTGTCATTGTGACTTCTTTGTGTTTCATTTTGTTTTGCAGAAGCGGTCCCCAAGTACTTGTCCCATTCCCAAGGTCAAGGTGAAAAGCTCCCCCATGATTGAAAAGCTGCAGGTAGGTCCACATGGCTGCCCTAGAAAATTAAAACTGGTTGGCATTTGTCAGAGCTACTTCCCTTGCAGAGCAGCCACGAGGGGAGTCAGTCTAAGAGCCAAGGGTGATATAGCTAGATCTGCAGGGCAGTGGCCTAACCAACAAGGGCCCATCATATGCAAACAAGGAAGGCAGAGCAGTTCTGATGGTGATAACCAGAGTCAGAAGCAGCCCAGTGATCCTCAGCCATAAGCACATGGCTCAGGATCACTTAGATCTGCGGAGTACACAGCTGGGAAGGGGCACGGGCATGGCAGCAGGACAGCTCAGGTAGGGAGCAGGGCCAGGAGCCTCCGTTTAAATGCAGCTCACAAGAGAAAGTGAAGGGAACTCTGGCTGAGGCGTCTTACAGCTTTTTGTTCACAGCAGTCTAAATCAAACGGAATCACTACTGGGGAGCTGGCTTCGTGCACAGGCAGCTACAATCCTGGCAGTGGAAGCACTCTCCAGGCTCTGGTACTCCCCCGTGTGCCTAGAAGCTCCTCGATTCCCTCAGTTACGCACAAACACACACAGTGCTTCTTGCCCTTGTTGTCTGTCTCCATAACGCTTGATTCATGCTGCTGAGGGCAGCTCAGCACCCTGTTCCCCACAGGCACAGTGCCCTTCTGCTGCCAGCTGCCCTTCCTGGCAGCACGTGCGACTCCAGAGCACAGAGCCTGCTACCGGCCCCAACACAGCATAAGCCTGCTCACAGCACTGTCCCTCATAATGCACCCAAGGACTTTGCTGACGAGTGTCTTATTGACAGGCTGGTGTTTTGTCAGTGTTAATCACCAACTTGCTTCTTTGCATGGTCCTTGCTCTTTTCACGACTGTGCAGATTGTTCAGAAGACCTGAAGATGCGAGGCCTGAAATGCAAGGTCCGCTCGGCACACACTGGTTTGGTTTAATTCCCAAAGTGATTGCTGGCTGCTTGTTCTGCTGGTTCAGCCACCGTAGACTGTGCTGGCTTGGACAGGTCACTGGAAAATCCATAAGCGCCTCAGAATGACAAAAGGATATGGGATACATCCTGAGATCCAGCTGCTGGGGAGGGGCAAGTGTCCAGTCACAACTTGTTTGCCCAGACTTGTTTGTTGACAGTGTCACCAGGAGAGACCCATCCCCATCCTCACACGGTAGGCAGGTTATGACAGCTGAGAGCTGTGGCAGCTCCCGAGGCGAGAGCAAGGGTTCCTCCCCGTGGTCACAGCATGCAGAACCTTTCGGTGACGGGGACTTTTCTTTGCAGGCCAATCTGGCTTTTGCTCCAGTTGCTCTGCTGCCGGGAGCATCTCCCAAAAGTCCTAGTCTGAAAGTCCAGGCTTCTCCATTCAGCACTCCTCCCTCAACGCCCAGCAGCCCAGGCCTTCAGTCCGAGTCCAGTGACGCAAATGAGACACCGGTCAGCTTTGATCAACCCCCAGAAGGGACTCAGCTACAATTCTACAACAAGGTAGGGTATGTGCTAGGACTTCTCCATTACAACAGGGTAAGGCTTGCTTTTTACTTAGGGATGAAGAGGAAGAGGATGTCACAGCCCTCAGTCCTACCATGGCAGTGCCCATTCATGGCCAAGGGAGGAGATCTATGTGCCAGGCTCTAAACAGCCTTTCAGCATAGCTCTATGGAGTGTCCTCTCTGCCCTCCTGCACATAGACCTTCACGGTCCCACAGCCTTCCTGGCCAAATGGGTAAAGGGGAGGGGTGAAGTAGTAGGATCCCATCCCTTCAGGTCAGCAGTAAGAGGGTGGCTGGTACCTGGGCAGCAAGCACTGTGAGGAGGTGGTCAGCTAATGGCTAAGGTGGTTGGGGCGCAGTTTAGGGAGCCATACAAGAGCACAAGAGGTTGCCATGTATATCAGCTCTCAAATGAAAAGCTGTAACCTGCATTCACCATCATCAGCTGGAGTGCAGATTCCTTCCTCAACCTCCAAACTGCCAATAAAAGGCTGAGAAACCCAAAGTCAGCAGCATCTGCATAAATAATGCAGTGTCCTCGGGTTTAAGGTCGGGTTTGGGCAAGAAGCCACTGTTTAAGTTGGGACACTTAAACTCACACTACCTCTACAGAAGGAAAGGAGGCAAATATCAGAGATCTGTTGGACTTGATGATCTCTTAGGTCCCTTCCAACCCCTAACATCCTATGATCCTATGATCTGCTTGTCCTGTAAAGTAGCCTCTCAGCAGCAAGGAGCCCTCATCTCCCTACCTTTTACTATCAGAGTAGAAAAAGTGAGGTCACCAAGTTCCTATGGTATTTGTTGTACTTTCCTGCTTTGCAGTACCACCCTCTTGACTGCTTCAATGTCTGCTTTTCCTGCCTCCAAGGTGCGGACACGGGGGTCAATAAAGCGCAGGCCACCCTCCAGGAAGTTCCGAAGATCTCTGTCTGAGTATGGAGATGGAGAAGATTTAGTGGTCAACATCTCTCCAGAAAATGGTGCCAAAGACGATGTGGATGATGTGTTTGGGCCCAAGGGCAAGACAGAGGAGGCAGAAACAGGGAGCAAAGAGCAAAAGAAACAGACAGCATCTGATGAAAAGCACCCTTCAAGGAGAGGATCCAGTAGATCAGGCGAGGAAAAGGGGGAAAAACAGGCCAAGGAGACAACTCCTTGCAAGACTCATGAAGGGGATGCAAAGGAGAAGAAGTGCTATAGCGTTCCAGGAGTGGAGAACTCTCCCAAGCCTCCCTCTGGAAACAAGGAGGAGGTATGTGAGGGTCCCCAGGGAGAAGAGCAGCAAGGCAGTGAACAGGAAAAGATGGACAAGGAGAAGGAAGAGAATAAAGCTGAAGCTGAAGCTAAAGCTGAAGCAAAAGAGACCAGTGAGAGCACAGATGCACAGAGAACATCAGACACTGAAGAAACACCCCTGGCACCTGAACAACCGCAGGACAGAGTGGATGTAGAGACTGCCAATGAGTCTTCAATGTCACCCACTCAGGACCAAGGCACAGCGTAACAGTGATATACAGGTAAGACAAGCCAGCATGTGATGGCTTCTAAAATACCAGAGTTTTGCTTATTAATGAAGATGGCAACTGTGACAGAACACACCAACGTTTGTGCTGCTCCCCACACCCCACACTTGAGATCAAATCTCAGGCCAGCAAAGGCTGCAAAGCAGGGTATTTAAAACAACCAGCCCTACTGAGTGGTGACAGAGAGAGGATGGAGAAGAAGCAAAACCAATTCTGGATTCAGTGAACAGAGAGGTTCTGCTCAGCAGGCACCCTGCTCAGTTGCTGTTTGGAAAGAATTTTGAAGTATCTACAGTAAGAAGCACTTTCCCCAAGCAGTAACCACGTTTATACTATCTCATTAGGGCTCCTAACATACACGTAGTTGTATGTATGTGTGTGCACACTACGTATACATGCGTACATACCTACTTGCTCTCTGTGTGTGTTAGCTTTACCATGAAATAATAGTCTTGGTGCACATGGCAGTTGTGTGATGGGCCCTGGAAGCCTGCAAACATGGGCCTCTGCCACTTGAAATAAAAGGGGATCTCCACCGGCTATAGTGAGGCTTGTATCACATAGCTTCCTACGTGTTCTCTAACCACTGATAATGTGGTCACAGATGCTTGGGGAAACATTTCATTCCACCTCACCCACCTGTCCCTTCTTCAGGTGTCACTTGGCTTGTCTAGGAGCAACTGAAGGGAGCAGGCTGGTGCTCAGGCTGCAGCTTGCCTTTGCCTCCTAACATGGGAACTACCCAAGTACTCCTAGGTCACAGAGTCTCCAGCACTGCATTTACTTAAACCTGTGATTATTTTTAACTTCCTTACTTTTCCCTTCTGAAAAGGACATACCAAATCAGGGCACAGGAGACTAAATGTGTGAATAGGAGCCATCTAACCCAATCAAGGTGGAAGCTACTGGAAAACCTTCAGCAGCTGCAGAGGAGCAGATATTCCCTAAGGTCCACACTCATCGCAGAACTGAGTGGCTGCTTGTTGGCCCTTTGCTTTGAACATTCATATTTTGGGACAGTTGGAACAAGAGACTGGCTTGTGATCGCTGTGGAGTTCAACACGGAGGTGTTGGCTGACATTCCCGTGATATTTGGAGACTGAGAGATCTGATATGTGCAGTCCTGGAGCCAACAGCCACCACCTGTCCTGGGTCCTCTGCTCCATCCTGCTCCAAAATGTCTTTTCTTCCACCCTGCATTGGTCTTAGATGAAGTTAATCAGTTGCATGCATACATGTATGGTGCCTTTTTGGTAGCTTCTTTTGAAATATTTTGGGGGTTCAAATGTCAGTAAATAATGTTTTGACAGTAGGACAAAGTATGGTTTCTTCATATATGCTGCAGGGCAGACAGTGTGAGCCCTGAGCACAGGAACATAGTTCACAGAGCAAAAAGTCCCTTTGGAGTGGGAGCAGCGCTGGTTGGTCCGTGAAACAGCCAGCCATGGTTGGTAATTTGTCTATGTGCTTCAGCGCTGGGGTGTTTTTAGTGCTGGTGGAAAGTAACAGCCGAGAGGTTTGATGCACATAAAAGAGGTACTGTGTAGGTCAGTAGGGCAAGTTTTCTTAGCCAGCTTTGGGCTTTGGTCCAGATCTAGAAGGGCTGCCTGTCCGTCAGTCTTTCCCACGACTCTATCCAATCTTTTGATTCTCTTTTGAAATGTTCAGTGTGTGCCTACCTGAACGTTAAAATTAAATGTGTGTAGGTCAGTGAAGAGATGGCTGAGTTTCCAGTTGTATGACCTGACTGAATATCAATCACTTAAAGTTAGATAGCCAGTCCCTCCTAAGTAATGAGGCATTGTACTAGATTTGCATTCACCCTTGGGCTACTAGTAAAGTCATGGGTCTTGCTAAGCCAAACAAGCTTTTACATTTGGAAAGTGTTTGTTGCCCACAATAAACAAGTTATTTGGGGAAAGACAGATAACAGACCCTCACCCAGCCAGTTTCCAGACAGTAATGCCCAAAGTTGTATCTCTAATGAAAAATAAAAAGGGGCTTTGTTTCAAGGCCACAAGGGTCATGTCCATACTGTGACGTGGACAAGTCTAGGCTTCCCCGAGACTGATTTCTCAAAAGCTGAGCCAAGGCGTCAGACAGCTGTTAGGTGATGTGAACAGCCAGGGGCCAGTGCTTGAACATGCTGTCAGACACAACTACAAAGAACAAGGGCAGAACCAGCTAGCTCCTCTTCATCCATCACAAAGTTCCTCCTAGCAAACATTAAACTGAGCAGAGTTGGAGACTTAAGCTGTTGTCCCCATCTTTCTGGACAGGCACAAGCATTTTACACAACAGCCCACATCTGTCCTGGAGTGGGCCCTGCCACAGAGCACTGTTAGAAGAAACACAGGTTTTGAAGGCTATCCCCTTTTTGTGCTCTGAAACTGCTAGGAAAGAAGTGACTCTGCCCTGCCCTTCTGTTTTTTTCCAGGTGTCATTTGCTGAGAACCAAAGCCATTGTCTCTACTGTGTGGCACTGACTTGTTGGCAAACACGACCCTTACATCTTTTTGAGCCATGTTGTGAAGCATTGTTGCCTTTCAATCCATTTAATCTGTTTGTTAGTGCTTGTATTCCAGGGCAGGCTGCAATCATTCACTGTACCCTGTTTCTTCTCTCAGCAGAGTGCCCATCTGGATGCGAGTGGTTGTGCCTTAATGTACATACAGATACACGTGTGCCTGTTTAGAGAATAAGTGTGTAAGTCCTGAGCAAGGGTGTGGAAATCTCAGAGAGAAACAGAAGAAATAAATGGTGGAATCAAACCAAACCAAAACCAACCACGTGTTTCTTTGTGGAAAGATGAAGAATATTGAGGAAGGAGGGAGAGCGCCAGTAGAAGCTGGCAAAACAGGGGTGGGATTTCAACTGCCACTGGAACAGTTTAACATTATATTTCATTTGATTTGTGGTGGGTTTTTTTGATTTGGGGGAATGGCAATAACCAATGTGCTTAATCCACATAGGAAAGAGTTCTTTGGGGCAGGCGGTAACGCTGGAGACTGTCATGCTCCCTGCTCCAGCCCTGCAGCTATCGGGTGTCTAGGAAGAGAAGTCAAGTCATCTCACCTAGTGCCATTTCTCCAACAGCAACCTTATTCAAGGAAAGCATAAGAAACCAAAGGCAATGCACAGGGATCTGCCCTGTGTTTTGACAGTTCTGTAACCCAGCCGAAGGAGCGTGGCCATCAGCAGAACACACATTTGATTATTTACCACAGTATCACAGTATCACAGTATTACCAAGGTAGGAAGAGACCTCATAGATCATCAAGTCCAACCTGTCACCCAGAGCTCAAGGCTAGACCATGGCACCAAGTGCCACGTCCAATCCTGCCTTGAACAGCTCCAAAGTTGGCGACTCCACCACCTCCCTGGGCAGGCCATTCCAGTGGCCAATGACTCTCTCAGTGGAGAACTTTCTCCTCACCTCAAGCCTAAATTTCCCCTGGCGCAGCTTGAGGCTGTGTCCTCTTGTTCTGGTGCTGGCTGCCTGAGAGAAGAGAGCAACCTCCTCCTGGCCACAACCACCCCTCAGGTATAATGCAAAGATGAAATCACATAGCAAGCAAAGGAAAACACCTCTCGCCAGAAATATCCTAGCAAGAAACCCACAGGCAGGGAAAATGTCCACAGGACCAGGAAGACCCACCCAAATCTATCACAGAAAACATCCTACAGACTCACCACCCAGGCCAAGATTCCAGTCCAATCCGTTCTGTCCAGTTGTTGTATGCCAGGAAAACCACAATGGTCAGTCCACAGAGAGAGTCCCGCAGATAGACGACACATACATTGTCCTTTCAGGGGGCTCTTTGCAAGCAGCCTCCCTTTTACGCTGTAGTGCTGCATCAGTAACTTCCCCCTTGAAGCAGACACCTCTTGTTATCCAATCCAGTCTCTCTCTGTCTCTCTCTCAAGGTTTCTGAGTTCAGAGAGAAGAGCCAGGGGAGTGTTTTTCTCCACACACCCCACAAGAATCTGGGCATTTGCAGTCTCCCATGAGAAGAAAGAGTCATCCAAGTGTCAACCTCAATTCTCAGCCCTTCATCCTGAGAGATTTCCCAGCTTCTGGCAATCCACAGTTCAGAGACATTCTGTGTTAGATGGTGCTTTACCATCTTCATCCTTGACAGCTTTGCAAGTTGCTTGTTTCTCACCTGAAACAATCTTGGGGTGATGCTTGCTCAAGCAGTGCACAAACCCTGTGCCCATCAGTAGGCCGAGTTAGAGACACTTTAGAAAACTCTTTGGCCACTATTCAACATCATGATGCTACAAAAGCAGAAGACACATGGTAGGCATGGATCCTTGCCCCATCCATGCGATCGGGAAACAATGGCTTGGGCGGTGTGGTTTGGTACCCACAAGGTGTCCACTCAAAAATTTTGATGGAAGTGTATCCCACAGCTTTGCTTGGTGTAGAGGGTGGGGGTGCCTCTACAGGCACACACTTGTCTGTCAAATCGTTGAGGCTGGAGTGTATGGTGACAGGTGTGAGAACACTGGTGGTTGAGCAGGAAAATGCCCTTGGCAAGAAAAACCTTATGCAGATCCTTTGGTGTCGGTGGTGCTTGAAAGAAAAAAGTAGGCACAAACCATAGAGCATCACCGAATCTCTTTGGTTGGAAGAGGCCTTCAAGATCATCAAGTCCAACCTTTGACCTAGCACCTTGCCGAGGTCACCACTGTTCAGAAGGTCACGACCATCCAGAAGATCTTTACACTGTGTGGGGAAGGACAGAAAATGGAGCAAGAATAAAGTGGAGAAAGGAACGCAGCACAAGAAGTTGCAGTTTGACAGTTTGTGTCTGGCTGAGACCTTGTTTTTATGGTTGTTTTTTGACTGGACTGTGCTTAATTTGTGCTGTGAGCCATGAGGAAGTGTTGGGTGGGTAAGGACTGAGCAATCACTAATGCGAGGAGTAGGGTTCTTTGAAAGATCTGGGATGCAAGGGAGCCTGCTACAGCAGTGTGGAAACCTGAGCAGGAAGCGTGAGGATGACAGGAAGCATCAGCTGCAAATAGCACTTCAGGGATGAATCACAGAATCGTAAGAATGGCTGGAGTTGGAAGGGACCTTAAAAATCACCCAATTCCAAACCCTCTGCATAGGCCTAGATCTTCACTAGAGCAGGTTACTCGAGGCCCCAGCCAACCTGCCCTTCAACACGTCCAGGGATGAGGCAGCCACAACTTCCTTGGGCAACCTGTTCCAGCATCTCTCCACCCTCACAGCAGAGAATTTATTCCACATGTCCAACCTGAGTCTCCCCTCTTTAAGCCTGGAACCCTTTTCCCTTGTCCTCTCGCTACCACCCGTGACAAAAACCCTCCTCCAGCTTTGTTGTAGCCCCCTTCAAAGACTGGAAAGCTGCTAGAAGGTCACCTGAGAGCCTCCTCTTCTCCAGGCTGGACAACCCCAACTTGCTCAGCCTGTCCTCAGAGGGGATCCTCCAGCCCTCTGATCATTTGACTTGCTCTCCTGTGGACACCTTCCAGGAGCATTATGTCCTCCTCATGTTGGGGACTCCACAACCCGGGACTCCATGTGGGGTCTCGCCAGTGCAGAGTAGAGGGGAAGAATCCCCTCCCTCGGCCGACTGTGACTGTTCCTTTGGATGCAAGCCAGGACACGGTTGGCTTTCTGGGCTACCAGCGCACACTGACGGCTGCTGTTCAACTTCTGCTCCACCACGCTCCCGCCAAGTCCTTCTCTGAGCACGTGACGAAGAAGTAGCACAGAGTGGGTTCAGAAATCAGAGGGCTCCTCTGGCCAAACACGCTCCCAATGCTGAGGCTCTTCTCCCAGCAGCCCCTTTTAAAGCCACTTCTTTCGCCCAGACAGCCACTGCGGGCCACTTGCAGGAAGGGGACCGCCGGCGGCCTCTCGAAGCGCCTAAGGTCTGGGCACGGCGCGGGCTAAACCAAGGCAGCACGGGTGGGGGGTAGGGGGACGTGTCCCACTCCCCCCCTTCCCATCCGGTGCAAATGAGCTCGCCCGGCTTCAAGCCCGGCTGGCGAGGCGGGTGTTGACGGTGCCGGTTGTTTCTCCGGCTCTCGGAAGGGCGAAGGAGCGGTAGTCGCGCAGGAAATCGCCGCGGGGGCTGCTGCTCTCCCCGGGGACTCGGTGTCATCTGTGCCGAGCGGAGCTGCAGAGTTGGGGGAAGCGTAGCCCACGGGTTACCCTGAGCAGGAACAGCGGCAGGTGAATCGTAGCCACCTCCACCGTTGGGGAAACAAGTAGAAGCGGTGGGCAGGACCATCGGGAATGGAGAGGCGGGCGGGCCCGCTGGAAGGCTGCGGGGGCGGAGCTGGAGTTGGAGCTGGGCGGGAAGGAGGGAGGGAAGTGCTGAGCTGTGGAGGAGGTAAGGGAGAGCGGCTCGTTGGTCTAGGGGTATGATTCTCGCTTCGGGTGCGAGAGGTCCCGGGTTCAAATCCCGGACGAGCCCGCGGGTGTGGGACCGTTGCAGCGGTTTCCCTTTTTGCCGCTGCGGCGCCCTTCAGCGTTCTTTACTTTTTGGCGGCCTCCGTTTTTGCCGCTGCGGCGCCCCTCTGCATGGTTGAGCCTCGGGCCTGCCCGTTACGGGTGGGTGGGCTCGGAGAGGGGGAAACTGTAGCTGATGACAGGAGGCGGCGGGGACGTCTTGCGGGGACAGTTGCAGACGTGAGGCAGGAGGGCCCAGCCCTTGTGAACTGTCACCCCTATTCCTTACAGTCCAGAGCAGCGTGTCCCGCTGCCAGACCTGCTTGTGGCGCCCCGCGCTGTGAGGAGCCGCAGGGGGCTGCCCGGGAGCCAGCTCCTCACAGGGCTGTAGAGGCAGAGGGGTGGGGAAGAAGTGCGGGAGCGTCGGAGGGAAGCAAAATGGAAACGAGAAAGAAAAAGCAAAAATGGGCTCGTCCGGGATTTGAACCCGGGACCTCTCGCACCCTAAGCGAGAATCATACCCCTAGACCAACGAGCCGCCGTGAAAACATCTTTTTGTGTCTTCTACAGGAACACTGGAGCGCTGCCGCCCTGCTCAGCTCAGCTCCAGCGGGGCCCGGAGGGGAGAGAGGCGGGACTGGAGCTGGGGCTGTGGCACAAACGTTCCGGGGGCGTTTCTGTTCCTATCTGCTTCGGCCTGTTGTCTCGCTGTAAAGGCGCTGGAGGAGCCTTCGGCAGCCAGATGCTCCGGTCTACCCAGGTGGTCAGCAAAACCTGCCTAAAACGTGCCTGGCCGCTGACCACCGCAGCCAGACCACAAAGCCAAGCCATGTCATCCCCATAATTTTAACCTGCTACAGTCGGGCAGTGGTGACGTTACTCTGCTCCTCTATGGATGATGCTGTGATACCCATTTACGTGGTGAGGTCTTCTCACAACCAACTGATGCTGATCAGGGCAGAGGTCAGAATCCTTTGGGTTGGAAAAGACCTTTAAGATCATCAACTGTTCTATCCGTGTCAGATCCCCACTAACCCCTGTCCCTCACCCCTACATCTCTACAGCTTTGCAACCCCTCCAGACATGGGGACTCCAGCACTGCCCTGGGCAGCCTGGCCAGGCTGCCCCCACAGGCTCTCAGTGCCCTTCTAGCAGTGACTGAGTGGCCCAAACTGACCCCAGGACTTGAGATGGGGCCTCCCCAGTGCTCAGTACAGGAGGACATGTGGCTGCTTCATCCACCAGAGATTGTGAAGCCAACTGACCACAGCACAAGGGGACGTTCCAGAGCTTGTATCATACTGCCCCATGCTGCCAGGCTGGACCCATCTCCACACACTGGGGTCAGCTTCCATGCCAGGATATGCGAGGTCCATCCTGATGTTACCCTGCCTCTTGTCTCTATACAGTAGCAGTCACTGAACTAATTTTGCCCGTAGTTCGAGACACTGGGGGGAAGGAAGGAGGGAAGGCGAGACAGGAAGAATAATTGCATTAATTTTATGGGATTCTTTATCAATATTGCAAGAATATTTGCGGCTGAAATTGTTCCTTATCATCTCAGTGCTGGATTAACTCATCATTAGTATCTTTCTCCTTTGTAAGGTTTCCTCAGAACTCTTATCCTTGGTGATCCAAGACGTTTTGCCTAATGGAATTGTGGAAAAAATAATGGTTAAACTACCCAACTACCACGCACAGTTTCTGTGCTGCTGCCAGCTCTCAGGTTTGAAAGAAGCACTGCATTTCTGTCTACCCAAACACAAATACAGCTCTCTCTGTCAGTCATGATATCTCCCAACTCGCAGAGGAAAATGTAATGTTGTAATAGACACCCAACACTCTCTTTTACAAATGAAGTCTGTTTTTTCCTTCCCCCCTGTGATGGGTTCAAGCCACAATCAAAGGAAAAGAAAACAAAGCAGTTAGGTCTCGATGAGATCTAGGATAAAATTTGCCAGACAATGGATAGCTGAGGGAAAATGGAAAAGGGTTTATTAACTCTATAACTGTATACAAAGAAGAAGGAAAGGTTAAGCAAGTTAGTGCACACAAACTAGAAACTGTGTCACAAATGCCATCATGTATTCTGAGAAAAGTACAATGGGAGATTACTATTGTATCAGTCCTTGGGTCAGGCAGGCCTGATTACTCAGCACCTCAACTGCATGCTGCTTGTCTGACCTCACAGGGAGTTGAGTGCTGAGTGAAGGAATGATGTGGTAAGTACAGCCCATAGCCTCTGCATTTAACAGCTCACTCTGAGAATTTTTGTCTTTTTGTCATAACCTATTAGTCATGTGGCAGAGCATACAAACACAGTGTGTGTTCCTCAGGACAAACTAAGTCGGTACAGCACCCTGCTTCCTCTCAGGAAATAAAGACAATAACTTTATTGTTACTATTTGGATAAAAAGTATGTTCTACATTAAGCAGACTGGATACTGTCACATAGGTTCTCTGTATTGAATAAATTTTATGAGGAGAGATTGAGAGAGTTGGGGCTGTTTAGTTTAAGGAAAAGGAGGCTAAGAGGAGACCTCATTGGTCTCTGCAACTATCTGAAAGGACACTGTAGAGATATTGGTGCTGGCCTCTTCTCACAGGTAATTAGTGACAAAACCAGAGAGAAGGGCTTCAAGCTCCAACAGGGTAGATTTAGATTGGACATCAGGAACAAATTCTTCATGGTAAGAGTGGTCAGGCACTGCCCAGGGTGGTGATTGAGTTACCATTCCTGGAGGTGTTTAAAAGATGCTTAGATGTGGTGTTCAGGGATCTGGTTTAGGGGTGAACTTGTAGAGTAGGGTTGATAGTTGGACTCTATGATCCCAAGGGTCTTTTCCAACCTGAATGATTCTGTGATTCTATGAACAACACAGTAAATGGGTCAGCTGCAGCGCTGAGAGTGCACTCAATGCCTGTGTCCGTGTCACCCCCAAAGATGTTGAACAAGACTGGTCCCAGGACTGATCGCTGAGGGACTCTGCTTGTCACTGGCCTCCACTTGGACATGGATCCATCAACAACCACTCTCTGGGTGCAGCCATCAAGCCAGTTCTTTACCCATCTAGTGGTCCACCCATCCAAGCAATGTTCCACCAGCTTGGAGAACAGAATGTGGTGTGGGACAGTGTCCCCCTCTGTGACAAGTGCATCCCATTGATTGCTTGGTGGAGCCATGAATTGAGTGGCTGCCTCTTCCAGTCACTGAGGAGACTGGTAAGGGAAGGAGGAGCCTCTGTGGAAGAGTAGTCTGAGAGTACTGAGGCAAAACGGTTTGGGATGAAAGGCTTGTGACTGTGTACCAGTTTGTGCTCTCTGCAGAGAGCTGGGATATTGATCCTTGACTCTGACTCGCCTGCAAGGGAAGCTACAGGTACTGAACAAGGCAGTGACTGAACAAGCTGGTAATTCCCTGTGATATGAAGAGTTGCCCATGCTGAACTTTACTACCTGAAGCTGCCCGGGATTTCTGCTGGCCTGGATCTGTAGAAAACGTGCAACTGTCTAGTTTAGAGACAGACAGGATGCTTTTAAATCAGTGCCTTTAAAACCCCTGGATTCAGCCTGCCCGACCCCTGCGTGTGGGACTGCAGCCCAGACCTGCACTGCTGTGGTCTGCCTGTGCCACTGGCTGCAGCTCAGGGTGGTCTGTGCACCTCAGTGGTGCTGTCTTTGCTCCCCTCAGTGCCTGTTGGTCCATCAGTCATTTGCTTGTTCCCCTTCTCCACCATCCCCACTCTGTTTGTGCCAGTCCTGTTTCACCTGGCACTATTTCCCATTGGAGGCAATGAGCTCTAGATCTGCCCATTGCTGTTGTTATTGCTGTTACTAAAACCATTTTATTCTTCAACCTCAACAGAGGTCTAACAAACTTGTTTTTCCTTTCCTCTGTCCCATGATCGTGCTAGTCTTAGCCAGCCAGTGACAACTGGTGGAGAGAAACGCAGTGAGGCTCAAAGGCGGAGAGCTGCATCTGGGGAAGAACAACCCCATGCATCAGTACAGCTTGGGGACTGACCTGATGGAGAGCAGCTTTTATGTACCTAAGCGGGGAATGTCAGGATGAAGGGATCAGGCTCTTCACAGGGGTGCCCAGCAGTAGGACAAGGGACAATTGGCACTAATCGGAACATAGGAGGTTCCATGTAAACATAATGAAAACTCTTTTACGGTGAGGGTAACAGCATCAGCATGGGCTGCCCAGAGATGTTGTGAAGTCTCCATCTCTGAAGATATTCACACCCCACCTGGGGTTCTTATGTGATCTGCTCCAGGAGAACCTGATGTGTCAGGGGGAGTCGGACTAGGTGACCTCCAGTGGTCCCTTCCAAGCCCTGCGGTTCTGTAAGTCTATGACCTGAGAAGACATCTGGGCTGTGGAACGTTTTCCAGAGCTGCCCTCTGGGCTGTAAGTAGCGCACACACACATTTTACATCTCCTGAGAGCTGCAACCCGCTCGCTTGCATCACAGCAGGAAAGGAACCAGACCCACTGGTGTTTTCGCAAGGGCTTTGCTTCCTCACGACCCTCCGCGCCAGGTCTCGCCGAAGCGGGGCTCTCCTGCGCCCTCTCCCATTCGCAGATGTGCGCGGGTGGCCACAGAGCGCTGCAGGAACCGCTGTCGAAGGCACCGCGGACGATGCCGGTTGCTCTCGCCGCCCGCTGGGCCGAGGCGCTTTCCAGGTGCGAGAGCCGGAGTCCCCAGGTCGGTCGCCGCCAGCCCGGTAGGGGGCGACGCCGCGCTACCGGGCCCGGGCCGAGGCCCGAGCCCGCCCAGCCCCACAGCACCTGTGGCAGCGCCGCCACAGCACCGCCCGCTGTGGGGCGGGGCGACCCGGTGACGTTCCGGCTCGCGGGGCGGGGAAAAAGTTTCCCTTTTCTGATAGGGGTTTTATGCTTGACGGATCGCTCCCTTAGCCAATCCGAACGGAGAAGCGGGACTGGGGCGCGTGGGGAGCAAGAGGTGCGTGTGAGTGACATCGGCGAGGCCCTATAGCGCAGAGGGAAGGGGGCTCGCGGGGCGGACAATGGGGGCGCCGGGAGGTGGCGGCTGGAAGATGGCAGCGCTCGGAGCTTCAGCGGGGCACTCGGCGGCCGGCGCCGCTCAGGTGCTGCTGCCCGGCTCCATCTGGCTGCTGGCCGGCGCGCTAACCGCCGCGCTGACCGCCGGTGAGCCCGGGTTTCCACCTCGGGGCTGCGCTCGGACTAGCGGGGAGAACTGCACGACCTGAGGCGCGGCAGGCGGCGGCGGGCTGGGTTCGGCTCGTCGGCCCCGCGTTAGGCCCGTCCGCGCTCGGCACCGCCCGGCCCTCGGAGGGGGAGCCTTTCCTTGGCGCGTTCCCTCAGCGGGGAGGGGGTGGCGACCCGCGCTCTGGGTGCAGCCTGTCCGTCCCGTGAAAGCGGTGTCTATCGCTGGGTTACGTGAGTGAGGGGAGATTTGAACCGGGTGGGCAGGACACAGCCCTTTGCACTCTGCGCGGGCTGGGAGTCCCGGTCCGGTGTCAGCTCTTGGCGGGGGTTCCGAGGGTGGTCGTTCAGTCAAGGGACGCGGTTGCCTTTGTTGAGGCAGACCGTGGAGCTGACCGCACGTGGAGAGGTTGGGATTGCGGGAAATGACTGGGAAAACACCTCTGGTTTGGTCAGCGGGGAGGTGTTGGGGCGGAGGAGCAATTACATCGGCCAAAACGTAACGCTTGCGATCCATACAGATGGAGAGTACAAGGTGAAGGAGCAATGGGAGAGGCTTGGGTGAGGGCAGAGCGATCCGCATTTCACTTATCCTTCTGAAATGAAGAGCTCACGCTCGTCTACCTGGGGACCTCAGTGCTAGGTGTGGGCAGCAGTGGTGTGGTACCTGAACATGTTTCTGGTTAGGCAGACCTTGCTTGTTGAGTAAAACTTTGTGAGGTATTTCAAGAAGAGTTATTAAAGAAGCCTGATGTTTTCTTCATCTATTTGTCTGGAAAACTGTGTGAGACTGTGAGTCCGTCTGTAAAGAGGATGAATAGGGAACTGTGCCGAGCAGTAAGAAACTTAAAACTTCTTTCCAAATAGCATCTTACTGTCGGTATGAATAGACATTCCAAAGGCTTGCTGTCTGTCTCCGGAGACAGCCTTACATAGGTTGGTAGGTGTAGCTTACAGTAGAACTAAGTTCTCTGAAAATAAATATGAAGACAAGAGAAGAAGGAAGCATATTTCTCCTGACCACAACGAAAGGTGCGGCTGCAGTAATTCTGTGGGTAGCTGGGAGAAAATGCTACAAAGTCTACAAACGGGTTGTAACCAAATATAGTATCTTCAAACCAAGCAAAGCTTCAAGATACATTTTTGGAAGAGACCCTCCCTAGGGTGGAGACTAAGAAGTGAGGTTGCAATTTAAAGGAGTGAATGGGTGCAAAACCCATGATCTTAACTAGATAATGTGTTTCTGTTTCTATCCCTAAGATTTTTTTTTTCCTAACTACAAATCAGAAGTAGTGTGCCATGTGTTGACTGCACATCCTTAATCCTCCTGTCTGCTTTGAAAAGACTTTTTGGTTTTGTCTGTGTGTGGATTTGGCACAGGGTTTACATCTATGCACAGGAATAAGTGACCAGAGTGCAGATGACCTCCTTGAGTTTTGCATTGTAAAGAGTCCTGTGAGGTAAATATTCTGCCTGTCAGCTTGCATGTGGTGTTCAGGTTCCTGCTACTTTTTGAGGACCCACTTTTCCAATCCCTTTCCTTGTATTGGCTTTTCATCTAGTGAGAGGTTCAGAAATCAAAAACTGCTGAGCAAAAGGGAAGGGCAGAAGTGGCCTTTTCAGAGGCCATTGCTGCTCATTTGCTCGGATGTGAAGTGTGGCTGGGTAATATGCTGCGTAGCTTATCTGCTCTGGCTTGTGGCTTCTTTGCCTCTTAATTTGCTTGATGCCAGACCTTGTTCCTGTGGCCAGTAACCTGCAGGGAGACAGAAATACTGCTCAGGGGACTGTTGTACAGGCACAGTTTAACATCACAGTCCGCTTTGCCAAGCCAAGCAAGCCACTGTTGCTTCACAGCTAAGTACAGATAATGGGTTTTAAGCTGCTTTTTTTTCCTTGTGTGCATCCACATGCATTTGTTAGAAGTCCATCTTACTTGTTTGATACATTCAGTCATCTGAAAACCTGTTTGCTTCATGTACTTGTAAGAATGATCACTTGCTGTTTCTAATCCTGTGGACATTTGTGGCATAAGCAGTTAACCTAGGTAGAATCACTTGTAAGGGTGGGTGAGCCTTGAACAAATAGTCAAGAGTATCAAGAAAATGGATTATTTTGCAATCCTGAATGTTTAAGCCAGTTTAACTATCACTTAAAATGATACTGTGTCTTACAGGAGGGTAGTGCCTGATTGCTTCTGAAAGGCTTCAGAAAGTCTAGATGTTACTGGAAAGAATATTTCTGCTATTTTTATTTCTGCTGTTTGTGTGATTCAATGCCTGATCTTTTTTTTTCTCCTTCTGCTGTGCCCTTTGTACACCCTCACGTAGGTGTGCACACATGCACACAGGTCAGTGACAAGCAGAGGAGTATGGAAATGTTGAATAGCTGAAGTGCCTGTTTACTATTAGCAAGTGCCTATTAACTACTGCACTTAGACATTTCAGTTGCTGTTTGAAATGTTTCATGACAACAGCAGGTTAAGTCAGGGTTGCAGTGCTCACTTCATGTTTGTGCCACCTTTATTCAGAACTGCTATGTTCACCTTGTCAGAAGCTATTAGTTATTTTAAGCTGAGCCCACTGATGCTGAAGGCAGGAGGACTTCCTTGCCTGCAGTGCTAAGTGCTTTCTGCAAAGCGAAAAAGTAAGGTAGATCAACTCTCTACTAGTTGGGTTGAGGCTGGAACAGCTGCTCAGGTCATCTCACTTGCAGCAGCAAGAAGTTTGTGATGATGTTGGAAAGACTGTAGCATACTGTTTGGTGATGAAGCGTGGTTTAGTGCCACCTTGTAAAAAGTCTAGGTTCTTTTCAACCCCAGCCACCCAACGGTGCTCCTCTATCTCTATGTAGATAACAATGTACATAGCTCTTTTGCTTATTGTCTGGGTTGTCTCTCTGTGGACTTACCTTATCCTCACTGATAGGAGTAGACAGGGAGTGCCTGGTGTACTTCAGTCTGGATGAAAGGCCAAAGAAATGAAACCTAGTTTTACAAGACAGATACCTTGTGCTGTTTGCTGTGGAAAAATTTTAATCTGAGTCATTTACAAACAAACCTATATTGCTAGAGAGTAGCTGTGTAGATGAATCACCATGAAGTCTAACTACAGCATTAGCACCCATAGTTGGAGTTCTTTGAGTGTGATGTGATGTGGTTTGACCATTCATTCTTTCCTGTGGGGGTGGTGAGATGCTGGAACAGGTTGTCCAAGGAAGCTGTGGCTGCCCCATCCCTGGAAGTGCTGAAGGCCAGGTTGGCTGTGGCCCTGAGTAACCTGCTCTAGTGAAGGTGTCCCTGCCTCTGCAGGAGGGGTAGGAACTGGACGATGTTTAAGGTCCCTTCCAACCCTGACCATTCTATGATTCATGTGTGGCGTATGCAGCTCAACCTGCATCAAACTGATAAATGAACAAAGGGAGCAAGCTTGTGTACAAAAAGAACTGTTTCTTTTAACTAATGAATACCCAGTGTATCCTAGGAATACATCAGCAAGCTGAAAGGTCTGGGTATGAAAACATTTACATCTTCATGGTTTGTGGTTTGGTTTGTTTTTTGTGTGGTTTATCTTCATTGCTTTGCTGATCCTGTTAATGTGACCCTGCACATAATGATTAGCACGATGCGAAAAGAGGAAGCTTGGCAGGAGAGGACAAGAAGTTTTGAACTGGTTTTGCTGCTGATGAAGAGGCTTGGAGAACTCATTCTTCAGATTTGCTGTTATCTCAAGACAGCAGTTACACAAAAGAGAAGGGTTTACTCAGACTAGGGTTTAGCGATAAAGCTGTATGCGTCTTGAGGCAGGGTAACATCAGTGTTGTTTGCTGTGTTGAAAGATGACTCTGCAGTCAGGTTATTTCACCTAGTTCCATTGATTTATTTTTGTTTATGATTTCTTTCCCCCTCACATCTCTTTTCTCTTTCAAGTGGCAGGATTATTCCTCTACTCAACCTGAATAAGCCTTTTTTTGAATTGAAGTTGTGTTTTTACAATGCTTTTAATGTATCGATCCTCTTTCTGGCTGGGATGGAGTTAATTTTCTTAATAGTACGTTGCATAGTGCTGTGTTGGATTTGTGATTGAAAACAGCCTTGATAACACACACCAGTGTTACTTAACACTGGTTACTTAACTTTACATTGACTTGCACAGCACCAAGGCCTTTTCTGCTTCTTACCCTGCTCTAGCAAGCAAGGAGAATAGGGCTGTTTGAAGAGCTGAGGGGACACAGGACGGGTGATCCCAGCTGACTAGAGGGATATTGCAGGCTATTTTTAGCAGTGAAAGCTGGTGAAGGAAGGAGAAAATGGGGATGTTTGGAGAGATGATGTTCGTCTTCCCAAGTAACTGTTACACGTGATAGAGTCTTACTCTCCTAGGATAGATGAACGTTTCACTGATGATATGAAGCAGTGAATGAAAGCTTTTGCTTTACCTATTAAACTGTCTTCATCTCAGCTTTTGTCTTCCCAGTTCTCTCCCTCATCCTGCTGTGGAGACTGAGTGAGCCAGCTGGGTTGTGGCTGAGCTGCTCATAGGGATTAGTCCACAACGTTTTTATGTCATTCACTTTTGCCACTGTGCTTTCCAGTTGCTTAGCTGTTGGCAATTCACAGTTGGTGCTGCTGCTACATTCTGGCTTCAGCTGTGTAAGGAAAACAGGAAGGCTAGTTGTTCTCATGAACTGTTACCTCCAGCCCTGGGAAAACAATGCTTTGCAGTGCTAATACTTTGTTAATGTTTTGTGCACAGGATGTTAAGAGACATTAAGGGAACTTGTCCTGAAACATAGGTTACACTGTACCGTCAGTGTTTACAGTCCTTCTGGGGTTCTGATCCTTAAGGGAGTGTTCACCTCTGGGCAGTGCAGCAGCTGTTTAGCTTATGGCTAGTGGCACTTTGCTAAGTACTTCCACAGAGTTGTGGATTCTCCTTCACTGGAGACATATAAGACCCACCTGGATGTGTTCTGGTGTGACTTGGTCTAGGTGATCCTGCTGTGGCAGGGGGCTTGGACTAGATGATCTTTCGAGGCCCCTTCCAATCCCTAATGATTCTGTGATTCTGTGAAATGGAAGTACTTAGTGAAGTGCCACTAGCCATAAGCTAAACAGCTGCTGCACTGCCCAGAGGTGAACACTCCCTTAAGGATTTCATGAGTTGGAGGGTAAATTCAGGTAGGTGAACTCCAGGTAGGAGAAATGGCTGGTGCAAGAGCTGTTAGCCACCTGTTGTGCTTTTCCCTGACTTGTTTTTTGTAATGTGTGGTCTTTGCTCATTCCTTCTCCCAGCCTAAAAGAAAGAAGTCCCTAATTTGGTTTGCTCTTTCAGTGTGCACTGCTTCACAAATGTTTGTTCTGCATCTGTTGTCTTACAGCATTAGATGTAAGCTCCCCAAATCCTAACGTGATTGGTTTTTTAAGTGGTAGAGAGGCCACATTTGTCATTTATTCACCCTGAGCTCTCCCATACTTTCACCGATACGGTGACAGTTCCCACTACCTTGATCTCTTTTGATTCCTCTGCCATAATAAAATCCATGTGATCATCACCAGCTCTAACTCTCTTCCTTCTCTTTCTGCGTCTGCCAGGATTGCATCCTTTTTCCAGTTGCTCCATCTGTTTAAACACTTCAGCTGGAGAAAGCTGACTTTTGAGTCATATTCCAGTCGTACCCAGTGCTCTGTTCCTCAAGCTTACTCAGTCTTAGTTCCTGTCAAGAGGAAATAAAGCCTATAAAGCTGTATGGACAGCAGGATTTTAAAATTCTGCCTGGCTAGTATGTCTTGAGGGGTCCTACAGGATTGCCTGGCTCTTGCAAAGTATTGAGATGCTGACTGTGTGGCGGTGCTGCATCCATGCTGCTTGACCGAGTCAGCACAGAGGTGGACAAAGGTGCTGCTCTAGAACTGACCTCATGCATAAATAGGGGATGTGATGCAGAGTATACTGCGTGGGAGGCCACAAGCAGCTTGCAAAAGAGATGTTTTCCAGCTGAAGCTGCTCCTACTCAGTGCTTCCTAACCCTGCTCAGTTGTTTTAGTGCAAGTGTGGTGTATGGTGGACTGGGTTGGGGCGCTGGGCTGGCTTAAAAGAAAGTGATGGAAGAAGGTCTGTTTTGAACAGGAATGAGTTCCTGGTCAGATTCATCATGTCGTAAGTGTGCACGAGACCTGTTTAAACTGGCACCACCACTGACAAATTCTTGCGAAGCAATGCTTTGAAATACGTAGCCTGGGCTTTTGCTTTTCATGTCATAGTTGTGCTGCTGCAGGTTGTAGCTAGTTAAGCGTTTGCTCAACAAGTAAGTTAGCAAATTCAGTTAGCAAGTAAGTGTGAGATTGCTGCTATGAGTGAAGTCCAAGTGTTCAGTTGTTGGAGCAGTAAGTTATCTGGTCCTTGGAGAGCTTTGGATTTGCTTGAACTGCTGAAAGTAAGTCTCTAGTCACACCAGGATGCACTGGCAGTGTGAAAGAGTACCCTGTTAGCAGATTAGCCTGGTTTGAGTTAGAACAGGATTCATTTTGTTAAGTGATTTTTACTTTGCAGCTTAACCTCTTCCAAGCAATGGAGCTAACGGTGTATCTGTGCAGACAGTGTCTGTGATAACGCTTGATGTTTACACTTAATGCCAAGGGTCGGGATGCAGAAAGGCTCTTGCTTATACTTGCTCCTGTGGAGACCCAGGTCACTGCTAAGTCTTGTGTGCCACATTGAGGTGTGGTAAGTGAGAGGCCACACCTGCAAGGTGGATTGGACAGGACAGGTGACCCTACAGTGACCAAGAAGGTCATACTGGGTATAAAACTGAGGGATTACAAGGATTAGCATCTCTTCTTCAGTGGACAGCATCTGAGGAGGACTGACTGTTCTGCATTTGATCCCAAACCATCCATTCCTGAATCCTGTTCCAGAATCTGACTTTGGAGTCTGTTTCATGTCTGCCACTGAGCATCCAGTCTGGGACCTCCCCAGTGCCTGCCCACAGCATCAGTGGTGCTGTAATTTCCATGGTGGAGGTGGCTGGTAGGGGGAGGTGGTATTAGGGTCAACATTGGTTTTGTATGTGTTTCATTTTATTATTATTTTCATGAATGCTGTTTTACTTTTCCAATCCCTTATGTCCTTTCTTTGCCCCTTTGGGAAATGGAAAGAGGTTAGTAGAGAGCATCTGTCATTTGTCTCATGGCTCGACCAGCCTCAACCCATGACACTGAGGGCAATCATCATTTGGATTATATCATTTCAGCTGTCTGTGTCTCCTTGCTCTGTTAAATGATGGTATTTTATTTAAAACACTTTAATCGTGTCCCTCTGTATGCAGGAAAAAACTATGTGTTTGGATTTCAGGCTGATGGAAATACCAGTTCTTGGTAAGAGATGGAGTTGATGCTTGGTTGGGAGTGGTGACAGGTGGGAGTGACTTGTACCGAAATGCTACGAGTTACCTTGGCTAGAATCATAGAACGGTTTAGGCTGGAAGAAACATCAGAGATGATGCAATCCAACCTCCCTGCCATGAGCAGCAATGCCTCTTGACTAGACCAGGTGGTACAAAGCCTCATCCAACCTGGCCTTGAACATTTCCAGGGAAGGGGCATCCACAGCCTTTGAGGGTAACCTATTCCAGAGTCTCACTGCTCTTCTACTGAAGAATTTCTGCTTAAGTTCAAATATAAACCTCTTCTCCAGTTTAAAGCTGTTTCCCCTTGTGCTATCACTGGACACTCTTGTAAAAAGTCCCTCTCCAGCCTTCCTGTAGTTTCCCTTCAAATACTGGAATGCTGCTGTAAGGTCACCCCAAAGGCTGAACAGACCCAGCTCCCTCAGTACCTGAACCTGGATGGTTCAAAGTGGGTCTTCTGCAAGTGTTTCTTCCTTGTTTCTTCCTTGTTACTGAGTTGGTTGCAACTTTGTAGACTGATCATTGTGAAAGAGGACAACTTGTTCTGTCTGAGATGTAGCCTTCTGCACTGTATCTCATTGTGAAATCTGGGTATCCACATCCAAAATCCTACTACCTGGTTTGTTTTGGAAATTGGTAGTTTCCAATCTGCAAGTGCTGGATTTTGTCAACAAGATGCCAAACCCCATTAGCACTTGGCAGCGTGACTAGTGTTTTTAACACTGTTTCACTCAAAATTGCAGTAATAACCAGTCCAGACCTAGGGGGAAGCTTTTGTTCCAGCCAGGGACACCTCCATCTCTGCTTGGTGTTCTTTTGTTGCTGTTCTTTGTGACCAACTGATCCCTAATATTCCCATGTCTTTGGCAGATACTGTGACAGTTTGGTGGATTCCTGTGGTAATTCTGTGGAATGCTTCGAATGGTGGGGTGCTTTTTTCACTCACTCTGCCATGTGCTGAGCATGTGTACTCACCTTCTCTCAGTTGTTTCGTTAAGCAAGCTTAATAATGCCTGTTTTCCTGTGGCAAGAGCTTCCCATGTTTCAAGGAGACGTGTCCAGAGGAGAGCTGCCAAGCTCATGAGGGGTTTAGAGAACAAGTCGTATGAGGAGAGGCTGAGGGAGCTGGACAGGTTTAATTTGGAGAAGAGGAGGCTGAGGGGGGGAACCTCATTGCCCTCTACAGCTACCTGAAAGGAGGTTGTTGAGAGGTTGGTGTTGGCCTCTTCTCCTTAGTAAGTAATGCCAAAACCCGGGGAGGTGGTCTGAAGTTGAGGCAGGGGAGGTTTGCCTTGCATATTGGGAAGAAATTCGGTACAGAAGGAGTGAGGCACTGGAACGGCCTTTCCAGAGAGGTAGTTGAGTCACTATCCTTGGAGGTGTTGAAGAAACATGTAGCCATGGTGCTTCACGCCCTTCATAGTGGCAGGCAGGTAGGGGCTTAGTTTGTGTTTGTCGATCAATCAGGTATATAGGTTCTTTTGTTGCTGTGGGTGTGGTTGGACTCTGATCTGAGAGGTTCTTTCCAACCATGATTATTCTGTGAGGCTGTTCTAAGATGTACTCTGTTTTGTACTCCTGTTCTGTGTGATCCTTCTTTAACCTTTAGCTTCATTAAAGGTTACCTGTGAAGGTAGGAATAGGAAAACCAGAGTAGTGCTCATTGATGTTACACACAGGTGCATCTTCCCATTGATAGGGTACAGACATTATAAACAGCATGTCTGACTGCTTGTGGTGGTTAGTATCATCACTATTTGTAGTGGTTCTAGGACATTAAATGCTCCTTGTCAGTTGCTGATTTGACCTGGATGTTCATCATTAATTTACCCTGACTTCTGGAATCTTTCTTTGTGCCAAAGGAGTAATTATGTGTGTTGATCAGATGTTCCCATTACCCTTTGCCCACTGAATTTACTTGAGTAAACTGGATTTACTTATCTCTTTGAGTTTTTCACTGTTTTGGTTTTACTTCATCAACAAGAGTTGTTTACTTGAACACTTGCAAACTAACTTGATAATGGGAGGCAAAACACTTAAGGGCAGTTGAATGGAAAGATATGATATCTGATTTGGAAGGTGTGTGTCTCATTCTCCAGCACAGGCAGAGAATTACTGCTTTGTGATCCCCAAAGAAAAGCTGTTAGAACAGAGCCTTGAGACTAAGCATCTGCCCAAAACTGACATGACTGGAGAACAGTGTGGGAGAAAGGGACCTGGTGGTCAGCAGGATGACCATGAGCCAGCAATGTGGCCAAGAAGGCCAAGGGCATCCTGGGGTGGATCAGAAGGGGATAGTTAGCAGATTGAGAGAGGTTTTCCTCCCCTGCTACTCTCCCCTGTATTCACATCTGGAATATTGTGGCTCTGTGCTGGACTATCTCCAGCAGTTCTGTGTTCTTGAACTGAGGGGCCCAGAACTGGACACAAATATGATGGAGTGGAGCATCTCCCTGATGAGGAAAGCCTGAGGGAGCTGGGTCTCTTAAGTTTAGAGAAGAGGATACTGAGAGGTTACCCTATTTACCCTATTAATGTCTATGTGAAGGGTGGGTGTCAGGAGGATGGAGCCAGTCTCTGCTCAGTGGCATCTAATGATAAGACAAGGGGCAATGGGTGTGAGTTGGAATATAGGAGGTTCCACATCAATATGAGAAGGAATTTCTTCCCAATGAGAGTGACAGAGCCCTGAAACAGGCTGCCCAAGAAGGTTGTGGCGTCTCCCCCTCTGGAGATGCTTAAACCCCCCCTGGATATATTCCTGTGTGAGTTGATCTAGGGCATCCTGCTGTGGTGGGGGAATTGGACTGGATGATCTTTTGAGATCCATTCCAGTGCCTGACATTTCTGTGATTCCGTGGCTGACTCTATAACTGAAGCATGGAATAATACAGCTGCAATGCTTACTTAGGTATGCTGCATGGATCTCTGCACCTTTACAAGCATCTCTGTTTTGGGTGTTCTGGGTTAGGAGAGTGATACACCAGTGAAATGATTTTCTCAGCATCAAACTAGGGATCTGTGGCCTGGCTGGCAAGGGAGCTCACATTATTTGCTGTTTCTCATGCTTTTTGCTCATTTCTGGTTAAAAGCGTGGGCTTTGGAAGTAAATCTCACCATAGGTTCTTCTGCTGCCTCTTGCTGAAACAACAAGCAGCAGCTCTGCGTCATGCGGAGGAGACCACTTTGTAGCGTGGGAGCAGAAGGTAGAACTAACACTTAGTGACTCTAAAGACTTGTATTTAAGTTCTATCAAAATAGGTGCACAGAGGTTTTCAGGGCTGAGACACACAGTTGTTGACTGCTTTGAGTTTTGACACATCCTGCTTAAAGTCTTCTCCACTGAATTGGTTCACTTGGGGTCACAAACTGCTGTTTTTTTTCCCCCTCATCATTGAATCAGAGCTTAGCTGAATGTGCAGAGAGGCCAAGAGAAAGTACTACATCAGCAGATGCTTTTCTGGGCTTGTCTCTGCTTGGGGGATGGATGTTCCCAGCTGGAGAGGTGGTAGGTGTTAATGGGCTAGGTGTCAGCAGCTTTTCTCTTGGTTTTACAGGGCTGGTAGGGTGCTGTAGGACCAGCTGCATTACCAAAGACAAGAAGCTCTTTCCTTCAGCAGCCTGAATTACGTGGCCAGATTGGCAGCCTGGGGAGCTGTTGTGGCAACAGCCAAAAGCTGTCCTGGTGATTGGCTCTTGAGAGTGAAATTAAACTCTTTCTTCTGCCTTTGAAACAGAGGAGTTTAGTTTGAGTATCTTTGAAACTTAGATGTCAGGATTGGTTGGTGTGACTTTGTCATCTTTTTCGGTGGCTGATGTTGCATTGTGTCAGTTATGAATGTACGGGGTACAGACATCAACGCTTTGGAGGGAGGGATGGGACCGCAGGGACAGCTTCTGTGAGGAGACACTGTCATGCCTGGCACAGCCAGTTCCATCAGCCTGCAGCCAATCCACTGCAGGGCCCAGGTGAATCCTTCAGCTGAGCTGGTGGCACCTCTGCAATAATGTTTAAGAAAGGACAGAGCGCCACACGGACAGTGAGAAGGGAGAAAAATTGCAAAGAACAGCGCTGAAAATCCTGAGATGAGAGAAGGAGGGGAGAGAAGGGGGTGCTTCAGGTGTTGGAGCAGAGATTCCCTGGCAGCCCCTGAAAGTCTCAGGAGGCTGTGGTGGAGCATGTGTCCAGACTGTAGCCTATGGATGCTCCCAGGCTGGAGTGAGTTCTCCTCAAGAACCACAGAGGTTTTATCTCTAAAGTCATGCTGCTGTAGTTGAGAGTCACGTCAACAGCAGACTGTTTCACAACACGCTCGGCATTAAGTAAGAGCATTTCTTGACAGAAGCAGAGTATTTCTTAATAAAAGCACTCTGCACTGTTTCACAAGTGTATAATGTTTTTGTGACTTGTGAGCCCCCCACCTAGTCATTAGAAAAATCCCACATCCTTCTTTCTGATGAAACTTCTGGGTTGCCAGAGAAGACATAGTGAACGTACTGCTGCACTGGCTTCTCTGTCGTTCTACTGAGAACTTCAAATATGAGCTGCTCGGTCTGTTACCTGCATTTCTTTCCGTTTTCCTGATCAGCATCTGGCTTGGATCAGCAATAGTGTGGCCAGTAGGTCTGGGGATGTAATTTTTTCCCCTATACTAGGCACTAGTGAGGCCTTCCCTTGAGTACTGGAGGCAGTCCTGGGCCCCTCACTTCAAGAACGAGATGGAGGGGCTGGAGAAGCTCCAGAGGAACAATGAGGCTGGGGAAGGGACCGGAGGGAAAGTCTAATGAGGAGAGGCTGAGGGAACTGGGGTTGGGGGTGGAGTGGTTAGCCTGGAGAAAAGGAGACTTGAGGTGGAGACCTTATGCCTCTCTGATTACCTGAAGGGGTGTTGTAGACACGTGGGAGTCAGGCTCTCTCCCAGGCAACTAGTGACAGGATGAGAGGGCAGGGCCTGAAGCTGCCAGAGAAGGGTTAGGTTGGATGCTAAAAGCCCTTCCTCACAGAAAGGGTGATCAGAGCCTGGACTGAACTGCCCAGGAGGTGTTTAAGGACAGACCGGCTGTGGCCCTTAGTGCCCTGGTCTAGGCAATTGTGGTGATGTTAGGTCATGGGCTGGGTTGGATGACCTTAGAGGGCTTTTCTAGCCTCAGTACTTCTGTGATTCTGTGTGACTGTCATCAGCTTGCTACCTGTAACAACCTGTCTGAACCTTGTTGTCTTTCTTTAGTCTGTGTGATGATTACCTGATCTTTCATCAACAAGCCTTTTTTTATAAATTCTATAAATAACCGTATTAGCAAGTATCTTTAAGATAAATGAATTCAGTTGTTTATATTGGTTTAATGAACAGATGACTGTCCATTTGAACAGGAAGGGAGTGTAATGCTTTTCCCACTGTAGGATGGGAAATACAGCAGCTGTAAACATCCAGTGTTCAGTGATCTGATACAAGTGCCCTCTTAGGCTGTGTTTGTGCGCGTAGGTGTGTGATGCCTGCGAGTCAAGTGTGAGGTTTTGCATTCTTGGCTTGCTGGGACTCACAGTGACTAAACAGTGTTGGAACCAGGGGAACCAAGTTTATCTTGGTGTATTCATAGCCTTAAATAGTAGAACTTTGTAACTGGATCTGATGTCTCTGCATCAGACTAGGTTCTCAAAGAAATTTTAATTAGCCCTGTGATAATCAGTACAACAGAGTCACAGAACATGAGGGATTCACAGAATCGCTCTGATCCCAGGGGTCTTTTCCAACCATCTACCCTACCTTACAAGTTCACCCCTAAACCATATCCTTCAACACCTTATCCAAATGATCTTTAAACACATCCAGGGATGGCAACTCAACCACTTCCCTGGGAAGCCCATTCCATTGCCTCATCACCCTTTCTGTGAAAAAGGGACCTCGAAAGATCATCTAGTCCAATCCCCCTGCCACAGCAGGATCCCATAGATTCAGTGCAAGGAAGGATTTGCTTGTGTTTTGCTACGAAACCAGATTTTCAACCCATGCCTAGTCGAGTGGGGGCCATATTTCTTTACACAAAAATGTGGAATGAAAACAGTTCTTGCCCTGAAGGTACTTTTTTACCATTATGAAAGAAATGTAAGCAACCAGGGGATACAAGTAAGTGCAGGAAAAGCTTCAGTACCTCCTTCAGTAGTAGCAGGCATGGATCTCCAAGCACTGGCAGCTTAGGTGCTCTTGGGTTTATACAGATGCTGTTGCCAAATGTTCTGGAGGCACTTGAGAATGGTTGAAGGATGTGAAGTAAGTTTGCAGTTGTTGAACAAATCCTCTCAAGTGTGAGGGAAGGTGTTTAGAAGAAGATACTGCAGTATAGACTTGAAAAGTCTGACGAAGTCATCGCTGTAATGTGGTTAGGCGCTGTGGCATGCACAGGCCAACCTCCGTAGCCTGTGTAATCATGTTTTTGTCAACTCATCAACATTGTAACTTGCTTCTGGGAAGTAGACTGTGACTTAAGTATTGTGATAGATGGAGTAGTAATTAATTAGTGTCAAACTGACTGAAGAGGTTAATGGAGAAGGGTTGAAGCTTGAAGCAGGAGCTAAGGCAGTGGTAACACTAAACATAACATTGCAGTTTTTGTTTGTGACGGAAGCATTGTGGAGAACAATAAGGGGTGAGAGCGGGCAAGTGAAGAAGACTACTTACTTCCGCCAGGAAGGGCCCCTAGGGCCAAAGTGCACCTGCGGAGCGGAGGGACAATCCATTCCTGGAACTCGTTCACATGAGCGCAGTCGCTTTCCTGTCAAACAGCCATCCATATACTCGCTTTCTTTTAAAATAGCCATACATACACCGGCTTGTTCCACAACAGCCATACATATGTGCTACAGTAGGATATAAAAAGAGAAACTGAGCTCTTCACGGTGTGCGTGTAGGCGGAGCGTGGACTGCCCCGCGTACCCAGCGCTGTTCGCTTGTTCTTTATTGCCTTAATAAGACTATTGAAAACTTTTATTGACTCTAATCACTTTTATAGCAATATGATTGTGTATTATTGAGGATGTAGCTCTAATTGGTAGCAATTAGCATTGGCAGACAAGGGCGGGTATGTGGGCTTTGACCTGTAAGGTAACTAGTCCGCCCGGCTGTGGCTCCTGTGCACATGAAGTTGCTAGCACATGTGCCTTGATGAGTCTCATGACCTGGCTAAAGGTGTTCTGGGAGGACACAACAAGGGGCAGTGGGTGTGACCTGGAACAGAGGAGGTTCCATATAAATATCATAAGGAACTTCTTCATGATGAGGGTGACAGAGCCCTGGAGGGGGCTGCCAGGGGGGGTTGTGGAGTATCCTTCTCTGGAGATCTTTAAAACTCACCTGAACATGTTCCTGTGTGACTGGATCTAGGGGATCCTGCTGTGGCAGGGAGATTGGACTGGATGATCATTCAAGGTCCCTTCCAATTGCTGATGTTCTGTGATTCTGTAATGTGCTGCACACAGTGATTGGCCATAGTCTCTAAGATACTCTTTTTTCTTATCAAGGCATCCATTTCAAAGAGATCAGTAAAATTCACTTTCCAGTGCAGGACTGAAGTCTTTCATGTTAACTCTGGTGAAAAATATAAGCTTGATTGCTTTGGACTCCCTGGCAGCTTAACCACAATCTGGTTAACTAACTAGATGCAGGTTCCTGTGGTTATGAATGTTTGTCTGATATCAGTTCTGAGTCATCTCTTGCTGTACTTTGCAGCTCGCTAACCATAAAAGCATCTTCTGCAAGGGTGATTTCTGGGTAGTGTATCATGGTGACTTTTAGAGAGGTGGTGATGGCGCAGTGCCTGAGGCTTGTGAGCTGGGCTAGGGCTGAACTGACATATAGCTTTCTTACTAGTTTTCTTTAACCTGGTTACACAGACCTGCTGGTGTTATTTCAAAACAGTTGAGACTCTGTGCATCTTCAGATCTGCTTATGCTACTGGAGAGCTACACCTTCAGATACACCTAACTGGAAGGTCTTGTTCATTGACAGCAAGTAAGTTACAACAGTATTAAGCTGATAAAGCTGATCAGGTGCTGATGCTCAGTAATGAATAATGCTTGCTCTGGGCATCCATATATTAAGTATTAAATCTTCTGTAGTTAACTCGTAGAAGAAAACTGTGATCTTACATATGCAGTGTCATCTTCTTAATGTCACACTTACAGCAGCTTGGTTACCAGGAGCTCTGATGCTTTCTGGTCAGTTACTGACCATCTATCCAGAGCAAAAAGGACATTGAGCACTGAAGGCTAAGATACCAGATGTAGTTTTTAGACTAGTGTCAGCTGAGTGGGTCGTAGAAACTCTGAAAGACTTTACCTCAGAAGAGTTCAAATTCAAAGATCATAGAATCACTAGAGATGGGAAGGGACCTCAAAATATCATCTACTCCAATCCCCCTGCCGCATCAGGATCACCTAGACCAAGTCGCACAGGAACACATCCAGGTGGGTTTTAAACAGAGAAGGAGACTCCACAACCCCCCTGGGCAGCCTGTTCCAGTATGAGTTATGAGTTTGAGACAGACATGACAGATCCATGGTGATGAATACAGATGTGGAGGTCTTGGGGATGAGGGGGGAAGAAATGAGCCCTGGTTTAGTCCCATTTAGCACGAGCTGACAACTTAGCATTGACGCAGACGTCAGCTTTAAAAATAATGAGCCATCTTGAGCAGAGGCACGAATCTGAGTTGTCAATGCAGTGACTGGAACTGAACTTGTTTTGCAGATGAGATACCGGAGACCAGATACTGAGGAAAGAGGAGCCTGAGAATAGCGAGAGCATTGATAAAGAATGAAGATTCATGATAGGAACAATAAGAAAAGATTAGTAAGTAAATAAGAGTAGTAAGTGTATCACTGTTGTCCTATTTCACAAAAAGAAGGATTGTCTGAGAAGAAAAATGTATCGTGGAATCACAGAATGGCCAGAGTTGGAAGGGACCTTTAAAGATCATCTAGTTCCAACCCCCCTGCAGAGGCAGGGACACCTTCCTGAGCAGGTTACTCAGGGTCCCAGCCAGCCTGGCCTTCAGCACTTCCAGGGATGGGGCAGCCACACCTTCCTTGGACAACTTGTTCCAGCATCTTACCACCCTCACAGGAAATAATTTGTTCCTCATATCCAACCTAAATCTCCTCTCCTCAAGTTTGTAACCCTTTCCCCATGTCTTTTAATGGAAATGTGGGGGTTGAAAGTTTAGCCGGACAGAGTTTTTATGTAATTTACACTAAAACTGCTCCAATAACATGATGAAAGAGAAATGGATGAAGGAGCACAGATGGGTTTTTTCCCCATGATTATTATGGTAGGTGAGAAAAACAGAAGCATCTTTCTGCTGAAAAGGAGAATTAAAGCAGTCAAAGGCTGTAACAGATGTTCAGAGGGAAATAGTAGGAGTACATGTGGTTGGGCAGTGTAATGGTCCAAGGAGGATCTATGGGAGAAGAGCAAATGAGGAACTAACACTGAGTCAGCTTGAAAAGCAGAGCACTGGATAACTATGGCTGGGGTATGACTCCAAAGTCAACTTTCTCCAGCTGAAGTGTTTAAACAGATGGGGTAACAGAATGAAGGATGTTATCCTGGCAGATGTGGAAAGAAGGAAAGAGCTGGTGGTGATGATTGTATTATGGCAAATTTATTATGGGAATTGCCACCATATCAGTGAAAGTGTGGGAGTGGAGAGCTAAGGCTAAACAAATATCAAATGTTATGGCCTCTGTACTACATCCAAACAATTACGTTAGGATTTGAGGAGCAACAAAATTTGAGGCAGTAAAAACAAAAGTGTTTGAAGCGGCCCACGCTGAAAGAGCAGATAAAACTAAGAGCTGGTGAAGGGAATGAGAATAGAAAAACATGAAGCTGAGAAAATAGTAGAAGATAATGAAAAGTAAATGAAATTAATGTGGCATAGTTGTTGTGTTCCTGGGCCATAGGGTGAAGTCAAAGTTCTGTTTCTTTTGCTTCAGTACAGCTCTGTCACGAGATGCTAGTGAATTAGAACAATAACTTGCTTAGATCGAGCAAATCTGTGCTACCCACTGCCTGTGTGTGGCAAGGAGTTCTCAGTACCGTGTACAAGCAGGCAATGTCTGTGCGGACTCTCTTCCTCCTACACAAATACTGAGGGCATCTTGCTTGTTTTAGACTTGAAAGGGTGGCTTGTTCTGTGGCTTGGATGCAAAACAATGGGGTTTTTTTAAATTCTCTTTTCTACTCCATTAGCTGGAAAAAATACATGAACCACAGCAGCTCTGAGTGAATTTCATTGAGCTGCTAGAAGCCTTTGTACGTTCCAAATAAATATTTGGTAGTTGTTTTGACTACAGGCCAAAAAATATTCTTGTTTAAGAGTTTGTGGAAGAGAAAGGAAGCTGTGATACAATCTCCTGATGAAAATCCCCCTCCCTTAAGGTTCTGCTTCTTTCACTGGTTTGAAATGAGGACTCTGGCAGAGGAGTCGTCTGAGGGATTTGGGATAACCTGATGGGACTGAGGAGTGTTCTGGTTTGGGTTATTGTAATTAAACTGGTATGCTTAATTCTCCCACCCCTCCAGTGCTTGCATGCTCATTCGGTGTCCCCTGGGCATGTGTTCTGCCTTCCTCTGGCTTGCCACACTGGTTGGGTGAGAGACAGCAATTCCTATAAAGCCACAGTGATTGTTGGGTGTTGCCAGGTGGTCAGGGTGTTTGGCCTCTTTCACTTGCAGGCATTTTAGTGACTGAACTACAGCTCTCTAGGCTGTCTGCTGTCTTTGCAGACCTGTGCCACAGGTCAGCTGGTGTTGCCCAATAGACATGGTAGCCTTGGGGCAAGGGAAGAAAAGTGACACCGCTCAAGTGAGTTTTGTTTTCTTGGGGAATGTGGTATAAAGTTGCCTATGGGTAGTTTCTAAAATTTCTTGAGGAGTGTGAGCTGTGCTTCATTTTAATCTCAGATAGCTGGTTTATGGCAAATCTATACTGTACGATAGTCATATCACTGGAGAGAAGGCTGCTGAGCTGGTAGCTCTCACTAACTAAATGCATAAACCCTGGGATTTAAGGACTAATGTACATGGTTTTTCCTTATCTGTTTTGTGCTGGTGTTCTTTTCCATAAAAAAAACCCCCTGGTCTTCAACTACAGGCTTTCTCTTCAATTTGTTTACTTCAAGAGCTGCTTTAATCAAAGTTGATAAATGAGTCAGCTGAGATACTGAAGAAGCAGGAAGGTGTGCTTTTCTTTCCTAATAAGAGAGGAAACCCTCAATTAAACATACAGAAACATGGGCTCGTGATCAGAAGCAGAATACTAGTAGCATCTCTATGCTGAAAACTGTGGTTTAATAATAAAACCAAAACGTACACCTGCGTTCCTGGGGACACACATCACTTGCCTACAAACCCGCAGTGACACGGACACGGCACAAATGCTGAGAGAGATTCTTTTGTGATAGCACAAGATCATAGTTTGTTTCTTAACATAAACTTGAGTGAATGTACGGGTGTGTCTTTGCTTAAATCTGGATGGGAATAGTGTGCTTGCAGTTCAGAAGGTGCCAGGTAAAGAATATGTTCAACAGGTTTTCTGAATCATGCTGAATTTCACTAACTTTGTAGGAAGATTACCAGTATAGGCAACAAAGTAATCTTGATTACGTGAAGCTTGGGGTATGGTTATGGTCTGCTTGCTGTTTTGAATGTGCTTAAGCCTCATGGTACCAAAAAATTAAACTACTCTCCTGCTTTTGAACTATAGCTGAGTAATTAATTATGAGGTCTTGCACATGAAGACCTTGAAATAAACCAGAGAGCAGAAGATGATAGAAGGGAGGCAGAGAGGTTTACTCCTGAGCTTCCTGGAGGTGAACTTTTGTTCTACCTACAGCTCAGAAATACTGGAGCTGGAAAACAAGATGTGATACAGAGAGGAAATTGAGTAATAACTGGATCCAAGATGTTAGTTCCTGCACTGGGGCTTATTTCCTACAGTGTCTGCTGGCAACTGGTAGGAAAGAGATTTAAACTCATCCTTTGTACCACAGAATTGACTTCCACGAGCTATTATAGAGGAAACATCTGTGGAAGGAAAACATCCTGTAACAGATAATACAAGGAAAGAGAAGTAAACTGCTTCCTTTCTTCTTGTTCGTCTGCAGGACTTGTTGATGACATTTCTCTTTTCCCCTTACAGGCAGTGTGATATGAAGCTCCTGATGCTCGAAGCAACACTGATGCCACTTTTTTTCCTTCTCTCTTCTTTTTACCTGTCCTATACAGTATCAGCAGTAGAGGTCCACACACCAGAGGAGATATTTGTGGAGAATGGGACAGATGCAAGGCTTCCATGCACGTTTACGTCTGTGGAGGTGATCAGCAGCGCAGCATCTGTTTCTTGGAGTTTTCAACCAGAGGGAGCTCCAACTCGTATCTCTGTAAGAAATGGCTGTAGGGGAACAAACCTGGGAGTGGGGGGAGACTGTGATAAACATGCAGAGGAGCAAGCACATAGAGATTGGAGCCTCCTTCCATGTGCCTTTTGTCCATCATTGTAACTTTAGGGGTGCTTTTTTGGAGTTGTTTAAAAGTATTGCTGAATGTTAGATCTCTGCAAAGATTGGAATATGCAGTGGCTGTGAAATACACTAGTACTTTGTTAGAGGAGAGGGTTGGTGGTGCAGTAATGCTATGAATGAAGTAGATGTGCATCTATGAGTCTTCTAAGTTCAGTATTCTCTTGCACCTGAAACGAGCAGTGAAACTAATCACTGAGTGATAGCAGTCACAGAATTCATGTGCCCACTCTCACGGTGTGTGCTGTGCATGTTGCTTATTTTGACTGCGTACTGCATAGCTTTATTGGAGGGGTCTCCGACCAGTCACCCTGTTTTCAGAACAGAATTTAATTCAATTGAATTACTTGAGTCCCTAAGCAGTTGCATCCTCCTTAGTTACTTGACAAGTGAAATAATCAGAATAGGAAGCCTCTTAGGCTAATGATAATTGGCCTAATTCATCTTCTGTATATTGAGTCTAAGGGTGCTCAGACCCTTTGGATGTGAACCATCAATGAATTGGCTTTTGTAGACTGTTAGCTGTCTTCTTCTTCTGTTGCATTAACTTTGCACAACTGAGTCTGAGCTCTGATGCTTCTGCTTCCCTCTTACTCATTGACCTCAGCGAGAATTTTGAGGAAGCAGAACAAGAGACTGGGGCAGCAGGGAAGACACGGGAGCATCAGATTGCACAGAATGTTAGTGTTTTTCTCCTTCCCTCTGCTGCAGACAGGAGATCATTTAATCTCTAGGAGCCATTCAGTGCTCAGAATAGAGACGATCCAAGCCATTTGTATGAGCATCTTGCTTAATATATAGAGGTCTGAAAAATCAGCTTCTGAATTCTCAGTGAAAAAGTATTTAGCTTTGAAAAGGGAGTTTTTTGCTTAGGGAAGACAAAGCAGTATCTGGGCAAAAGCTTGAGGAAGTAGGGCATGTTTCCTGTCAGTGTCGAAACAGATGGGTGAAAGAGGCCATCTGTTTGTTTTCCAGTCCCCATAGAAGTACCCACCATATATCCTGTTTTGCCCTTCCCTTCTGCATCACTGTCCAACCTCCTTACAGTAAAATACAGCTTGAGGACGTAACACTTTTATTTTTTTTAATTTAGACATCCTACCTGGATCATGTAGTTGTTAGGACAGCTGAGAGAAAAGTAAATTATCTTTGAGCAGAAGTGACCCAGCATGATGTGATGTTAGTTCTCTGTTTCTTTTGAGGGGCTGAGGGAGATAGAAAGGAAGAAATTTTTTTTACTTTTTTTTTTATGAATCCAAGTAATTTCAGTAACATGGCTTGATGGGTATTTGTTTGAAAGATCAGTCTCATGATCAGCTGATGTCTGAGCTAAGTCCATGCTTCTGCTGTGCCTCTTTAGAATCAGCAATCTTATGGACACATGGTGAGGCTGACTTGACTGGAAGTGCACAGATACACAGATCATTAGCGGTTGGAAGAGACCTCCAAGGGTCAAGTCCAACCCCTTGCTCAAGCAGGACCATAGAACCTAGGACAAGTCACATAGGATCACATCCAGATGGGTCTTGAAGCCTTCACAGAAGGAGACTCCACAACCTCCCTGGGAAGCCTGTTCGGCTGCTCCAACTTACACTCATTGCCCCTTGTCCTGTCACAGGGTGCAAGTGGAGACTGCTGCTGTCTTTTTGACACCCAGCCCTCATGGATTCGTAGACAGTGATTAAGCCTGCTCATAACCTTCTCCTCTCCAAACTGAAAAGTCCCTCAATCTCTCCTCATAAGACAAGGGCCCATAACCAATGTTCCCTGCTTGTCCTCTTCCCACTCCGCATGCCTGGTTATAGTGACATATCTGTGTGAATGAAGTGTCTGATGACAGCAGAGTTTCACAATCAGCTTAAACCAGTCTAAACCCATCAGATTTAGGTTTCAGAGAAACTCCTGTTAAATTACTTATTCACAGGCATGGAGTGGCTTGAGTCACTTAGCCTGTGTTCCAGGACATACTTTGCTTTGTGATTTCTCCTCCCACAGGTGAGGACACCTAGATAGCTGAGGAATCTCGACTTCTGGACTTCTAGCTGGATGACTCCCCTGTGCACAGGGGTGTGGTAATGCAGTGCCTCTGTGCTAAAGGTTATGGTCCAGCTGGAAATGCTACAGACAGATGCAGATTTCCTCTGAAATGTTGACAGATGACTATGGCAGCAGCTCCCTAGCCAATTTATTAACCCTAGGTTAGCATAAATCTAACAACCTAGGTTAAGTTGTTGGATTTATTTGTGCTAACCTGTAGACAACACCTAAGCGCTGAATTGACTGCAGCGCAGCAGAGAGTCATGTGCCTGTACCTGAGTGGGGTAAGATGTGTATTGCCCGATTATCAGGCCTGATGTGTTCAAAGTGTAGGTCTTGATAGAGGGTGTTGAATGGTAAGCTTCAAGGGTAGGAACAGGAGAAGAGATGGGAGATGAATGGAAAGAGGACTGGGAGACTGCTTTGCAGAGAGGGCTGTAGAAAGAGGAAAGTGGAATATTGTCTTAAATTTCTTTAAGCATGCTTTGGAGACTCAACTGAAGAGCAGTTTTGGTTGATTTGTAGTTAAGTTCGTCCTGCTCTCTTTCAGAATGAGAAATAAATAGATGTGCTTGAGCAGTACAGCCTTCATCTCTCAGGGCAATCGCCAGTGTTCCAGTATCCCATATATTTGCAAGCATAGTTGTCTTGTTGAAACCTCTGCATTTCTGCTGCTGTAACTTCCACATGTGGTCAAGTAGAGTGAGGCAATACACGGTTTCTCCTGAGACTCTGTTAAACAGGTTCATTCTCAAAGGATTTTTGGTCTTGTCTAGGGAGTGCAGGGCTTATGTACAACTTAGTCACCTAAAAACAGCAAACCGTGAGATGGAAAACTTGGTATCCTTTTCCTACTAGGAATCAGAGGGCTTCCTGTGCCTGGAGGACAGATGGCTGTGATCCAGAACTGTTGTTTAATTATTCCCAGGTTACCAGCCTTTTTATTTTCCTCTGCCTCCTTGTCTGTGAAAGCCTGTGTCCCTCAAAACAGGAGAGAAGCCCCAAACAATCCAGCTACAAAACAAAACCAACAAAAAAGGAAAACTCATTGTCTCTCGTCATGGTGTGATTGAGATACAAGCCATGGTGTGGTTATGTGATCAAGAGGCAACAAGCCAGACTAAAGAGGAGAGGCAGGAGGTAAAAACACCTCGACTACTGGCTTTTTATGGTACGGTACATTGTGGGAGAATGCTGTAATAGAGAGAGAAGCATGGAGCTCTGTAATCTCTAATTGGATTGTTCTTATATCCTCTTTTCCTTGACTACAGTTTTTCCATTACATTAATGGAAAGCCATACCCTGGAAAGGACATACCATTTAAAGACAGAATCACTTGGGCTGGAGATCTTAACAAGAAAGATGCATCTATAAGTATATCAAACATGCAGTTCCGGGACAACGGCACTTACATTTGTGATGTCAAGAACCCACCTGACATTGTTGTCAAACCAGGAGAAATCCGAGTTAGAGTTGTGGAGAAAGGTATTCATTCTCTATGAATTTTTACCCCCTTCTTTGTTCTTGTTTTTCCTTCCTTCTGTGTCCTTTTCTGGGGATGGGGGAATAGACTGGAAGAAGCAACTATCTTTTTAATTCTCTTAATAATAAAACTCATACTCTGTCAGCTCTTTACAAAAGCAGAGTGTCATACCCTTTCCTGTCACTGAATCACAGAACATTAGGGATTGGAAAGGACCTCAAAAGATCATGTAGTCTAGACCAAGTCGCACAGGAACATATCCAGGCATGTTTTAAATGTCTCGAGAGAAGGAGACTCCACAATCCCCCTGGGCAGCCTGTTCCAGTGCTCTGTCACCCTCATATTTATGTGGAACCTCCTGTGTTCCAGCTCACACCCATTTGTCATATCACTGGATAACACTGAGAAGAGCCTGGCTCCATCCTCCTGACACCCACCCTTCATATATTTATAGACATTGAGGTCACCCCTCAGTGTCCTCCAAGCTAAAGAGACCCAGCTTGCAAGAGAGGTCAAGGGCAACAAAAAGGGCTTCTTCAAATACATTGTAGGAAAAACTAAACCTGGAGGCAACGTAGGCCCCCTGCTGAATGAGGTGGGTGCCCTGAAAACAGAGGATACAGAGAAAGCAGAGATATTGAACACCTTCTTTGCCTCTGTCTATACTTCTGGGGGTCTGTCCTGATATCAAACCCCAGACTACTGAGACTCCAGAGGAAGTTGAGGCAAGAGAGGAGCCTGCCTTGGTTGATGAGGACTGGGTTAGGGAAAAGTTGAGCAAACTGGATGGACATAAATCCATGGGCCCTGATGGGATGAACCTGTGTGTACTAAGGGAGGCAGCGGAAGTCATTGCTGGGCCAGTCTTCATCATCTTTGCAAAGTCATGGGGATCAGGAGAGATGTCTGGGAACTGGAGGATAGCAAATAGGTAACTATCTAATGGAATCCCTCAAGGGTCAGTACTGGGACCAGACCTGGTCAAACTACTCATTGGTGACTTGAATGACCACTGTCAGCAAGTTTGCTGATGACACAAAGCTGGATGGTGACACCCCAGCAGACTGTGCTGCCATTCAGCAAGACCTGGGCAGGGAGAAATTTCATAAAGTGTAACAAGGGTGAGGGTAGAGTCTTGTGTCTGGGCAAGAACAACCCCAGGTACCAGTATAGGCTGGGGACTGACCTGTTGGAGAGCAGTGTAGGAGAAAGGGACCTGGGGGTCCTGGTGGACAGTATGATGACCATGAGCCAACAGTGTGCTCTTGTGGCCAAGAGGGCCAACAGCATCCTGGGGTGGATCAGAAGGCGTTGGTTAGCACATAGAGGGGGGTTCTTCTGCCCCTCTACTCTGCCCTAGTGAAACCACATCTGGAGTATTGTGTCCAGTTCCGGGCCCCCACTAATTCTTTCACTTTAACAAGTATTAGCAAAAGCTGATGGAAACCTTAATGAAAACTGAACCATACAATCTCATTTCAAAGTACCAAGATTATTTTTTTCTGTATTAGGATGACTTTTGAAACCTGGAAAGCAAGGAGTGGCAGACTTTTTGCAGCCAACCCAGTATATAATATTGGAAAGCAAAAGTGATAACCTGGCCTGAGCATGTACTGACAGTGAGATGCTGCAGTCTTCCATACAAAGGTGTTTGTGCTGGGGGTGTGTTCAGTTTCTTTTACTTGGATGTTCTTACAGTACCTGTGGTGACCCTTATGAACTGTAAGGGCTGGCTCCTTGTAGTCATTTAAGGCTTCTGGTTAACATTTGGCCTCAGTGATCACAGTCCAAGAGCACTTACATTCTATATGTCAGTTTGGCTCTTTAGTTGCCTTCTCTGTCCAAACCATTTGATTATTGTAGATAAGCTGGAGGCCAGCCAAAGTGTGACAGAGTTTTTACAGTGATCAGATTTCCACATCTAAATAGCAAACTGAAGGTTGAATTCATAAATGGCAGTGCTGATACAGCTGTTCTATTAGATTTTAATAAGTTGGGGAAGATAGTGATGTGTGTGCTCTAATTAGAATGATATTGCTGCCCTAACAGGCGTGTACTCCTGCTCATGAGGCCACTCCATGTACTTCTGTAGGCAAAGTCTGTATCTAATTCTGTTTGCAGAGAAGTTTGAGTTGGATGGGACCTCCACATACCACCATCCTTAGAACTTTCTGTTTATTCTAAGTAGGGTCATGTAGTGAGTATTTTCTTGCAGTATTGATAGGTTCTGTGAAGAAGCAGTAAAGCAGCTGCTGGTTTAACCAAGTAAGGTTGACTTGGCAAAGTCTCTTCAGATTTTAACCCAGGTACTGAAGTCAGTCTTCATTTGCTTAACACCAGTTCATCTGATACTTCTCCAACAGGCTTGGATGCTGGCTTGTCTGGAAGCGGAGCTTCGGGAAAAGAGAATCTCACTGATTCTGGAGGAAATCCTGTATTTGACGTACTACTTGTATTCAGAAAAGTGCTGCAACAATTGTCTTCAAATTTTTAGGGAGACCTTTAAAGCAGCTTTTCAAGCTATAGCTGTAGTGCCGTTTTGCATTCTGTCTTTGCCTGAAAGTACTGCTTTTGAAATAGGTTGTAACTAGCCCTGAACTGAGCTGAGAAGAAAATGTCAATTGAAATAGTAACATGTTGACTCTTGTGCTGTGACTTGGTTTGTTTTTACTGTATAGACACTTACTTGTTCTGAATCATAGGTGCAGACTTGTAAACTGTTCAAAGCCACTGTCCTGGGTTAAGCCCATCCAGCCATCACTGAATGTCATGTAGCTGCTCACTTGCTTCTGTTCCTCTTCAGTGGGATGGGGAGAAGAAAATACAATATGAGTTTTGAGACAGAGGCCAGGGAAGGCTCACTCACCAGTTATGGTCATGGGAAAAGAACAAACTTGGCTTGGGGAAATACAACCAGTTCTTAAAACACCTTTCCCTATCCCTCCCTTCTTCCCATGCCCAGCTCTGCTTCCTAATTCTTTACCTCACTCTCACCAGCAAAGTGGGGCAGGGAATGGGGGTTGCATGGGGGTCCCATGTTGGTTTTGCTGCTCCTTCTTCCTCAGGGGGAAAACTCCTCATAATCCTTGCTTGAGGCATCGTGCATCCCTCCCATGGGAGAGTCCTCCATGAACTTCTATTAGTGCCTGCAACGAGCTGCTGTCCTCCCAGTGACAGAGCACACCGTTGCAAGCTTCAAATGGGGTCATAGATTTCTTTGGGTGCAGTCCTATTCTCCTATGTGGGGTCCTCCATGGGCCACAGATGGGAGTCTACCCACCAGTGACCTATAAAGGCTGCAGGCACTCAGCCTGCCATCTCACCATAGGCCTCAGCAGAGTGGCTGCTCTTGCTGTGCCTCCCTGAGCTTCTTCCTCACTGAGCTTCTTCCTCACCAACCTTGGTATTCATATGGTGCTTTCTCTAGGGTACCAGTCCTCTTTGAAACAAAAGAACCCACACAACAGATTTTTCCCCTCTTAAATGTTATTGATCAGGTGCTGATTGACTCAGCCTTGGGCAGAGATGGGGTGACCTGGACCTGGGGAAGCATCTTGAAGCTTCTTACAGGAGTCATGCCCCCTCCCCTGCTACCAAAACTCTGCCAGGAACAACCCCATGTTTAAATGATCGCATAGGAAGCCTTAGATCTTGGATTAAACAGTTTAATAACTTCTGGGTTGACATAGCTGTGTAAAATTGCCAAGCTAACTTAGCTGATTTTTCACTGTAAAATCTCTGTAGTTTTGCACAAAGAAGCTCCATTGGCTACGCTGGAAGAATCCTCCTAGTAGTGATTGAAAGCAAGACTCTTCTTTCCAGATTCAGAGGCACTAGTGAAATGACTCCTGTTTCCAAGCCTAAGTGATAGAAATTTGAAGAGAATTCAAAGTCCTTACATTAGGCTGCCTCTCCCCTAATAGGAAGCCACTTAACACTGTTCAAGACAGCTTGTCTTATCAAAATGTTTATAGAATGGCTGGGTTGGAAGGGACCTTAAAGATCATCCAGTTCCAACCCCCCTGCAGAGGCAGGGACACCTTCACTCGGTCAGGTTACTCAGGGCCCCATCCAGCCTGGCCTTGAACACTTCCAGGGATGGGGCAGTCACAGCTGCCTTGAGCAACCTGTACCAGCATCTCACCCACCCTCACAGCAGAGAATTTGTTTCTCCTGTCTAACCTGAATCTCCCCTCTTCAAGTCTGGAACCCTTTCCCCTTGTCCTCTTGCTACCATCCATATCAAAAGCCCTCCCCTAGCTTTGCTGTAGCCCCCTTCAGAGATTGGAAAGCTGCTAGAAGGTGCCCTGGGAGCCTTCTCTTCTCCAGGCTGGACAACCCCAACTCGCTCAGTCTGTCCTCATAGGGGAGGTGCTCCAGCCCTGTGATGATTTGAGTTGCTGTCCTCTGGATGTGTTCCGGGAGCTGTCTGTTCTCTTTATGCTGGGGACTCTAGAATTGGACCTAATACTTCAGGTAGGGTCTCACAAGTGCAGAGGAGAGGGGGAGAATCCTCTCCCTTGCCCAACTGTCACTGCTTCGTGTGATGCAGCCCAGGACACAGTTGGCTTTCTGGGCTGCCAGTGCACACTGATGGCTGCTGTTCAACTTCTGCTCCACCCCCATCCCCAAGTCCTCTGAATGCCAGCCGAAGGAGTAGCACAGAGTGGGGTCAGAAATCAAAGGGCTCTTCTGGCCAAACATGCTCCTGATGCTGAGAACTCCAGAACTGGACACAGTACTCTAGGTAGGGTCTTGGCAGCAACTTCAGTTTCCTGCTTATTTTTCATAAAGCTGATGCTAACGTCCTTTCACCAAACATGGAAGTTGCTCATTATGGTGATGATTCGTTAAGAGTGATTCGGAGAAAGCTCCTTAACTTCATAGGACAAGGGGTCCCTGTAAAGCAGATGTTCTTTATTGCAGTGCTGGGTGTGTGGAGGATTCTCCTCCTATCACACATACCCTACGGCTTTCAAGCATCACAGTTTATACAATCAAAACATACATTCATATAACGTCCTGAAAAAAACAGTAGCATTGGTTTCCCAGAACGCAGTTACATGGAGCCCTGGCCAAGCCTGCACGTGTACTGCCACCCAGAGGGTCTTCTTGCAAGTTGTTGGTCTAGTCTTCCTCAGCCTTAAACTTCGAATCTCTTGATTTCTGTACCTGCTCACTTCTGTTTTGCTGGGCTGGCTGATGACGAGGCCGGTTTTGGCGCATCTCCCTTTCTTCTGCTTGAAGCCACACAAATACTTAAGTGCCTTTTTCTTCGACTGCACAGCCTGCTAAATGTGCTGGATCCTGTTTTCCCTTTGTCACACCAGTTAAAGCTGCACAAGGGTTATAAGAGTTTATATGGTTCATACATATTCTTTGGTTATATCATTTCATTCCCCTCTTTTTCTGCTGTTGCAAGTTCTAGATAATTCTGTTGTCATGTAATTTTCACTTCAAGTGTTTCCCTGTCTCAGTGCTGTGTTTGATTCAGTTCTGTTTCCAGACCTCATCATTGTGGTGGGTTCAAGACCACAGTTAAAGATAAAGGAAAAGAAAACAAAGCAGTTAGGTCTTGATGAGATCTAGGATAAAATTTGCCAGACAATGGATAGCCTAGGGAAATGGGAGAAGTGTTTATTAACTCTATAGCTGTATACAGAAAAGAATAAAAGGTTAAGCACAAACTAGAAACTGTCTCACAAATGCCATCGCATATTCTGAGAAAAATACAATGGGACATCACTATCGTACTGGTCCTTGAGTCTTTTTTCACATCAGAGATGTGGGGGAAAAGAGCATGTCAGTCAAGCAGAGACAAGTACCACAACCCTCCCTATTATTGATGCATCACCCCTGCCTGCGAAATGGCGGCACCTGGGCTGTTTTGCAGATGGTGAATTCTTCCATTCTTCAGCGTAGCTTCTCCAGCTCAATGCTCATCAGGCAGGCCTGATTCCTCAGCACCTCAACTGCATCCCTCAATGCAGGAGACATGCTTTCAAAGAACATGGACTCTGTCTTTCATGCCCAAGGTTTAAGGATTCTCGATCCTTCTGCTTGCTTCAGCTAAGCCCAGGGAATTCTCCTCAATACTTGAGCATCCCCAAGTTTCCTAAGTGGCAGGAATGACAAACAGTCTCTCTTCCTGCTGATCAGTGCTCTCTAAAATGGCAATGGCAGACCCTGGCTCTGGTCACGTGCGGGACCCAAAATGGAGACCGACCACATGGCCGTTTCAGCAGGGGCGCTCCCCCCACCCTTATACTCTGCACATGGCCGACAGGGTTTTCCAGGACCCTCTCTCCTCCTGTCTCAGCTTCAGGAGGAAAAAAGATTAATCCCTTAGCTCACCATGAGTTGCTGAAGGGCTGCTTTGTGGTGGCGGGGGAAGTGATGGTAGATCTGCACTAAAGTCTTGCTTCTCCTCCCTGCAGTGGAACAGGGCTGGGGCCCAGGGGTCTAGGGTTGGCACCACACAGAGCCACCCTCCTCCACCCTGCTGTCCACGGAAGCGATGGGGAAAATTGGGGAGGAAGCCACCGGGACCCACCTCCCACCCGCCATCCCAGGAAGGGGGCTAGGGGAGGTGCCGGAGCCGGCCGCTCCATGCCTGGGTAGAAAGACACCAGTCTGAAGAGGCAGGGATGCTCTTGTGTTGTGCTTCAGAAAAGTGGTCTTTGAATGTTAACCAGCTGTCTTGGGCTTCTTTACCTGCCAGTACCCTGTCCCATGGGATGTCCCCTAGCAATTGCTTAAAAAGGCCAAAGTTGGCCCTCCTGAAGTCCAGGGTTGTGATTCTGCTAGGTATTCTGTTCCTACCACACAAGACCCTCAACTCCACCATCTCATGGTCACTGCACCCAAGGCTGCCCTCAACCTTCACTGCTTCAACCAGACCCACCTTGTTGGTGAGTACAAGATCCAGCAGTGTTCCTCTCCTAGTGGGCTCTTCCACCATTTGCATCAGAAAATTGTCACCAATGCACTTAAGGAATCTCCTGGACTGTAGATGGCTGGCTGAGTAGGTCTTCCAGCAAATATCAGGGTAGTTAAAATCCCCCATGAGAAGCAGAGCCTGTAGCTGTGAGGCTGCTGTCAGTTGCCTGTAGAAGACCTCCTCAACTTCCTTATTCTGATCAGGGGGCCTATAATAGACACCCACAACAGCGTCACTCATGCCAGCCTGCCCCTTAATGCGCACCCACAAACTCTCAATCCTGTCTTCATCTGCCCCTGGACAGAACTCAACACATTCCAGCTGCTCTCTCACATAGAGAGCAACTCCTCCACCCCACCTTGCTGACCTGTCCGTCCTAAAAAAAACATAGTCGTCCATGACCACATTCCAGTCATGCGAGCTGTCCCGCCAGGTCTCGGTAATTGCTACCAAATCATAATCTCCTGACTGGACAAACCAAACGTCCCAAGGCCTTGTAGTCTTTCTTCATTCCCCTCAGGCTACGGAATACAGCTTCCTCCCCACCTGTCTGGAAGATCAGCAGTGGGTAATAGTCAGCTGATCTCACCAGGTTAGGGAGCATCCTAGTGATATCCTTGATTCAGGCTCCGGGTAGACTGCAGACTTCCCTGTGATGAGGGTCAGCTCTGCATATCGAGCCCTCAATCCCTTTCAGGAGTCAGTCTCCAATAACTAGGACCCTTCTTTTCTTTGTGGGGGAGATCATCATATTACTGGAAGATTTTGCAGCCTTGATAGGACCTCTGATAGGGGTTCTCTGTCCTCTATATCCTTACTAGACTGGCTGTCTTCCGGTAGGGGTTGATATCTATTACTCAGTGGCAACTGAGAAGGTGAGGCAGGACAGGGTGGTGCTCGCCTTCTGCTATGGCCTTGCACTTGACTCCACTCACCCCTTCTACTTGGGCTTCTGTTGTCCATCTGAGAAGTGCAGGATACTTCGGCTCCTTGTTTCTGGCTCTTATTTGACTGTTTTCCAAAGTGGCTCCACCAGTCTACCTCTATTTTAGCCTCTCCAATTCTCCTGAGCCTTTCTACTTCCACTTGTAGCTTTTCAACCTGATCTTGCAGATGTGCCGTCCAGTCAAGCAGATAATCTACCTGCTCACACCGTACACAGCCAGGAAAACTCAAGAGAGTGTTACATTCCTGGCAGCCTGTCACCTGCACAGCCTCATCGTGTTGGGGGACCTTTGTTTGAGTTCCCGCATCCATATGCAGTGGTGACCGTAGCCTGGTCCTCCTCTGCTGCTGTGTTGTTATGTTGGCAGAGGAAGCAACTGAAGTAACTGAAGCGGCTGCGCTCTTGCTGCTACACATGACTTATGAGTAGTACTTCCAAACCCCCAAAACAGAAGAATGTCTTTATAAATTAGCCAGTGGTCTTTGTCTGCCCCAACAGTGAGCCTAGTGAGCGTGGAGGCACTCAGGGAAGATCCACAGGGCACCCTGGGCATCCCACTCACCTGGATCCTGGTGACCACAGAGAGGCTTCTGGCTGGATCATAATTCTATGATGATACCATTTCAAGAGTGGTCTTTGAAAGGCTGGAGTTTTGTTGTGCGTTAAGCTATTGACTTTAGTAATAGCTTTCCAAGCAGGGCTTTGGTTCTGTAGCTGGGACTTTCTGTTACTGTGAAGTCATTGGCTGCTCCACAGGTACTTTGAGAGGAATTCATGTAGCTGTGGAATGCTGACAAATATAAGAAAAACTTGGAAAGGGAGACATTCTTCAGCTGATCTGTGTGATCGTAAAGTTGTAGGAGCTTTCCTATAGCCTGTTGGATCGTGTCTGAGAGGCAGTAAAGTCAAATTCTGGCTTCATCTACAAAGATCTGTTTTTCATACAGTCTTTAAAAACCTCTGTCAACAGAACTTAATTGCTGTCTTTTACTCAGTTTCACCCAACCAAAAAATGCTGTCAGAGTCAAAAACATGACAAAGCTTTCCAATATTAAATATCACTCTTTCAGCAGACTCTCTGCATGATAGGCTTGGATTAAAATGTCAAAGGTTTATCCCAAGACTAAATTAGCCAATGAATTTAGTTAATGTGCTACTGAGCTGCAACAAAAACTAAATGAGGGTTTAGAAGCCACTTACAAACTGCAGGCAAAAAGAAGACTACCTAACCCCTTCCAAGGATACAGAGGTTAATCCCACGTTCTTAAGGAACTGGGCCAAACTGCTATCTCGACCCTTTCAAAGGGAAGCTCTGGCTTCATCTATAAAGAGCTGTTTTTCATACTGTCTTAAAACATCTCCAGAGAAGGAGACTCCACGACTCCCCTGGGCAGCCTGTTCCAGTGCAGTTCTTGCTGCTTGCGGAAATGTGAAAGCCGTTGAGACCATGCACTTGTCTCTCAGCACCAGTTCCCTGTCAGCTGTCCGGTTCCCTGTTCCATGTGCTTCCAAGTCAGTCCTTCATTTCCAGCGTGCCAATTTCTACTGCCACGAGTGAGGGAAGAACTCTGCTTCAGCAAACAATGGAATTCAGATGAAACATTCCTTTCACTGGTCTTCGCAGTACCTCTTCTGTCTTTCCATTCCTCACATTCCCAGGGCCAGATGGCTGCCATGCCTAGCTTCAGCAACCATGTGAGTCCTCTCCAAACAGAAGAACTAAAGCTAAGTGAAGGAGGAGCCGGAAACCTGAAACTGGAAGCTCCTGACCGGTCACACTAGTTCACAAAACCAAAAAGAATGTCACAAGTTGCCATAGCAGCTTCCCAACACCTCACTGGCCAAGAAACCCAGTCAAATTTGAACTGTGACAGGCGCTTGTTTTGTTGCTCTAAAAATGTGCATGTGGTTGGGTTTTGTTCCTCTTGCGTGTGGGGCAAGAGCTGACTGGGTAACATGTCTGGCTTGATGCTTTTGCACATGGCTTTGCCTGCGCTTGGAAAGCTGAAAAGAAGTAGGGAAGTCCTGCTTCTTTTTATAGCCCCAAAATAAGTTAATCTTTGCAGACACACTCTGTCTGATGTATCTGGAAGATGTTATCATTTGTAAGACTCTCTTTCTTACTAACAAATGGATCTCTGGGTTGCCAAAAGTTTCCACAATCATAGAATCATTAGGGATTGGAAGGGACCTTGAAAGATCATCTAGTCCAGTCCTCTTCCTTTAAATTGTGGCATGCATGCCTTCATCTTTAATTTCTTACTAAGACTCTGAATTGCCGCCGTGTCATGAGTTGGCATCTAACACTGGAGTGCTAGGGAAGCGAAGCCGGTCAAATGATAGATTGATCAGTTAAACAGACAGAGATCAAGTAGCTCTTCTCCTGAAAGTCACCGAATTCAAAGTGAACGGTACTAATTATGAGCCCTGTTTCCTTAATATTGTACCCCTGCTTCAGGACACTGTGTTGTGCTGCTGCTCCCTTCTAGGTGATGTGTGTCTGAACAGGCTTGCTCTACAGACTGCAAACATGCTGGGAAGGCTTTGGGTAGGGGTGGTCATTGGTCCTGGCTGTCCAGCAAAGGGTAACAAAGGGGCTGGAAATCCTTTCACAGAAGGAGAAGTTAAATAGTTGAAGGAAGTGGAGCACCTCCCTTATGAGGAGAGGCTGAGGGAGCTGGGTCTCTTTAGCTGGGAGGAGACTGAGAGGTGAGACCTCATTAATGTCTATAAGTATGTGAAGGGTGGGTGTCAGGCGGATGGAGCCAGACTCTTCCCAGTGTCATCTAGTGATAGGACAAGGGGCAGTGGGTGTGAGCTGGAGCAGAGGAGGTTCCACATCAGTATGAGAAGGAACTTCTTCCCAGTGAGGGTGACAGAGCACTGGAACAGGCTGCCCAGGGAGGCTGTGGAGTCTCTTTCTCTGGAGACATTTAAAACCCGCCTGGATGTGTTCCTGTGTGACTTGGTCTAGGTGATCCTGCTGTGTCAGGGGGATTGGACTGGATGATCTTTCGAGGTCCCTTCCAATCCCTAATGATTCTATGATACTGTAGTGTGATCTTAAGAAGACTTAAGCCTGACTATAAAAATATGTGAAGATATGTCTTGAGACACCATGGTCAGGTATGAACACTCTTAAGAGTGATCATGGGTAGTAACTAGGTTGTCTGCTACATGCTACCCAGAGAATCACAGAGTCACATAATTATTGAGGCCAGAAAAGACCTCTGAGATCATCAAGTCCAGCCTAAACACCCAGCCTTCATCACTCTTGTTTTATTAGCAATGTGCTACCTTCAAATCAGCTTCAAAGTGTGCCTGCCTATTCCTGCTGACCTTGCTGGGAATGGCTAGAGGTATTGAACTTCTTGTTTTCCACTACAGACACAAAGTGAGACAGGGTTGTTCTTATTGTCAGTTGTGTTGCCTGACATGTACAAATGTTTGGTTCCATGTAAATGCTCTTCTGAAAGATGGTGACAGAGACACACATCTGGTGTGTGCTTTGTTCGTGCGCTGTTTGCTCGTTGTCACTAAGCGCTCGGGCTGCATGCTGCAGTTCCTGGCTATTGCATTAGTGTCTTCTCTAAAATGAATCCCAGGCCAAGAGCGTTTGCAGTTTGCACTTCTGTTGATCAGGGAATGCAGAAGAGTTGAATGTTTTCTCCCTTCTCTCCCCAGACAGCCTGCCTGCGTTCCCCATTGCCATGGTGGCAGGGATAGTCATCGGTACGGTTACAGGTCTCTCACTGCTCATCTCTATTGTCGTGTGTCTTATCATCAGAAAGAACAACTCTAAAAAACGATACTCTGGGTAAGAGATCTTCTCCCTCACCCGTGGATGATGTGAGGAATGGCAGTAGGATTAGAGGGAGGGCTTAGAGGGGGTAGGTGTTGTGTTAGCCAAGTCTTGGCAACCATGGTTAGAGATAGGATATGGCCATGTGGAACCATGGTCATCTGCCTGCAATGGTTATCTGTATATTGTGCTTGGAAAGACTTACTGGCCGTGAGTTGCACCTGAAAATCACTGTATGTTGGAGCTGATCCCCAGCCACAAGCATATAAGCCCTTCAAACTTTTAAACCAAGATCCCCTAGTGCTGGTCTGTTCCCTTTCCCTCCAGCCCCTCTTCACCCTGCCGTCCAACATCGCCACTCTTCAAAGTCAGGAAGGAGTAGCGACTCCGCATCCATTCTCATTCACTGCCTGTTTTTCGTTAACCGCTACCGTCCCGGCAAGGTTTTTGGTCTTAGGAGGATAATTCCAAAGCGAAGTACCGATCTCTGAGTGAGCACATGAAAAAGCAACAAGGACTGACAAAAGCAAACTTGAGCCCTGTGATGATGGAGCTTGGTGCTGGTGGGGGAGGTGCTTCCTTTTTTCTTCTCTCTAATTACCTGGTAATTTGCTTCTATAAGAAAGAATGAAAATTATGGGTGTAGTCTCGGAAACGAAACCCAAATTATAACTTTCTTCTCTTCTTTCACCCCAACATATTACTGCTTCCTGCAGCTTCTTTTGGGTTCCCGGTGGGAGAAAAGAAAATAACTCCAAAAATAAACTTCTGGGGATTTCTAAATTAAGTTTTGCCCTGTCCTTTTCCCAGTTGGAGAGCCTAGAGAAAGGCAGTTGGCTCTTGCCCAATGGTAAGGCTGAACATAGCAAAGGTGGCTGTGTGTGCTCAGAATTGTGTGGAAAGTCTGGTTTCCCCTTTCTGCATGAATCCTTACCCTGAGAACTAAAAAGAAGCCTGCAGTGTCATGCACCAGCAGCGTGCGTGAGGTGGCCACTTGCCTTGCTTCCCAGTGACCTGTGTTCCAGTGTCTTCTTCCTGCTGGCGCTGAGCCTGGAGCACTAGTTTGTGCGCTGTAACTTCTTGGAGTAGATTTAACTGCTCTCTTGGGAAAATAACCTCTGAAGTTTGAATACTGATGTTACTGACTGTACCAGCTCTGCATGACACGTAAAGAGAAACCAAGTGTGCTGTGACCTTCCCCAAGCTCCTCTACATGGTGCTAACCCAAAGTGTGGTGGTGGTAACATGAACTGACTTCTAAGTAACCGGTCTGCTTTGATCTGAGGTGGACTAGAGCACTGTGCGGCATCTGGAACCCCCGCATGGCCACAGGTTTCCGTTCATGCTCTGACTTTGGTGTTGTTTGTTTGTTTGTTTTTCTTCCTGCCGTGGTGTGCTGGGATCGGATCCTGCTTACCTTCCTCTCCTTACAGAGATCCTGATATAGACGCCAGATTGGGAATGTAACAGGGCTGGGTCTTCCCTTCCAGTCCCACTAGACACCATGGTAACTAATCGAGTTGGTGGTTGCTGTTAATACCTCTCTGTGTGTGTGTGTGTGTGTGTGTGTGTGTGTGTGTGTGTGTGTACACATTTCCACTTCCTTTGCTGACTAACCTGCTAGCTCTCCACTAACATCACTTCACTGTAATTTGTGCTGGAATCTGTGGGCGAGGGGATGATGCATTTCTCTGGGCGCTTGGCTTTCATTGTCTCGTGTCTAACTGGCGTGGGGTCCTTGCTTATCCCCCACATGGTGTCCCTCCATCTCTTCCAGCTGTGAGTTTGCCAGGGTGTGAACTGAAGCACAGGAGATTCAGAGCCCTGTCTGTGTCAGAACAAAAGTAAATCCAATAAGCATCTGCCCGGCTCAGGCAGCTCGGGGGTTTGCAAGCTTGCAGTCATCCAGCTGCATTAGTTGCTCAAACCTGAATGGAGACTGTTAGGTAGTGTAGATCTGAGGGATTTGTGACCGAGGCAAACAATCCATAATGGCATCGTTCTGGTGACAGAAGGGCAGCTTTGTCTCTGACACAGTAGAAGCCTCTTGCTGTGATGTGATGGCTGGGTTAGTGTTTTCGCTTCTGTTTTGTTTTTAACTGCTGCATGTGGGAGGAGCTAAGTCTTCAGTGGTTGGACTTCCTAAAGGATAAAACAATCATTGTCCTGTGAGGTGGGGGTCTGCTTCATGTCACTGTAGTCGTTTGTTTCTGTACTTGCTTTTAACACTGTCTGTCTATGAAAACTGAGGGCAAAGGATACCCAGTGGTCAGAGGGTTGTGTTAGCAAAGGGAAGTCCTGTGTCTGCTGGAAGGGTGGTGGCTAGTTTTCTCCCTGGGTAATTGAGTGTGAGGAGGTAGACCCAGCATTTAAAGACCCATTACTACATTGCCCACGAGCAACTTGCATTAAGTTGAAGGGCACTTGCTCATACACTCAGCTCTGTAGCCTTCAATTCTCAGTCACCGGCAAGTTTTCTTTTCAGTCTCACTTCAAGCCAGATGGGAAAAAGCAAACAGAGAGGGAAAACTGGCAACTGTGTTTTGGGAGCATTTTTTCTCACCACGAGACTGTTTCCTTGCTCGAAAAACAAGGTTTGCCTGATCAGACATTCACGTAGCTCTATCAGGGCTCATAGCTTTCTCATCATTGCTCCAGAGACTAGTGTCAGTCAAGAGTGGGCAGAGTGATTCTGGGGCTGTAGCCAAACCAAAAGCAAGGCAGCTGATGTGGAAGTTGGTAGGAAGTCCCTTTCTGCTGTGGAGAGCCGGAGGCTCTCGCAAGTGTTTGCTCTAACTGTCGCACAGGTACAACACTTGCCTCAGCGACCAGCCCTGCTTAGCTTATTGTTAGAAAATAATTGCTGTTTCCTAACTGAGTCTGAAGTCTCAGCGAGAAAAACACGTGGCTTTAGACAGGTTGGGTTGAAAGGGAATATCAGAGGAGCAGGAGGTTTGGAGGAGCTGCTGTCCTGTGTTTATGGTTGTTCCTTTGTGTTGCTTACCAGTAGGAGTCTGGGAGGAAGGACAGCAAACTGTCTGGGGAGAGATGGAGAGCTGTACGTGTTTGTTTCAGAATCCATGATGTTCATTTTTATTTTGGCACAATCTGCCACATTCATCCTGCCATCACTTGTTTTTTGTTCCTTTTTTGTTTTCTTTGTTTCTGTGCCTCTTGAACATTGTCGTGCAAACTCTGCTCTGCCACCTCGTCAGCTGCAGTACATCTGAGAGCTTGATGTCACCGGTTAAGCAGGCTCCGCAGAAGTCGCCCTCCGACACAGAGGGTCTGGTAAACAGCGTGCCCGCCAGATCACACCAGGTAAACTGCTTCCTGCTGCTTCTCCCAGCAGGATCCTCCTGGAGTGTGGGGGAGATGGTACTGAAAAGATAAAGGCAGAGTGGGGCACATGAATTAGGTGCTGCCTGTGTCCGGGGTTAGAAAGAGAGGGTTCTGCCTTTAACCCTCTAACCAGCACAGCCTGTTAAGGTGATGAAGGCTTGAGGGGGACAAGTGTGTGCTCTGGACAAGGATGGACAATAAGCTGGGACTGTTAAACTCTTCCACTGAAGGAACAGTGTCTTGCTGTTAGCTGAGTTTTATGCCCTTTTTGTACTAACTTATAAAAATGGATGATTCTCATCAGGTGTGTTTAACACATGCAAGTGGTGGTGAAGTGTAAAGATAAGAGGGATGCAGCGTGGGCAGTGGTTAGCTGTTTGTTACCCACTAGGTGTGGAATCACCCCTTAAATCTATTCGAGCATTGTGAAGGGGAGGAATGTTACTTGCTCTCTCGTCACTGTGAAGGTCCATGATCCGAGAGCGTGTGCTTCCTTCACATGAACCAGCATAGCGTAGACACTGACCAGTGACAATTGGTTTGAAGATGATTCCTGCTGCTGGTTGCTCTCCGCTGCGGTGCCACTGGGCTGAAATTGCCATCCTTGTGCTTGCTGTCAAAGTCAGTGTTTTCCTGACTTTGAAGAAAAGAGGTGGCTTTTATCCAGATATAACAGCCCGTGAGAAATTAGTCAGAGGGGAGGGAACATGATTCAGACAAGGATTCCACACAATGTGTATTTATCTGTTAACAGTGTGCAGGACTTCCTTGTTTGTGAGCTTTTCCTTACCTTTTGATGTGTGTGTTCCCAGCTGCTGTTCCTGTGGATGTGTGGGTCCTGACTGAGTTGGAGTTCAAAATGGACTTTTTCTTACTTAGTCACCCCTTAGCAAGTGGTTGCGAAGGAGCGTGTGAATTGATGTGTTTCTGGATCGTAGTGCCCGGGTTCTTAATTTCTTCTGAGCAGCCAGTGTAGATGTAAACTCTCCTCTAGAGGAGAGGAGGCTGAGAGACCTTATTGCTCCTACAACTACCTTGAAGGAGGTTGTAGTAAGGCTGGTGCTGATCTCATCTCACAACCTACTAACGATAGGATGAGGGAAAATGGCCTCGAGTTGTGTCAGGGGAGGTTTAGATCTTAGGAAGAAGTACTTTCCTGAGAGGGTGGTTGGGCACTGGAACAGGCTGCCCAGGGAGGTGGCAGACTCCCCATCCATGGAGGTGTTTAAAAACTGAGTAGCTCAAGCACTTGAGGCCATGGTGTAAGGGTTAGGAAGCTGTTGGGATGAGGGCTGGGATCCTGGAGGTCCTTTCTAGCCATGATGGTTCTATGATTCTATAATTCTTTCTATGTTAATGTGTTAACACTGCAGGGAAAAAATTACAGCTCTGACAAAGAGCTGGTTAAAATCAAAGTCTCTGCTCTGCTTGACTTCAGTTTGGTTGTGAAATGCATCTTGTACTCAGCAGGTGGAGCATCTCCAGAGTTTCAGCACTTAGGCCTACTCCAACTGCAGAGAATAGTTACTCTCTGACTACGAAGGCAGTATCCTTACCTCACATTTCAGACTTTGACTGGAGTCTGCCTGTAACACCTAGATAGAGCTCATCTTTTCTAGTGCATGGATGGAGCTTCTAGAATGGGACAGGTGATTCCAACCTCACACTGGCCCCACCCCCAGAAAAGAGAAAGAATTTAAAAAGCCCCATATGTGTGGGGTATAAGCTGCTGTAGCTGTTGATTTCTCTTTCCTAGGTCAAAATACCTCTTTTTAACTCATTGCTGTCCAAAGTAGGAACAAGCATGCCCAGAGAGCTCATGGAGGAAGAAGTTTGCTGTCTGGACTTACAAAAATACTCTCCTCTGTAATGTTTCGGTGTGAAAACTTGTGTCCTCGCCCTTCTGTGTTCTGGGTCTCAGTGTACTAGAAGGAGCTCTTCACAGTAGAGCTAAACTTTGTAAAGATATCTCAGAACCATGCTGCAAAAGGCATTCTGTAGTCATTCCAATCTGCTTATTCCTTGACAGTTCTCCAGGGTCTTCCTGTAGGAGGGTTCCTGAAGGAAAACCCAAAATGTGAACACTCTTGACCTTAAAGGAGAAATCTGCCCAATGGCTTCAGTTTTGGTTCATTTTAGTTTAGTCTTTTCATCTTCTGTCAGGCAAAGAGAGCTTTGTCTGGGTTTCCTTTTCTTGGCAAACCATTGTGGCAGCAAGTGGTTCCTTCACCTTGTGTTAAGCATTTGCCCCATCTGTATAGAGCAGCAAGTAAACTGCAGTAGCAGAGGTGTTCACTCTCCAAGAGTGGTGCTTAATTGAAGTCTATTAAATAAAGTTCATTAATTTTGTTGTTTATGTATCAGTTTAAGACATCTTTGTCTGCATCACCTCTCAGATGAAAGTGCACCTGAGTCTGAACTTCCTTTGTGATTGGGGTGCAAGTTGCCAAGGGTGAAGCCTGCTGTCTGGAGTGGTGCATCTGTCTGATTCGGTGAATGTCCAGCTGGTCACATCAACTCCACTTGTTCTCACCGTGTCTTCCTTCTCAGCAGCTGTGCTCTGTCTGGCCGGAGTGGCGTGGTGTGTCTTACCATGCCGTCGTGCCGTACTGACTCGGGGATGAGCGAGAACAGGATTCTCAGTGAAGGCAAACTGGACGTGTTTCTCACACGGATGTCCTTGTTCAGCTCGAAGCCTGGGGCTTCAGCAGGCAGAGAGAAAGGCAGGTGTGTGCTGTCCCAAAATACAGTAGCTCTCAGCTGGCTATCACTTGTCCTTGTGCTTTGCAAGTGGCTGAGAATTCATTTCTGGGCAGGTTTGAAGGACCCCCGGTCTTAAAATCCAGCTCCCACACAAGTGCATTTCTGATGCCCAAAGCATCAGAATGGTTTTGAGATCCTAAGCAGGCAGGGATGTCAGTGGAGAAGCAGGGAGCACTACACCTACATTAATTGAAGTGCAGATCGCTGGCTTTGCTCTTTCTGGTTTAAGACCTACCTGGACAGGCTGTGTTCGAGCTCTGTTCCAGGCTTTGAACTTAACCCCAGCGTCCTGTGAAGGAGCAGTTCATGGTACCAGCAATCTTGATTTAAATTTCAGCTACATTTCCTGGAGCTGGGATCTGTGGTAGCTGCACCATCTTTCAGAATACGAAAGACCACGATGGTCCAACTTTATAATTCCTCTTTGTCTGAGGTATTTTGCAGTTTGTGCCTTTGCTGGTGAGCCCTTAACAAGGGATTGGTGCACCTGCTTCTCTTTGCCCTTTGGTTCAAATAGGTGGAGCTTTATAATGAATTTCTTGGTCCTCCTTGTCTCTGTGTTAGCTAATCTACCACTTACGTAGGTGCTAGGGAGCACACAGACACAGTGGTAGCTTGATGTGGATCAGATGATGGCAGCAGTCAGTGTCTTCACCACCTCTTCACATGCGGCTCGCAGCAGAACAACTGTATTTAACCTGGCAGAAGGTTAGAGTCCCGATAACCGATCCTGAGTGAACTCTTGTGCTAGAAAATTGACCCCCCCAAAACATCTTAGAGAATACTTCATGCAGTTGTAGATTTTAATAAATTTATTCGTTTTAATAAAGTTAGTAATTTTTTTAGCTGATAGGAAGTGCCTCTGGCAGAAAAGACTTCCAAAATTGCTTCCAAGTAAATCTGAGGGCCACTTTGTTTTGAAGTTTATTTAGAAATTGGGCTTTAATTTCAATTAGAAGCATAATCCTTTTACAGTGTTGGAGGCCAGGACAACGTGGGAGCTAACAGCAGGGGAAAGCAAAAGCAGGGGATGTTAATGACCTTTTTATCAGTCTGTTATTTATATTCAGAATTTTATATCTGCTCGCAAGTTTTCATCCTTCTGTCAAGCTCCTTCCTCTACTCTTTATTGCTTGGGAAATACTGTACATGGAAGGAGGACAATTTGGATTTAGACTACTTCTGAAACAGAACAAGGTATTTATCAGGTGCATGTTTTGCTGTTGTGTTGGGGGGAAGACATCCGTACAGAAGTCTGCCTGTGGTCCTTCACGGACTTCGTTCTCTGTACAGAGGCTTCTTTACATCTCTGGCTCCAAATTCCTTTGGAAGATAGATGGAAGGAGTTCTGGGTCAGCTGCACACAGATGTTTCTGACCTGGCAGAACACCAAAAGAACTGTGATGGCTCCCTTTTCCTGGGACGCGAGAGAAAAGGCCACGGAGCTAACTGGATGCAATGGTTTTGAAGAAGAAGTTGTGACCAAACTGAAATACTTCTCACTGTGTTTTCCCCCACTGACCTCCAGTTAGGATCATCCCTTTCCCTCCTGCCCTGGGACGTGTGTGAGCGTGTAGAGTCTCTTTGCAGAGGTCACTTGGCAGGTGGTCACAGCCTTCTGCTCTGTGCGTGCGCCAGCTGGGGCACGTGGAATGGGAGCTGCAAGTCAGACCTTTCCGTAAGGTCTCACCTGTTTTGTTGGGTACCTGCTGTTTATAGGCTGCGGTCCTGCCCTCAGCCCGTCTCAAACAGCTGCAGTTTGCTTTCCTGTGGGCTGTGTTTTGGAGGACATGGTGTTTTAAGAAAGTGCTGGTGTGTTTGCATGCTCTGCTGAAAGATGATGCTGTAGTGTCCTCCAAGCACCACGGAGGTGTGTGGCTGTGCTTGGCCAGTGTGTCTGTGGAGCTGCTCACTGCCTGGGTTGGTAAGGTAAGAATTCCACGTTACTGCACTGTTTCAGTATTTCCAGGTTCACTGCTGCTTAAGTCTTCATCCTCTCGCTCACTTGGGCAGGGACTGTTGTCATGAGGTGGCCACAGGTTTGTTCTCTCCCTCAGTGTCTGGGTGGTGCATCTGTGCTGAGATTTAGAGAACTCGAGGGGTGGTACGGGAGCTGTGCTCAGCTGGCTGCTGGCAGGTCTGTAGCACAGCACCTCTTGAAAAGTGTTCAGCCTGGCCTGCATCTGACAAAGTCATGGCATGTGGACGTCGCTGCTGTTCAGAGCAAAGGATTCTAGAGTCTGCTTTTAGCAAGGAGGGGAGGAATTGGTGCTGTTTGGCATGGTCCTCACAGGAGAAGGGTGGCAGACTAGAGCTCATTTGTAGCCGAGGATTCATTCCACCTGCTTATGAGTGCCGTTAGCAGTCATGAAAGCTCTGTGGTCTTGCTTCAGCTTCAGTCTTGCCGCAGTCCTTGTGGAAGCAATGGGGCCATCTGGCCTGTTCTGAAAACCACTGATCTGTCTTCTCTTATTCTGCTCGCAGGGCCCAGTCATTTACGCGCAGTTAGATCACTCCGGAGGACAGCACAGCGACAAGATTAATAAGTCAGAGTCTGTGGTCTATGCTGACATTCGGAAGAACTGAGATGAGATCCTGAGCTACCCAAAGGAAAACACATTCAGACTGGAATTGCTTGAACAAGATCTGACCCAGAGAACTCACCCGTGGCCTTTGATGCCTAGGCTAGGACCAATGCATGTGCATACGGAGGGAAAGATGTCTATGTATTGTGTGTAAATAGTCTATTTAATCGTCCAGAAGTGAGACCACTGTTGCATGTTGAAACACGGTGAGAATTTTACTTATAAATTGCCAATATTATTCTTTTTTTTTTTAATCTTTTGTGTGACGAGAGAGAAAGTGAAAACTCGCAGCATCATTTAACATTTTATCTTGGTTATTAATGGAGAAACTGGAAGATGCCTGGAGTTCAACACTAACCCGGAGATTTTTTTTTTGCTGATAGGACCTAACTTCTTTTGTTGAGGTGAATATAAAGAAGATGGAACTCTGTGACTATAAAGAAACTGTGCGTGTACAGGGTATTCATCCTCATGTCAGATTCTCAGCACAAGCTGCCTTCTTGTATAAGCTAGACACTACCACTTGGTCTGGTAAGCCAAACTGTGACTCCCAGCGATCAGAAATGTAAGCAGCGGAAGTGAAGGAAATGGTTGGGCTTCCCTGACCTGCGTGACACTGGTCACAGGACTGTTTACCTCTATATTGAGCCTGTCTGTTCAAGCTTAGTCCTCTAAGTTCCAGGGATAGTGTTGATCTGATGAATTCTGTGAAAGGATGGGTTTCATGTGGAAAAACAAGAACTAGTGAGCTAAAGGGAAGCTTTGGCTGTAGGTGTTTGCCCCAGACTTTGTTGAACTTTTCAGGGAAATTCTTCTCCCTTGAAGCTCTGTCATGTCACACAAGCATGAAAAAGGGCTCCAAGGGATCTGGAAACTGTAGTACTCCCTCATCTCTCCCATGGCTCCACTGTCACTTCCTTAACAATGCTTTATTTGTCCTTAGAAGTCTGTAGTAGAGGCTAAAAGACCTCTGGAGGAAATCTAGGGCTTTGCTCTTGGGCAGGTGTCTTTGATGTGTGGTTTTATGTGCGAGCTGTATTTATACAGAGAGTGCGGAGGGCAGTTTATTTCCTTCATCTCTGCAAGTCCACTACTTCCATATAGCTTTTTGACTCCAAGATTAAACTCCTCGGAGATTGTTAATGACTCCTGATCATTCTCTCCTGCTAAAGAGGATCTTTCTTTAACTGGCCCATTTGTATCCTGAAATGTGGTGCTCAGAGCCAGCAGTGGCATTTCAGCTGAAGTCTTCTCAGAGCAGCGATTAGTAGAAGGATTTCTGGTTTGTGCATCCTAAAGAGCTGTGGGCTTGGCTTTTTGTATCAGAAAGGAATTTTCAGTTTGGTTTCCCATAACCCCTTCTCTCTGATTCTTCCTCATTTCCTGGCTCAATCTGTTTCACAGAACGGCTGAGGTTGAAAGGGACCTCTGGAGATCATCCAGTCCAAGCCTCATGCAGTGTCAGATATCGAGCAGCACTGTTACTCAGTTAGGTTTTGAGTATCTCCACAGATGGAAACTCTAAAACATCCCTGGGCAGCCTGTTCCGTTGTTTGGTCAAGCAGTAACAAAAAGAAGTGCTTCCTGTGTTCAGCTGGAACTTCCCTTCTGAAATTTCTGTCCATGGCCTCTTGTCTTCAGAGCACTGCTGCGAGGAGTGTTGCTCCGCATTCCCTCCCATCAAGTGTTTGTACACACTGAGGAAACCTCCCAACCTTTCTCAGGGCTGAACAGTCACAGCTCTTGTCTGCCCCTCCTATAAAAGAGACTCCAGTTGCTCTGTCATTTTTGTGGCCCTGCACGGGACTTGCTCCAGTACGTCTGTATCTCTCTTGTGAGAGCCCAGCACTGGACACTGCACTCCAGGTGTGTCTTCACCAGTGGTGTTGAAAGAGGAAGGGTCACCTCGCTTGACCTGCTGGCAAGACTTAGCTTAATGCAGTGAGGGTGCCATTTGTTGCCCTTGCATCAGGGGCACATCGCTTGCTCATGGTCAACCTGCTAGCCACCAGGACCACCACAGGACCTTTTCTGCAAAGCTGGTTTCCAGCCAGGCAGTCCCCCAGCATCTACTGGTACCTGAAGTTGTTCCTCCCCAAGTGCATGGCTTTTGTACTTCTTGAGCTACAAGCAATTCCTTGTAGTTTGGTTCTCCAGCCCGCGCAGGTCCCTCTGAATTGCAGAACAACCATCTGGGGTGACAGCAGCGACTCCTGTTGTTGTGTTGGCTGGAAATTTACTGCTGCTGGAATGATCTTCTGTCTCTTAGATGTAAAAAGCTTCTGGAAAGGAAGGGAAGAGGCCAGCAAGGCTGAGTCAAGACCTGCTGGTCAAACTAAAGGGCAAGAAGGAGCTGCACAGGCAGTGGAAGCTGGGAAAGGTATTGTGGGTAGAATATAGGGATGCAGCCTGGTTCTGTAGGGATGAAGTCAGGAGGGCCAGGGCACAGCTGGAGCTGACCTTGGCAAAGGATGCAGTGAATGATGACAAGGATGGCTCCTACAGTTGTGTCAACTGTCACCGTGAAGGAAGGCCAGTGAAAATGTAACCCCTCAGATGAGCTGGACTAGCAAACTGGCAGCAACAAATGTGAAGAAGGCTGCAGTGTTCCGCAACTTTCTTGCCTCATTCTTCACTGGGAACCTCTCTTCCCAAGATTATCAAGTTGATGGACCACAGGGTGGGGTCTGAGAGGCAAAGAGCCTCCCACTGAAACGTTAAGATCAGGTTTGTAATCGCTTGAGGAACCTGAACATACAGCAGGGACCTGGTGAGATGCATCCTAGAATCTTGAGGGAACTGACTGATGTAGTTGCCAGGCCACTCTCCAGGATATTTAAAAAGCCCTGTCAGTAGGGTGTGCTCCCTGAGGGCTGGAAAGAGGGAAACATTGCAGCAGTTTATCAAAAGGGTAGGAAGGGGGACCCTGGGAACCAGTGACCTGTCAGCCTCACTTCCCTGCATGAGAACATCATGGAACAGATCCTCCTAGAAGGCTCTGCTAAAGCACATGGAGAACATGCAGGTGATTGAAAACAGCCAGCACGGCTTCACCAAGGGTAAGGCTTGTCTGACCAACGCTGTTGGACGTCTGTGATGAAGTGGACAAGGGACGAGCTTTGGATGTCATCAGTCTAGACTTCTGTAAGGTTTTTTGATGTGGCTCCTCCACAACATCCTTCTCTCTAAATTGGGGAGAGATGGGTTTGATGGGTGACCTGTTCAGTGGATAAGGAATTGGTTGGATGGTTAAATCCAGAGGGTAGTGGATAATGGTTTGATGGCAACAGAGACTAGTGACAAGTGGTCTCCCCTCAGGGTTCCATACTGGGATCGTATCTTCATAGACATTGGGATTGAGTGCACCCTCAGCAGACGACACCAAGCTGAGTGGTGGTGTTGACATCCCTGAGGGAAGAGAGGCAATCCAGAGGGACCTGGACAAGTGGGCCTGTGTGAACCTCGTGAACTTCTGCAGACACTTGCAGAAGCACGTTAGACGAGCCTTTGTTTATGACAGAGCAACTCTGGTAGCTGTTTTGCGTACAGTGCGCTTTCTCCAGCCAAGTGGCATCTGCCAACGCTGTGTTCTTTCATCAGGATCAGACTTCACTGGTTTCTTGACAACACCTGCCTTTGTAGACATCTCGTTAAGATCAAGATGAATCCTGCTGCTGCTTTCCTTATCTAGAAGGCCGTTACTTTCCAACATTCGTTTGGGTGAAACGACTGCTTTTGACGTAGTCGATGGAGAAACTGGCTTTTGCTCTGCCAGCGTTCATCTCCACGCATCCCCGTCTTTCTCCCTAGACGGGTTAGACTAAGAGGGAGAAATGTGATGAATGTAGTGATCAAAAACTTGCTGCTATGAGAAGATAGGGCTGCTCTTGGATCTGAACTCTGCTACTGATGGTTTCTTTTCCTCTTGGAATATACTGGAGAGTCTGAGAACAGTCCGGACCTGGTGCTAACTTTAAGAAGCACACTGCTCTGCTTGGTGCTAACGTTAGGAAATGCGTTGAGCTGGTTGGTGCTAACAAACTTGAGGATACACCTCCTGCTGCTTTTGCTTAACTGAAGGCTTGTTCATACTGCCTGTACTGAGGAGGCTTATTGCAAGGCTACTGGAATCCTCTTTGTGGAGGCAGAATGCACTGGGAAACGTTTTTTAAAAATGCTGGAAAACATGTTAGAAATGAAAGTCCCCTCCCCCAGGAACAGCAGAAATTGGTCTGCACTCCTTCTCCAGTGTGAGGGCTGCTGAATCATCTTATTTTCTTCTGGTCATGGAAACATAGTGTGGCTATTAAAGAATTTAGGCTGAAGCCAAAAGAACTTGAGGCAATGCGAGACGGCACTTGGGAACTTTCTTTCTCAGGTCCTCTTGGTTTGTGTAATCGTGCAATAACTTGTGCTGATGAAAGCGACTGATGGCTGAGTCAGAAAGCCTCAGGAGGCAGAGGACTCCTACGGCCTCGATGGGTAGCAAGCATTATGATTAATGCCAGACAAGAGCATCACATCCTGCTGCTGTGGTGACCACAAGTGTAACTGTTTGCCGCTGTTCTCTCAGTTCTCTGGTGCTGTTCTTTGCAGGTGGGAAGGAACATCTTGGACTTTGAAGAACACTTAGATTGCTGTCCCAGTCCTGTTGTAGTGCAGCTGCTGGCTCTTGTTAGGAATGTCTATTTTAGTAAGAAATGCTGCCGTGGCAGGCTTGCTGGAGCACAGCTGCACGGTTGGCAGCCTCTCTTGGGACAGTGGCAAATGACTAAAACTGTTACCCGGGTCATCACTCCTGGCTAGTGGAGCTGGGGAGGATATGTGTGATGTAACAGACTCGCAATGGATTATCTTTTATTCATAACTCAAACTAAACTCAGATCAGTCTGGAAACTGTTTCTCAGCTTGAGGCAAAATAGGTCTTCTATGGGCAAAAGTGACCGTGTAGCTGCTGTAGGAGTGGAGTTTTGGATCATCAGCCTGGGCTCTGGCTGCTAAACAAGCTGGCACCCCTCAGAGCCATGGATCTGACTGGCATCATTCATCTCGTTCTTGACAGGACTGCAAAGCAGGGATGGTTTGGCTTTCACTAGCAGTGGATATAAAGTCATTTAGGTCGTTAATGACCATTAAGATTATAATCTTTCTTATTTTTGATTACCAGAAATGAACTCTGGACGCAGGGCTGCCAATACCTATGAAAGCTCAGGCTAGGTGAATGGGTGGCTGCACTCAGTACCTCAGGTCTTCATTGCCCCTTTTGGCTTCAGCCCTCGTTCTGTGAGGTGGGTGCTTGGCCTGTGCACCAGGTGGCATTTAGAGCCATTACAGGGTAGCAGCCCTGTCTCTGTAGCTAATGGCATGATGTGTCCTTGGAACTGGAAACTTGGAGGATTTTGTTTTCTCTCAAAGCTGTAGTGGTTTTTCAATTTGTCACTAAACCAGCTGGAATTAGGTTTTTAATTTTCCCAAACCTGTGAGAACTGAGAACTGTTTAGGTAACCATCTAACTGCAGTAGCTGTGTTAGGGTCTGCATTGCCTTCGACTGGATTCACTGAGGTCGGGTGTGGGCTGTTTGATTTATACCCAAAACATCTTCACTTTGTGCTGGTATCTTGTCTCGGAATTTTGCTTTGTTAATGTATCTGCCTGGGACCTCAAGTACAGAATGTTCTTACTGTATCATGGGTGATGAAGATATTTTCCCTTTAAAATCATGAAAGCTGAGAAGGTGGGAAAGATTTCTGGGCTGTGGCCACAGCCCTGCGGTGTTAGTATCTAGGTAACATTTTCCTATGGGAGGCTACAAAATCATATTAACTAGGCTCAGCAAGGATACACTTCCTAAGGCTTCTCTTTCCCTTCTCTTCCCTGCCCTGAAGCTAACAACTCCTTTCATTTAAAGGTGTTTTTGCACTCTAAAATGTCCATTCGATGCCTTTGGAGATCCGTGTGCTGTGCAATCTTTTCTGTCTCCCTGCAGTGCAGCTGTTTCTCTATGGTAAATGTGATTTGAAACACAGACTGGGGACTTGTGTTTGGTGACCCTCTGTTCTGGAGCTGTGCAGGAGAACAAACACCTGTAAGACGGGTGCGTTGATCTCTGTGAGGGAGCTAGATATGCATTGCATGGCCTGCGTAGGTGACAAGCCGCTGTACCAACTGTTAGTGCTTCTTGCTTTTACAAGTTCGTCTGGAAACAATTGTCTTGGATATTTTCTCTTGAAAGGACTTTCATGTTTTCTATTGTAACCTTGTGAATATTTTAATACACTTTTTTTTTCCCATTACTGCTTTTCTGAGTGAGTCTTGCTTGGTTAGTTGCTGGGAAGGTTAGTTGAAGGGAGGGGTGTCTGGAACACGTCCCTCGTTTGTCTGGAAGTCTGTCACCGTTGTCTCTGTCAGTAGCTGGAGAGTTCTCCATCCAAACTGGTAACACCACACAACCAACCACTTCACCTGGAAGAACTAAGAACCACTAGTGAAAATGTAGCAGAAGACACCAATGCAGAGGGGAGAAACCTCTGGAAGAGGTGAGCTGACAGACAGGCAGGTGCACATCCTTGTTCCTTACAGCATCCTGCACAAATGCTTTGTCCAGGATAACATTATATGTAGGATGAAAAAGCAGGGGACATTGGTGCCATGAGGAGCTGGAGCTTGTCTAATTGGTTTCCTTTCCTCCCTGCTGTTTCTATGGTGGAGTGATAACTCAAATGGGATTGGGGGGAAGTAGGGATGGGGAAAGACTTTGCAAAACTCCAATATTTGAAGGCCTTTGTTTTACCTCAAAGCTGAATCCTGAAGCTCCTTTCTCTCACAGTTACCTTATTGGGGATATAAATTCTTGAGCTCCAGTACTGGCTTTAGTGAAAGAGGTCTCAGGCAACCTGCCAGGGCAGCTCACTTGATGCCATGCTCTGAGCACAACTGCATTGTACTTCATTAACAGAGGAGCTTTTGCAACGTAATGTAAAGCCTTTGCTCAGCAGCTATTTCACAGTGGCACATTTTTTTTATCTTTACAGAGAGTAAGTAGGTAGAGATGTTGACTTTCAGGGAAGCCTTCAATGTTTATTCACAAATGTGCCACAGATGAGAGCAGACCCCTGTCTCCAAAGCTTGGGAGAACTGCCAGGTGTGTTTCCTGAGTGCAAACCTCCACAGGAAATCTGGATGTACTTAAGGACCAGGAGGAGAGTGAATAGCACAAATTTTGGCTGCTTGTTCTTCATGGTCCCAAGAACCAGGTACTTTAACTGCATCCATCTTCTGTCTCTAGCTGTAAAGGAGTCAGTAGAGTCAGGTAAGGTGGGGCCGGGGAACTCATCAATCGCTTTCTTTTAAAGACACAGCATCACCCACACAAAGTTACTGCAGTTTAAAAGGTTGACCTTTATTGAAACGCATGGAGACACTTTGTTATTGGCCTTTAGAAAATACTTGCTCTCTGAATCTTTAGATTTCCTCTTCCCTTTTCTCAGAGGAGAGAACATTCAAATTAGTGAAGCTGGGTCCCATGGGGAAGGGTTTGTGCGCTGCTGGATGTGACCAGCTGGATTACATATCGTCTTTGTTGCTACTGCTCTTGTTTTGCTTTTAGCTCCTGATTGTACCTAAAGGGAAAAAAGCACAAGACAGACTAGGAATAGAAACCAGTTACAGCAACAGTTCTTCCTAACAATCTGTTCAGCAGAGGAGGTTTAAAATGACAAGGGACTTGAGTGGAAACTCACTGTAGGATAATCTAGTTAGCGTAGGGAGTTCTAGATGAGTTGTGAAGTTTGCCTCAATCCTAACCAACATTGAACCCAGAGGATTCAGTAAATGCTTTTTAAGAAAGGAAGCTACTTTGCTGAGGAACTGACCCAATTCAACACTGAAAGCTGACAGAAGTGCAAAGCTTGTGAGGAAGAGAAAGTCTAGGCTGTTTGTCAGAAAAAGTCTAGCCTTAGCCTCAGAGACTCCAGCTTAGATGGAGCATTCCTTAAAATGTGCTCTAGCTGTACTGAACACACTTACAGCTTCATTCCCACTCAATTGGGAAAATAATGGTGTAGAGCAAAAATGTTGGGGGATGTTTGATAAATTCCTTGGTTCCTCTTGCCTGTAGCACTGACACTGAGGGCGGCAGGATTTAACACCTCCTGGTTAAGTAGAGGTGGTGTGAAGTTTTACTTGTGGCTCGCAGCATTGCCCTTCTTCATACATACCTCCATATTCGGAAGAGTTGAGAGCCACCAGCACAGCCGACAAAGAAGTTCACAGCAAACAGACTCCAGTTTTTAGGGGTAATAACTAGAGAGTACCTTGACCAAATGAGGCCTGTGAAATGAAAGGGAAAATTTAAAGGTAGTAAGTACTTGGGGTAAAATATTCAGACAGTGCCCTTCAGCTTCGAGACAGAATCATGGGCCAGTTGTACAACTTCATGTTATGCAGCTGCCTGTCTTCTAAGTAGCCATCTCTCAGCTGGAAGTACATTGAGTACCAGTGGAACAGCCATGGGCATCTATTACACTTTTTCCAAAATAACTAGGCAGTACAGTCAGTCATAGTTTGACTATCAAACAAAGATGCTCTGTGCTCTACAGCAGTCCAGACCTTCCTTCTCAGCACAGTGGCATTTTCCTGTAGTACATTCAGCTTGCTGCAGCCGCGTGGAGATTACACAATCACAGAATTATTGCAGCTGGAAAAGACCTCTGAGATCATCCAGCCCATCACCTGACATCACCACATCAGCTAGACCAGAGCACTAAGTTTGAGTTTTCTTCTGAACCACTTCCAGTTTGTCTTTAAACACCTCCAGGGATGGGGACTCCATCATTCAAGTAAAGCTTTACAAGTCATGCAAAATGCACAGCACCGCGTCAGACGTCAAAATTAAGTCCAGAGAAAAAAGACGTTGGCAGCTGTAATTTTGATTTTAGAATTTGGATGCCACAAGTCCCACCCCAACAAGATTTGGTGGAGCACCCTGGACACAGTCTTCTTTCTGACACTGTGAAAAGTCACAGCAGACAGCAGTCCATGTACCAGAGCTTCAGAGTACTTCTAACACAGAGACTCTTCCCAGCTACATCAGTGTAATTACCCCACCATCATGCAACTCCTTAAAATCTGTTCTGAAAGAGTTGCTGTATCTTGGAGCAATCTCAAAATTACTTGACCTGAAGCAAATGAGGTCCCTTAGTGGACTGAGTGGTATCATTGTAACTTCAGGGTTGAAACTTATATGCCAAGTCCTAACGACTTGCTCTGGACAATTCCCAGTTACGAAGCCTGTAGAAGACGTGGTAGATAATCACAGAACCCTTACAGATTTAATAGCAAATAGAGGTCTTACTTTTGTAGACTGATGGTCATCCAAACAGCAGTCGTATAGAAATGGATTACTACTGATGGAGGACTGGAAAGCTTTGAGTACAGTTCTAGAGAGGGTGCTGTGTAAAAGGATGGAGTAACTTTGGTTTTACCTGTGGCCATTAGTACTGCAGACTGTGCTGTGCTGAGCTTTTCTGCTGGTCTGGCCATATCAGCCATTCCAGCACACACCAGACCCTGTAGAGAGAAATTCAGTGAGCACCAGTCAAGTACCAGCACCAAATCAAATGCTTCACAAGGGGAAGTTGCTTCATCTAGCTCAAGTGCTTATTCTATACACATGATGCTGGAGATGCGACCCACTGTACGAGCAGAGTAATTCAATTCTGAGACACCATCCACTTCTAGTCTCTTGTAGGAACAAGAACACTGTTGTGGGTGTGAACTGTCTTGCAATAAAACTCCAGGCAGTGGCAGTTATGTCTTATGAACAAATTTACTTCAAGCACAATTGCTGAAGAAAGTAGCTGATATCAAAAATTGGTTTTCATGCAACTAGGAGAAGTTCAGGCTGAGATACAGCTGGTAAACATGTAGGTGTCACGCCATATAGGCTGCACTCACTTCATCTGAGGAGGCAAAAGTGGTTCCTTGTTAATATAACCTCAAAATAGAAAATTCCCCGGATAACGAGAGGGACAGCTTGGCTGATCCACTGACTGCAGTCGCAGCAAACACGCTGCTTGTGTTTCGTTGTGCTATTGCCCTCTGCTGCAAACACAATTTCATGTTCACAGCACAAGAGTTCAGGAAAAAACCCTAACCCAGTCCCACAAATAATACAGTTCTAATGCTTTTCATTCACTGACTGCCACTAAGGACTCCTCTGGGTTCCAATCAAGAGACTAGTTTTCAAGGGTAGAGCCTTCCACGTGCTGCTGTGTGTGTGCGACGGGTCGTGCTGCAGTGGTGCTGTGGAGATCTGGACTGCGAGCACACTTGCCGAACTGCAGTGCACGTGGCTTTGCCAGCCAGCAGGAAAGTCATTTTGACTTCTCAGCAAAGAACTTCATTGAGAGCATAGAGGTGTCTAACTGCATGTTCCCAAAAGAAAAACCATCTACAAGCACGGTCTTTGGATACAGCATCAGTGGCCACCAGCCTGCTCAGAAGAGTTCCCTGTATGCTCAAGGTCAAGAGCATGTTGCCTGGGAGGAACTTGAGAAGGTTAACCATGTTTACTGCGGCTCCAGTTTAGACTGACAAGGACACCAAGCTACAGCTCAGAGCACAATGTGTTGCCTGTGGCCTGTAAAAGTTTGGGTTTATAGTGGCAACCTTGTGAACCAGCTCCTAATAGGAAGAACAGGTTATAGCCTCACTTCTACTCAAACAAGGAGATCAACAACTGGGAGTGCAGTGAACAAGGAGAACGAAGCCTACGCTTCACCTGCTCATGAACACAGCCAAAGGTGGGACCAAGTGGGAAGCAGAGAGCTATTGACAGTCAACATGGCAGTTGCCTTTTTCCTTTTGCTTGCACGCTGGCACACTTTAACCTGCCCTCCCACTGTGAGCACGGGCACTGGCTTGTTTGGAATCGCACCAGCTCACGCCTAACTTAAGCAGCGGTTAGTGCTTCACAAAAAAAAGTTCTTGTGAAACTTTCAGTGCATGGTAAGATTTTTCCGCAGAGTAGTTTCCTCTTGCTGCATCCCCTGCATGTTGTACTATCTGTTATATTATGTATATTAAAAATGAGAGTGTTGGTATTAAATCTTTTTGTAGGCCCGGAGATATGCTGGGAAAATTCCTTGCTCAATAGGTTGCTACAGACCACCCTCTGACTGACACCCAGACACCAGCTGGCATCTCATACTTACCCACTTCATAATAGGTGCCCAGAAAAACACTGTTTTGGGACCTGAGGGAGGAAGGAGGGGGAAAAAAAAGTAGTTAAATTGTTGAGTGAGATGTGGCTGTTTCAATACCCACAGTAAGGTTTGGTTGGTTTGGGGCTGGGGTGGTTTTAAATAATGGATTGTGCACAGTAACACACTTTCTACCACTGTACAAGTTCTACCACTTAATACTCATAGTTCATCACCTCAGGACATCAGCCTTCAGTTGCGTGATCAGTCCACCCACTTCTGCAATGTAGGAGTAGGATTTTGTACTTCCATATAAGCAAACAAGGACTCTAGAGCAGAAAAATGCATTTATAGCTGAAGGAGTTAGGATGAGGCCTAGGAATAGTGATGACAGCTCCTATACAAGAACTACAAGCTGCTCTACAGCTGAGCTGACAGAATTAGTATTTGAAGTCTTTGTCAATGGAATCTTGTAAACTGAAACCCGTTAGTATTTTTATTACTTGTACTGTAACAAGTTGGTCCCTCTTTTCCTTCCCAAATCACAGCCCACCTCCTCATGCTACAGAAGACAGGCTGCACAGCAGCATTACGCAGAGCACAAACTGTAGCACTGGTACACAAGTAGCAGTAAATGGCACAAGGAGCATGCCCTCAGTTACCTCTAATGTCCATCTCTGAATACAATCACAGAACAGTTTTGGCTGGAAGAGACCTTCAAGATTATCAGGTCCAACCTTTTTCTAGCACTGTCAGCACCACTAAACCCTGTCACCAAACACAACAGCTACTTTCTCTTCAAAAGGTCCAGGGATGGCAACTCAACCGCCTCCCTGGGCAGCTGTTCCAGTGCCTGACAGCCCTTTCAGTGGAGGAGTTCCTCCTGACATCCAACCTGACCCTCCCCTGGTGCAGCTTCAGGCCATTTCCCCATGTCTTGTCTTTCTAGCACAAACAATCAACACTACACCCCAGTAGCCTATTAATGGGCAAAGGAGAATTATAGGGGAAGAGAATGAAAGCTACAGAAGGGAGAAAAGCCAATGGAATATGATCTGGGGGAAATCATCTCTCTTACAAACACGGACATCTTACAGCAGCACCAACATGGCAACTGCTCGGTTAAAATAAAACAACCAGGGTTAGGAAGAGTCATGTAAACTGCCAGCCATGCCACTCGAAGTCTTGAAAGAGAGACCGTGATCCCAACTATCAACCCACCACGCTGGGCAACAGTCAGTACACTGGTTCCAATTTCATCAGCAGACATGTAGTTTAGGTCTAGCGAGGCAGCCTCTGCTGAGCCTTCTGATAACATGCAAGACAAAGCCAAGTTTTCACTGTTACACATTATAAGTAAAGTTTTAAACTGTAAATGACTTTGGCTGCCTGCTTTTTATGTGAGCTAATTTTTCACTAACAATTCCGCTCGGAAAAGGCCTTGCAGTATCTATTTACACTCCCTGTTTGAAGCACCTTCAAGTTTAAAACTAAGAGTTGGGGAAAAAATGGGCTTTGTGTGGCACACACCTATGAAGCAACTCATAATCTGGGGGATGAGAAAGGACTGTTACAGTCACCCAAAAGCCGACTAAGCCCCATAAAAAGGCAGGGCAACTGCAGCAAAGAAAGCAGCAAACCAACTGGCTCGGCAGCCTTGCATTGAGCCCTCTTAGACCCACGCTGCTTGCGATTGCGATCAAGTTTCACCTGCAGTTAACAACTGGCAGTACATTGGTTTTTGTTTGGATAACTGAATGTTTGTGGCTGCACAGGGTTGTTTTAATTCTGTGTCTTTTCAGGATGCCTGGGGTTGTGCAGCCGCTAAAACTGACAAATATTGTTGAATAAATACAACTCTATAGTCACCCTTTGCAGAGAAAGCCTTTGGCTGCCGCTCGCAGTATGGGGCTGCAAATAGAGCTCTTCATAATTCAGTCTTACAGAGGTCCCACAGAAGTAGCTTTAGTTACTATAACCTGCGAGTGCAAGTTGCTGAACTGACATCACCTAAACAGGTAACATTTTCAAGAAGACCAACATTGGTGTTTGTTCCCAATACATAATTCAATACGTTTGCTGTCAGACGTTTTAAAGTAAGAAACAGCGGGAGGCAAGTCACCAGCCACATTTGGCAGTCCAGGAAGCACCCAGACAGGGCAAACTCTTCACAGAGCCTGACACCAGGCATTTTTCAAGGACAAACCTGACAGCAGCACATCAGGGCAGCAGTATAGCAGAGGACAACTGGGATAACAGGTGTATGACCAGTTTATAGAATTGAAAACGTCTATTAACTGTAAGAAGTCTTTGTCCTGGAGAGTTTAGTTTTTTCGGTCAGAGTGAACCGAAGAGGCCAAAGGAGGAGGAGGAGTTCAGCCCACGCTTCCCTGTGTCTGCCAAGTTCCCAGCCTGCTCTGTGACAGCCTGAGGAGTTGCAGTGCTGTACCCAGGCCCTTCTCTGATCTCTAGCAGCCTCATTCTGCAACAACACCAGACAAAGAAATGGCTTTTCAGGCCAAGTGTCAATTATTTTACTGGCAGCTTTCTTTGTGCCAGAAAAGAAGCAAACATTGTGCTTCACTTCTCACAACTGTCTTATAATTTTATGGTAATGACACTTTTATTCTTAAATTAGACTAGAAACATAGGTGTCACCAGACATAAGATGTGAGTCTTTCATTTTTAACCTACTTGTTTTGCATCCAGAGTGGTGTCTATTGCATAATTTCCTCACAGACCCACCTTCAAAACATTTAAGGCTGAAATAGAAGTGGCAGAGGTTCAGTTTCAATACCTGCTAGCTCTGGGTTTTCTCATAGAATCATTTGGGATTGGAAGGGACCTTGAAAGATCACCTAGTCCAATCCTCCTGCCATCAGAATGGATGATGGCAGATACATCTATGTGTGTACATACACAGACACATGCAAAAACAGGCCCTAAAAAGAGGATTTCTTTTTAAAAATTAATTTCAGCGTTATGGGAGTGAACAAAAGTGGCCCACAAGCAGCAGCTCCAGAAAGGACGAGTACCAGAAGCTCCAAAGCCTTTTTCAATTACTACTACAGTTGTGATGAAGAATGAAGAGAGATGTTCCCAGCGCTTGCCGTATCTGATGTTCAAGGAAAGTCACTGGAAGCTGCCACAGGATTGATGTGGCACAGAGGCTTTTGGCACCTTTATTATAATGGAAGTGCTGGCCATAATTGACTCTTTATACACAAAAATGACCTTAATGTTAAGTGTATTACACTAATCTAGTGGATTCTGTACACAGCAGACAACATTCTGATAACTGCACTCTTCGAGTCTTTAAAACAACAATGACAGAAGGATGGACTGTTGCAGAGGGATGGAGCAGCGGACTAAAAGCTAAAGTCCAGTCCATTTTCACAGGGCGTATTGTAGGTGGGTGAAAAGTCAAGGATCTTGAGTACCACACTGCAACAAAACAGGGCACCAGCAGCCTACAGACTGTTGGGATTTTATCAAGCGCTCTCTTTAACTACCCTATGCCATTTGTTTGCATGACAAACATAGCCTAAATGGCACCGAAGTATCTCACTTTACAAGAAGGTTATACCCCCATGTTTGCTCAAATAAAGCTAAGCTTTAGGTCAGACAAGGGCAGCTCGTTTCGGGGAAGCTCAAACCCTTGCTTTACCACAGGAGCCCTTCAGCCCCCGAGTGGATTCATGAAGGGCACGAGTTATCTTTGGCAGGAGCGCTGGCTGTGGCAGCTTGCAAAGGCACAAAGCAAAGCCCTGGGCAGCGGTGACTTACACCACCAGAGCAAGAATCCTCGCAGCGGCCTCCCTCTCCACCTTGTTTTTTCAGCACCGCCACTTGGAAGAAGCGACTGAAGCCTGCAGAGTCCTTCGGGAACCGGCACCCTCCTTGCACAGGAACCGGGCGGCCCAGCCGCTCCCGCGTTCAAACCGGACAGCAACGCAACAGTAACTGCCGGAGGCTGCAGTAACCGTCTGTATCATGTCTGGGTTACCATCGATTTTGTTGTTTAATTCCCGAGGAAGAGCTCTTCCTTGGAGAGCAGGACCCCTCAACTCTCTCTGCCGCTCTCCCAAGTCACAACGGTGGCAGTGCGACTCCGCGCCCCAGGAGAAACATCTCGCCCCTCTTGTCCCACTCCCCACCTCGGCGAACCCCACTACCCCCGGCTCTGGCACCTCCACAGGCTCCCCGCCGCCCGCTGTTTCCTCCGCGGACCCAGCCGTGGGCCCCCAGAGCCGTTACCTGCCGGGTGGTTGTAGAAGGGCCGGAACCGCGGCGGCAGCATAAGCTCGATGCGATCCAGCAGGCGGTGGTAGGAGGCGCGGAGCCCCGCCGCGGCGGCCGCCATGTCGGAACGGTGAGTGTGGGGCGCGGAGGCCCGGGCGGTGGCGACTCAGAGAGGCGAGCGGCTACCGGCGGTTGCTTTCCGCCGCGACCCGCTGTCCTTCCCCCGACCCCGCCCATCTGTCACCCGCGTGCTACGGGGCGGGGCGCCGCTCCCCGCGCGCTGGTTGGCGGCTTCTGCGCGGCAGGGGGCGGGGCGGAGAGATTCGCGCAGCGCGGTTGGTTGGGGCGGCGGGGCTCCTCTCTCTCGTAGGGAGGGCTGGCGCCTCTGCGCTCAGGGAAGGCGAAGGGCACGCACGGCTGCCCGGCTCAACGATGGCCGCCGGGGTCGCGTCACTCCCCCGTTCAAGATGGCCAGTGCCGCAAAGCCCCGGCAGTAGCTATTCAACACAACCGAAGATGGCGACCGAGCGGCTTAATCGCTCGGCTCGAGAGACGGTTTGGCCGGCGAAGCCGAGCGCGCTGACGCCACCCGCCCCGCCTCCTCGTTCAAGGCGGGGCGAGGAGGTGCCGTCGCCAAGCTCTCGCGAGAGTCCTGTGGTCTCAGGGTGCTGCGCTCCCTCCCTCGCGGTGAGGGCGGAGCACCGGGGAGGCGGAGCGGCATGCGTTGGGGGCGGGCCTCAGAGTCGCCGGCGCTGGCTAGGTTGCTCGCGCGCTGCCAGTCGGTGCCTCGGCGCGAGGCAGGGGCTGGGCGGGGGGAGCCGGCCGGTCGTTTTCCATGGTGATCGCGCGTGGCCGCCGGCAGCCGCGGAGGGAGCGCGCCCGGCACCGCTCTCAGCCCGCCGCGTGCGCGGGGCCATGTCGCGCGGGCGCTGCCCCCACCTGCTGTGGGACGTGCGGAAGCGGAGCCTGGGGCTGGAGGAGCCCGCGCTGCTGCGGAGGCACTACCTGGGTAAGGGACGGCGGGGCGCGGGGGAGCGAGGAGCCATTCTGAGCGCTCACGCACACAGACTCGCACACACACGCACTCCTGCCACACAAGGCGAGGAGGCAGGCAGCGGGTTCGCCCAGTCTCTCCCTCTGCCGGGGCGAGGGTCCGGTGGTGCAGAAGNCCAGGCCGTCCCGGCTCCGAAGTTTCTTGTGTCCTGCCTGAAGCTGTCCCCCACCCCACCGCAGCCCTCCGCGGCCGCGGGGCGTCCCGGTCACGGCAGGGCCCTCCTTGAGCTTCCCCCTGCGCTGGCCCCCGCCCGCCCTTCTCGCTCGGTGGCTGCCTGAGGAACTGTTGCGTGAGGGAGATTCGGCTCCGGGCAAGTTGGGCGGATCGCGGCGGCTCAAAATAGCCCGGGAGCCACGGTTTATGCCGGGGGCTAAACGGGCTCTGGATTTATCGGCCCTGAGCCTCTGAGGAGCGCTACAGAGCGCGTAAATGCTGGGATAAAGGCGACATTGTTCTGCGGGATTTGAGGTGTTTGCTGGGGTTCGGGGGCTGAGCGCCGAGCAGAGCCGCTGGAACTGCTGGGTGCCAGCCCATCCGGCTGTGTCTTTGTGCTCGCAGCCGCCCTGCAGCTCCCGGCTGCTCCCTCCCCACCCTTCCCCTTCCCACTAGTTCCCTGCTGCTGGCCCTTGGACACGCTGAGCCGCTTTATTTTCACTTTCCGAGCGCCATTCAGTGAAGAGTGTTTCACTTCCACGAGGTTTCATGTGTATTTCTTCAGCGCCAAAGAACTATCGATATTCTTTGTAATGGCGCAGGTTGCCTGTGGTCCGCATCCTCCCCTTTTCGAAACATGTGAAGATGTATTTATTCACGTGCGTGCTCCGGAGGAACGTTGCCTACATCGTAATGACACTGATTTGAGGGCTGGTGTGCTCTCTAGAGGAGATGGCTTATTGGTTTCGAACACGCTCTTTGTGCTCGCGTTGCAAGATAATACCGGCTTTTAAGTCGAAACCCGGAGGGCTGGAGTTGCAACTTGTTTACAGCACTGCGAGAAGCATATCGGTTTGTACTTCTTAGGCGGTTCTGACTGTGGCTGATACTGATTTTCATTTGGTTTCCTAGTGGAATTTCAGGTGGCGTATCACGTTACCGAGCCTAACTCGGTGCCTCTCTGCCTGTGGTCCCTGAGCGCTCAGCTCAGTAATCCACAAAAGATAATTGAAAAAACCAAGGCCGTTGCTGCTGGTAGGTTTCCACCTCTTCTAGCATGCGCCCCTAAGTCCCTTGGAAAAAAATATTTGAGGTTTGAAAATTTTAAAAAAAATTGGAAAGTAATGGTCTAACTACTTTCGACTTGTAATTTGTTGACTTCTCTGCTCGGCCAAGCCTTAGCTGAGGATTGTCCTAACTTTTAGTGATCATCATCCTAGGTTTTAGTGATCAAACATTGGTATCCTTCTGACAGGATACCTGAGGAATTAGTAATTTAGTTTTTAAAAATTACTACTGTTTGCCTGCTCCACTTGGAACAGAAGACCTCAGTGTTAAAATTAAGACTGTAGTGTGTAGAGTGTAGACTAAAGAAGCAGCATAAGTTGGGGGGGGTGGTGGTATTTTGGATTGGTTGTTTTGAGTTTTTTTTACATGGTTGTGTCTTTGAAAGCTGAGGTACGATGCAGAAATCATTCTCCCAGGTTTGCTAAGATCTCTTCTCTGGATGCTGCTTGCACTAAAATTTGCATAACTTCAGTTAAAAACAGAATCCCTGCGGTGACTAGGTTAAGGTCCTCATATTCACTGTTTTTCGTTTAACCTAAGCATATTGAGTGGCTGTATAGTCCTGAGGATATGGGGCCTGGGAGAGGCTTCCCACTAAATTGGTGTTACCATCGGCACTGGTGGTGGCAGGAGCTGCTCAGTCCTTACTGACTGCTGCTTTTAACGAAAGGGGTTAGTATGTGGTGTGCTTGTCTTGTAGAGCCAACCCCCTTGTATTCAAAATGGCATTTATTGCCTTAATAGACCCACTAATTTTACTGCTAGTCAGGTGTGATTGCTTGTGAACAGATCTAGCAGACAACAAGGTTGTTGTTGTGGCTATTTAGGTGCGGCTTAAGTATATATATGGGTCTCTTTCAGACATCAGCAGACTTCCTTGTCGTTTGGACACGGACCAAGAGTGTAATGTTCAGATAGGTATCATTGGTCATTGCTGATCTAGTTTGAATGGGAGGTGAGGTTTCTTCCTATTTAGACTGTTTTTCCAGTCTGACAGACAGAATAAATGCAAGTCAAGCATTTAATTCTGACTTAGTACGGAGACTTGAGGCGTCGTCCATGCGCGTTTTCTGCTTGCTGTTTGTTTGTGACTTTGGGTGGGGTTTTTGTTTTGGTGAATGTCAGAACAACTACAGATACCAGTGCAAATAAAGTAGATTGTAATTAACTGTTCATTTAGGTGGTTGTGCGTTCCCATGTAAATTATAGGGAAGGCCACTGTAGTGAAGGAAGACATCTGAGAACTAACTACTCTCTCCTATTTGTGTTTTAGTTTCATGTGAACTGGCAATCAAGTGACACTCTATTTATAGCTACTTTCAGCTTTTGAAAACAGCTGCTTCAGGAAGGATCTGTGTGTTATACTGTACCTTTCCATGCAGATAATTCACTCCTGGAACTTGGGTCCTTGCAAAACTGTCTCATTTTGCAAGATCTTTTAAATGATTGGTCCAAAACCTGGTCTGTTCTGAACAGAGCTCTACAGTAGATTCTCCTGGCAATGGGGCAATACATGTGTGTCTGGGGTGCGTCCTTCCAGTATTACAGCTTGGAAAGAGTTTGTCCTGTGATGACAGAGGGAAAATCTGGGTCTTACCCATGTATTAGCTATGCTTTCTTCAGGATTTGTGGGCTAATTAGACTCAATTTCAGACGGTGCTTGTATTGGAAGTCTCCAGAGAAAGCCAAGCTTCTGGGAGGCTGTTGGTACCACTCTTTCCTTTGATTCAGGTTGGGTATGTGGTCTTAGCCTATGCTGGTGCGAGGAGTTCTGCTTCTGGATCAACTTTGAGTTGTTAAAAACATCACAGTCCTTTTACTCTGAAAAAGAGCTAGAAAACACCATATCCCAGATTAATTTTTGCTTTGAAGCCAGTAAATGTAATTATGCAATAACAAGATTATCCGAAGAATCCTCAAGTCTTTGCTGCAGTTTTGTGTCGCTGGGGTGATATTCCAGTGGACAGTGGACAGGCCAGTTCTGATAGCAAGGGAAGGTGTTTGGTGCCATCACAGGAGAGGCCTCTATCTGGAAGAAGTACAGTGTATATGTAACAACTTGACAACAGAGACAGCAGCCTGGGTTTCTTGCAAGAAAGGAGCAGGTCTGTAATGCCTCTGAAGCATTTCATGTGATGGGTTTATGTGCTCTCTGAAGGGTCACGCTGCTGAGGATGGCTCTGTTTGGCCGGAAGGAAGGTTGAAGCCTGGGGTTTTTTTTCCCCTGTTAACTGGAATAGCAAGTTACACAGAGAATACCTGTGAGTCTAAAATAGTTTGCAGAGGAACTGATCCTGTTGTATAAAGTTTCAACAGCAACTACTACAAAGGGAACCATCAATACATTGTTGTGTGGGGAAGGTAAACTGACTAAACTAATCATTAGCTCCCCTTCTTCCCAGAGATGAACCATAGTAAAATCAAAGCTAAGTTTTGAAGTAAGTTAATTGCCCTGTTCATAGGTAGGGTTGAAGAACAGGATAGGCAAGAATAGCTCTTTGTATGACCAGCTGATGAGGTTTGATATTGACTGCGTTATACTCATTACCTTAGTGGTTTTGCAGACTGTCAGTGGCTATATAGCTAGAATTGATTATTGCTGTTGAACGTTTAATTCTTTGTAAACTGCATTGCCCAGGGTGTGAAAGTGAAATGAATTCCTTAAAATACTGAAAAGTATCATCCTGTCTCTTGCTTTTCCTTGGAAAAGCAAACAACAGACTGGCAGTAATGGAGACTTCAACGTTAGGAAGAACAACCAGGAAGAGAAGTTACTTTCCCCAGTTGTTGTTCCAGCCATGTTCTAACTCATGATATGTTGGTCTTTGAACATAACTTAGAAGGGTCAGGCAGTTTGAAATTATCAGCTGTGTAGTTGTTGCTTTTGCAGCGTTTAGGGTAGTTGCAGAGTGTTGAATCAACCTTTATTCTTTAATTCTTTGCTTAATACTTGTGGAGTTCAGTCCTTTTGAGGCGCACTGTTACATTTCATGTTCCAAACCTCTGGCATTACTTTTCTTTTCTCAGACCGAATTAAAAACACTACTTTGTCACAGCTAAAATTCAGAGCAGATAAAGGTGTTTATGTTGTTTTTCCTTCTACGAGTCTAGTAAATGAACTGCTTATTGCAAGAGCACCATAATAAATGTACTGAGCTGTGAGATGAGAAGGACACCGATGATTGACTGGTGTAGCTTCCTCATGTGCAGAGTCTCGCAGTGCACTTTGGTGTCTGCCCAGAAAACCAGTTCTGTAGTGCTGTGTTCTGGTGCTCACTAAATGTTTAGTGAAACTAGACTGAAGGAAGATTTTATAAAGACACAGTGGACTTCCCCACATTTTTTTCACTAGTGATGTTTTCCACGTAGAAATAGGCAGAATCAAAACTGAAGCTCACAGTGTAATGCGTGAATTAGAGGCAAAAAGCGTTGATGAAACAAACCCAAACATGTTTAACGTTCTTGATCTAGTACATGTCGGGCAGGAAATGCAGTGTAGTCATTGGATTCTCTGTGGTTTTATAGAGAAGCTGAACATATATAAAAGCATTGCAGAAAAAGAATGTTAGTTTTAAATTGTAAAACCAGAAATGACTCCAGTGAGCAGGTATTGCCTTAAACTGGGTAGGATTTAGGCTTTTTTTCCTCTTGTTAATGAAAACATGCCTCGGTGACTGTAGTCCTTCAAAACATTACAGATGGGCAGTTGGAGGAGCAGTGTTTTAATGAGGCCTGTTGATAACAAATTGAATTTGAAGAGATTATGTCTAAAACAAATTCCCTCATGCTGTTACGTGATACCAAGGAATAGAGAGACACATGCGTACGTATAATGGCAGCTCTTTGAAAAATGGTTGGGGCGATCCTAGCACATATCCAGATTAATGATTGCTTTTCCTAGTTACAAGTAAATCAACTGAGATAATAAAGACACCCATTTAAAATGTGATAGTAGAATAATTTGTAGAAAGTAGCATGCTATCAGGAAAGGAAAATAAACACAGAGCAGAATCACGGTGGACAAGATGAGAGAAAGAAAAGCTAGCCAGTTACCATTTTGTACATTGCCAGAAAAGCAGAGATGTGGACTGGGAGGCAGGATTAAGGTTGGATGAGTATTTCCAGTGTCTGAGTGCTGAATATAGTTAGTTTTAATTTCTCTAGTTGGCCTTCTGTTATCTTTAGGATTATTTTATTCATAGGCTTAACTGAGCTATGGATGTGGAGGTGCAGGAGCCAGGTGGACCTGCAAATGGTCCCACTGCCCAGTACACTGCACCACATGAATCTGATAGCTTGTTTTGCTGCTGTCTCTGGAATCTTTGCTTGTAGTTAACAATATCACTGACCTTTTCTCAGTTACATCTTCCTTGTGTGTTTTGTGGTTTAATTGTTATGTTTTGTGTTACTGCTTCTGTCTTTTAGTGTTGTCCCACTTTGCTCCTACTCAGTGATGAAGTGTTGACAATCATTTTAGTACATTTTCTTTTTAATATGATACTCGGGGTCTGGGATGACTCAGTGCCTTCTGTCACTCTCTTGAAAGGAGAAAATAATGTTCAATGTCATTTTTTAGGCTGTTGGGGATTGATAGGAGTGTAACTTCTGTTTCTTGAGTACTAGCATCAATTTTTGAAGAACTGTAGGCCTTTCCAGGTGACAGCAGTGCCTCCTGTGCTGTAGCTTGGATTTTTTCAAAGTACTGTCTAGGTCAGATATTAGTTATCAGTGATCTCAGTTAGTGAGTTGTGGCGTTTAATTTTCTAAACCGCCAACTTCTTCACTGCTGTTGTATCTCGACATACAGTGTGAAGACATCAGTGTAAGTGGGGTATCTGTCATTGCACACAAATACATCCGGCCTATGTGGAGCTAGATGGAAATGATTAAGAATTTGTACAACAGTTCCAATTACTTTCTTTCATGAGTGCAAGAGCCTGCAGTTTTGTCAGCTTTGCTTGTCGTGGGCTGAATTATCCAGGTGTTCTTTCTTTTTAAGAGATTAACCTTACATGTAATGTCTGTGCACTGACTGTTGGTCATGTGTGCTGATGGTTGCCAAGAAGTATGAGTGTATGCACACAAGTGTGTTGTAGTCCCACGGCTCCCTGTGTAGAATTATATCATTTGAATTATGCTCAGCCTTGGGGTGCAAATGTATTTGCTTTGTGTCCTTTGTCCTCTCAGTATTCTCATGGAAACAGCTGGAGACTGTAAAGTTTTGTGTGCACTTTCTGCTTTCATTTTTGATTGCAATGTTTCAAATCGGATCTACGCTGTGTGCTTTTAAAGACAGACTTTGTACAAAGAACACCTCTGCTTTGTAAGTAGCTGCCTGTGTCTTGATACTGTGTATTTCAGACAGCTTCCCGGATAAGTTGCACCTTGATCTTGTAATAATGAGCTTTGGATACATGAAAGCTGTCTCTTGCTTCAAAAACAAATCATGTACTCTGTGTAGTGGATTTGTATTTCAGGATGAGACAGTGATGCAGGAGATCACTCGGATCTTTATTTATTTATTTTTAATAGATTTTTTTTTTTCCCCCATAGTCTTTTTCCAGCTGGATTGCTTCCATTAATTGCATTAGGGTGGATCATTAAGCATATCTGTGTTGAGTCACTTTTAAGTTGTTTTACTGCAACACTGAGCTCTTGTGACTTTGTGATTCTTGAACTTCAATCCTCCAATGTCCCCAAAACAGTCTAGTGGGATGTAACCGATCAGGTATCAGGAACTTGTTGATGCTTCAGACCAGTCCTGTCCCAGCAATAAGGAAGAAGATAAATTCAGATATAAAGTATCTGAGCCTGCAAACAAAGCTGCCTTTTCCGCTGGTGAAGTGCAAGTCTCAGCATTTTCATGTCTTTGGGGCTTAGTGAGTTGCTGATTCAGATATGTCCCAAATGCTTTCGTGTGTGTTGAATCATTAAATATTGAACATTAATATCGTGAGATGGAATTTGAGTCACAGCAATGAATTTTAATATCCCCTTCTTTCCCTCATTTTATTCTTTAAGTATGTGTCGACTTTCCACAAGAAAATTCAATGCATCATCAATACCACTGCTCTCAACATAGCAGGTATCACAAGGAAGATGGGACTTTATCCTTCCCTTTCCTGTGCACTGAGTGCATTCTGAACTATTAGTGGTATTTACTCAGCCTTTATTGGACTGCTGAAACTTCACTGATACAGAAAACCAAACCCACCTCTTCGGTAGGTTATATGGCTTTGTTGTTGTTATTGTAGGATGTTCTCATTAATTACCTTACCTAGGAAAGGAGGAAAACTATGGTTCCTTTTTAATTTCTGTTTATTTTAGAAGTGCTGTCCTGAAAATTTGCTTAATAAAAGGAGTCCTTTGAGTGACAGTGTTTTGTTTGTCTAGTATGAATACTTAGTTTCATGAAAAAGTAAGCTTTTTTCATGTTTTTGTTAAATGGCCAGTGATAATTCAGCTTGTGCCACAGTGTTACTTTTATAGTCATCTGCTACCAAGATTTAAATTTCTACTTTTAAAAAAATCACTTTTTATGTGATTTTTTTTTTCACGTAATCTGTTTTGAAACTGTAAATCTTGGCAATTTTCAGCTGTTTCTGCTTAATTAATATGTTATGGTGTGTACATCTATCTCTTTCACATCTCCCAAGCATCTATTTCACATCTTCTGTACCACCCAGAATTATATGGTGTGTTTAATTAGGTAGGTTCCTGGATTAATAAATGCTTTAATTCAATACCATCCTGTCCATATTCTCAGGTTCACTGAGATGTTCTTGTGGGAAAGGCAGGCTTGGATTTATTGCCAGAAGACTCATCTATTTAGATATGCTAGTAAACTTTCATTTTGTCACTTCTTAATCTGTTTAAAAATGTGTATTGAGTTTGTTTAAACAACTTTAAATGTTAGACTTTTATTTACCCCAGAACTTTTGACTGAAATGGTCTGGGGGATTTTCATGTGATTATCCCTGCTGACTGATCTGAGAAGAAGCAGTAGCCTTGGACAGGCATTTAAAGGTAATGGAAGGGCTGGCAGCAGTGCTGGGCACAAATATCTCCAGCTCTAAGAGAACATGCTTGCTAGGAATATGAATCTCTTAAAACAGATTCCAGTAACTTTTTCTTTCCTCCTCCAGTAGCCATTTTATCTGAGTGCTTAGAGATGATAGTTCATGGTTCTGCTGCTCACAGTCTGAACTTTTTACTGGGGTAGACATAACCCTGTTTCAGCTTCTTGAACATCTCTCGCTGAAAAATCCAGCTCCTAATTAGCCTCGGCCTTTAGGTATTTAAGTAGTACATGAGAAAATGGCGTAGCTGATGCGATGTGGATTGCCTGAGGTGTGGTCAGGATTGTCTGTGTTGCTATGGTCATACCATTTTTACAAGAAAATACTTAAAATACAGTGCTGTTCCACATACTATTCAAGGTGAAGACTACTCAAAGTTGGAGAAAAGCATTTCCAAAAACATGTTGAAACCTACTGTAATGCTGTTTGCTCCATCTTGCCACACTCTGCTAATACTACTTTTTTCTTTCAGTTAATTGAGATCTTTGCTTCCTTTGAGAACAGGGCTTGAGTGTATTCTTGTTAATCTAATGACTGTTCAGTTTTGCATTGGTTTCTGTTTTAGCATTTCCAATTGCTTACCTGGGATGACACGTTTTAGTGCTGGTGGAGAAAACAAAATGCTTTTGCTTTTGGTTACTCACACATCCGGTTAATCACACTTAACCTATTGCAGTTTTGTTTTGAGAAGAGTAACGGGGTACATGTTAGCTCTTTGCTTTTAGGCATCTTTTACATAGATAAAGCTTCTCTTTGTTTTATCACATGAATTTTTGTCCTCTGAGTGAGAGAAATCAGATGTATTTGACTTATAAAATTCAAGTATATCTGTAGATAATCATTTGATTACTTTAAAGAACGGAGTGAATATCAAAATTGCTGAAAACGGGCTTCCCCCCACCCCGTCAAAAACAAGGCTTGATTGTTCTGTCTTTTGCTTAGCTGCAGTTTGTGGCAAGAACAATCCAGATGACTGCTATGGGCAGCGTAAGTGGGGACGAGCCAGCTGTCAGAATATGGTGTACTTGTGAATGAAATCCACTTAGTACCAGTCAGTGGAGCATGCTCGCTCAAAATCCAGTACTTGGAATACTCAGATAAATTGCCTTCTCTACGTTGTGATTGATGCCACATCTTTGCCAGTGAGAACATCTTTAACATTGCATTAGTGCTTGATAGATCAAATCAAATCCTATCTTTCAGGCATAAAGCATGGTAAATATCAAACAGAAATGAAATGTGTTGGCTTAAAGTTCAAATGCTTGGAGCTTCACCAGCGATGGAGCCCAAAGGGTAGTTTATAGTCTAGAGTGTCTGTAGCATTGCTACTAGTGCAAGCAAATCTTACCTACACTGCTACCTATAGCAACTTACTCTTGCAGCTTCAGCAGAAGCAGATCCACACAGAAGTCTTTCAAAACACCTTATTAGTTACCCTAAAATATCATTAAGCTCTTTTTACCTCTTTTACTTCAGCAGACCTCTTTTTGTAGTTTCTGTATCAATACGCTCACCAGGAAATGCTGCAGGCATGATGGATTGTAATTCAGGGCATATTGTCCTGTCTGTCTGAGTGCTACTACATGAAAGTTTTGTGTTTCTTAAAATAAGTGTATCTTGAGATTTGAGTGCGAGCTTGATTAACACCAGGTGGGTTGATGCTGGATGTTGAGCAACAAACCTCTTACATGTTAAAATGGCAAGTAAGCCTCTTGATAGGAATGAAAGCGTTTTGTGTAGATGCCTTCAGGCTTGGCGATGTAGTAAGAGCAGAGAAGAATTTGGATTACCAGTTTTGACCTTAAACCATAATGAAATTGTTGTTCATGGTAATTCCAAAGGTAATCTTTTAAACACTAACAGAACCAAGAGTGGCCACTTTTTGGCAGTCAATACAGTAGTACAGAACAGCAAGGAAATGTAATGCAGGGCCCTGATCAAAGGGCTGGAGGTCACGCCAGTGGATTTGATTTCTGGCAGTACTGCCAGTTCATCTTTTGCTGTGGTAAAGTTTCTTATGTCACGGTTTCAGTGGCTGTAAAACACGGCCGCTGTCAGTCTATGTAGCTAACAAGTGTCTTTCAAGATTTGAATTAATCTTCAAGAATTTTAGCATACCTTGATGAAAGTAAATTCAGTAGCTGTCCTGTCTAGTCCTGTTCACTGTATGGTGTATGTATATGCATCTTTTCCTGGAGAGGCCTCAGAAATAGTGTAAGCTCTACCCTGGAAAATCAAAAGTAGTTCTTAAACGCGCTTAGAGTGCAAGATAACGTGTGCTCTGCATTGGGAACAGATGCTGGCTCTGTTTCAGTTTTAAACTAGGACATTCCAAATGTCACAGCAAGCTAGTGCTGAGGGACTTGGCCTTGGAAAGAGCCAGCTTGTCATAGATGAGTGTTCATTTGACAAACAGGATCTATTACTGGTTTTCTGAATAAGGACTGCCTTCTAATGTCTCATACCACAGTGGTGCTGCTTTGGATCAAAGTTCACTTACAGTTGTGTAAAGCACAGATGCACTTTAAAGCTGGATCTTCATGATGAAGTGATCTGTGCTTGTTCAATGGGAAGTCCTGGAGCACAGATATAAATACATGGAAGTTTTATGTGCTCAAAGTGTGTTAAACTTCACTGTCATCAGTTCTGATTTGTTAGGGATTGGCAGGGACCTCAAAAAATCGTCCAGTCTAATCCCTCTGCCAGAGCAGGATCACCTACACCAAGTCACACAGGAAAATGTCCAGGTGGGTTTTAAGTGTCTCCAGAGAAGGAGACTCACAAAAGACTTATAAGTAATTTATAAAAGGAAGGTATGTGTACCTCTGCCAAAATAGCCATGTAGAAAACACCGGACTAGCAATTCCTGAACTGAAAAGTGTCACCTAAACGGTGTTGTAACCTCTGAGAGCGGGGAACACAAGAGGCATTGTAATGTTTTGGTATTGCTCTCTGAAGTGAGAGAAGAACTGTGTGTACGTGCGTCTCTGTTCAAACACCAAAGTCAAGTAATTCTCCAGAGGGGAGTGGTGAGGCACTGTTTGGTTTGGTATTGAGCACAGTGGATTCTTTTGAAGCAGTAAGTTACAAGGCAGCAGCTGCAGTTTCTCTCTTGCTTGCTTTTCCATATTTAAATTTGTGTTATCAGTGACTCGAGGGGGTGCTTCTTCCACTTGCCCTTGGAAACGGTCCTCTAGTCTCTAGCTTAATATAAACTAAAAGTATTGATTAGTGTAGTGTGGGTGGCACTGTGCCTTGAGCCTTTGGTTAGTGCTTAATGTGTGGTGAAGGTGGATGGGTGGAGCATTAGCCTGACAGCTCTCCAGATTTCATCTGAACACTTCACAGGGAGGTCATCGTTGCCATTTGAAATTTAACCGTGCTTTTTGGTTTGTTTTATTTTATTCTTCACCTTAGCGGTTTTAAAGCAAACTTCATCTGTACTCCACTGTCCAGGAAGATGATCTTGGCCAAGAAATCTCTATCACTTGATGCCTCTCTTAAACAGGCATTACTTGAATATAAGAAATGAGGTATTGAAATATCCATGCAGAATTAAATCAATTGCTGGTGGCACAGAAGGGGAAGAAGAAACAGTTTCAGACTCTTGCAAAGCCTGTACATGGATGGTATTAATGGTGGGAGCAACCAAAACCTGGCAGGGGTCTTGATGCTGATTTTGTAAAGAAAAAAGTACCGTCCGAAGTTTTGTCAAAAGCCTGGATCTCCATCATCTTAGCTGAAGGGGGGAGCCAGGAGGGCTGCCTTTGTCAGAAGGTGGAGGGAACAGGTAGCCATTGGATTAGGAGAATAGAAACTAAGGAATGTGAAGATTCTTGTCACCTGACAGAGCAGAGTCCTTTGTGTGGAGAAAGTCTAGCAGTAAGAGTTGTGCTGCACCTGAAAGTGAATAAAAAGGAGTGCAGCCTACTAGTAAACCAGCATTGTATTTTAGTTTTTATTAATCTGATAAAAATGGTAAAATGACAAAAATATTCAAGGGACTTAAAGTATTGGAAAACTCTAGTGCTTACTGCTGAACTTGATTGTCCAACCAATGAACTTGTGGAAGTCAAGCTAAGTATATGAGGTAGTCTATGTATCTCAAGTTAAATGCTTACTAAAACAACACTGCTGGGTCCTTACTAAGACCAAAACAATCCTAATCTCCCAACAACATCAAGTTCATACCTGATTTTTGTTAACAAGCTTCTTCAAGGAAATAAAAACTGTAATTAAAGATGTGATTAGTGCACATTTACTTGCTTGCTGATGAATTGGTTTAAAATCAGACCATACAGGAAGGAAGAAAACCTGTTGCTCTGCTTTAAAAATTGCTTAAGGTAATCTCCTTCAGCGTTTCTGTACACAGAATTCTGAGCAAGCACCCGCGTGTTGGTTTGCAGACATCCCCTCACTTCCAGATGTGTTACGTGCGTTTAGTGCGATGTCCAGGGACCATCCACAGCTACTGCACCGCAAGTGAAAATGCGATGGGGCTGGCAAACACTAGATTTTGTGTTTGCCTGTGGTGGGTGTCTCTCTTAGTGTGCTTACCTACCCTGTTGCCAGTCATGTGTTAGCATGCTGAATTTTGCGTTACAGTAGCATCCTAGAAGCAAATGGTTAGGTTTCTGTTACGCAAACTAATGGATAAGCCTACAGCAAATTGTTTTCCACTTCACAATTCATATTTACATGCAAACAAGTGGTGTAGAAGAGAAGTCAACCCCAAACTAGGAATCTTCATTGATAATACATATTTTTTCAAAACACTGAATGATATAATAGGAGTAAAAGTATTTTATACTTGTAAAGCTAGCTTGGGTGAGCTTTAAAAGCAAGCATTTCTTATAGTGGTTTTATCTAGTTGGTACCTCCTCTTAGAGAAGAATATAATCTTTACCTCATGTGGTACTTAAGCTGTGTTATGAGCAGTTTTGCAATTTGAGGTGAATTCTAGTTCTAGCAAAAACTAGGTACCAAAACATACCTTTTAAAGGAGGTTAAGTTCTATGAGTATTACATGAGGTGCAAGTGTACCTGTGTGAGTTGGTACTGCTGGAAGGGTTTTCCTGGTCTCTGAAGGAAGTGTGGCAGAGATGTGGAGTGCCTGCTTATCAATGGGATGGTGGTGCTGAGGCAGCCTGTGATTGGGAGGTTCCGGGTATGGCTATCGGGTGTCCTTTTTCAGTGCTGGCGAGTGTATGGGACAGATAAAAGGCATTAAAAAGAAACAAGTGGAGACAGAGGCAACTATTCCAAATTCCTGCTGTGGTGCTAGAGGCAGTGCTGGGCTCTGAAGTGGTTCTTCCGTGAGCTGAACCAGGACAAGCTCAGAAATGAGGAGTTTTCTGGTGTAGAGAGGATTCTGTTGCAGCTCTTCTTCCTCTGGCTAGACATGAGGGAAAACCTCCATTATTGAGAGGGTCATCAGGTACTGGAACAGGCTGTGCAGGGAGGTGGCTGAATTGCCAGCCCTGGGTGTGTTTAAAAGTAGTGTAGATGTGGAGCTTTGAGCTGTGGTTTAACAGTGGGCTAGGGGCAGTTAGGTTAATAGTTGGACTTGATGTTGAAAGACTTTTCCAACCTAAATGATTCTGTGACTCTTTATTTTCCTCAAAGGAAGGCAGAAAGGTTAATTTTGAGTGAATTCAATAGGTTTCAATGTTCTTAGCTGGAGTTTTCTTCAGCAAAAAGTTATCAGACTTTGTTAGAATATATATACAATATTATACTTTATTTTCCCTCTTCATGTTTATGGCACAGTAGTGTTTTTGAGTGCAGTGGTTAACCAGGTCATAGAAGGGAAATAAGAGCTTAAAGTTCCTGGGCCCTTGCTTATTCAATGTGCTTTTATAGATTTCTTTTTCCCTCTTCTTTTCATGTTACTTTTCTGAAAGTTTCCATTTTCTTTTATCCTTGAAGTATATATCAAATGGAATGGTACTAAACATCAACATTGCCTTTCAAAATGCAGAATTAATAATGAAATTAAAGTTAGGTTTGCTCTAGCTGAAGAGGAGAAATATGGGATTGTAGACAATCCCAGAATGTTAGGGATTGGAAGGGACCTGAAAAGATCATCCAGNCATCTTCATGGTTCTGCGCTGGACCCTGTCCAGCAGTTCTGTGTCCTCCTGGAACTGCGCAGAACTGGACGCAGTGTTCCAGATTTGGCTGTGCTTTAGTTTCTACCTGAGACCTAAACACATTTTTCTTTATATTCCTATACGTGAGGTTGTACTTGAACTGTGTTATGTTTACTGTCTTTCAGGTAGGTTAACCAATTAACCACAGCAGCATTGTTTGCTGCTTTATAGCTGCTCCTTCTGGAGGAAGCATCGTGCTGTGAACCTGGCCAACGTTCATTTTGCCATTCCCATGCTTTTATTAAACTTGCTGGCAAATGTGGTGCTTGTAAAACATTTTAAAGATGACAGCTATGTGAATTGCTTCAAGATTCACTTTCTGTATTTTATGTATATATACACACACTAAAATTTAATGTTACTGTGTTTTGTGTCTTAATTTGTAGAATTTACCCATTAGCTCCCGTTAACGTGACCTTAATTACTTCTCTACTTGGTGCTGTTTTAAATGAGTATCTAATCAGTGTTTTTCTTTGCAGGGAGAAGAGAATTTATCCAAAGATTAAAACTTGAAGCAACCTTGAATGTGCATGATGGATGTGTAAGTCATTTGGTTTCTTTTGCTCATTAAAAGATGTTAAATAATGATTTTGGTGCCACAGTAGTAGTTCCTTAACTTCAAAATGCAAATATGGTGCTATTGACGTGAGCTGGAAACTCCACTTTTTGAGACCTGCGTCTGAATTCCGTAGGTGTCTGCTGCTGCTTAAACATCTGACACTTGACAAAATCCCATTCCTGTACCTTAATGCAGCATCCTGCTACGCCAGCAAGTTAGAACTATTCTTAAACCTTGAAATGGCTGCTTTAGTACTTTTACACCATGTTTGTGTTTTCTTGACATAAAGCTGTGTATCAGTGTTTTGAATCAAGTCTGAAAAGCAAATGATAAAGTGCCATGTGCTTGTTCAGAGAGACAATCAAAACACAATTAAGTCTCCCATGAAAAGCATGGGGCGGTGGCGGGGGTACTCCCTTCAGGGCCACAGCCCCCAAAAAGAACAAAGACCCTGCTCTGGTTTTTATAGGCTGACCTAGCCAGCCCTTCTGGGGCAGGTCCCAGGACAGACCCTTCTGGGGAAAGGTCCTCCAGGAAACAACACAACTTTTCTTCCTCATGAAAGCACCTCTGAAAATTCTGGCAGTACTCAAACTGCAACATACTGGAAGGCCACAATAAGGTCACTGTGGAGCTTCCTCTTCTCCAGACTGAACAGCCCTAACTCTCTGTCTGGCCTCATAGGAAAGGTTCTCAAGCCCTCTGCCAATCCTTGTGGCCCTCCTCTGGACACACTTGAGCACGTCCACATTTTTGTTGTAATAAGGGCTCCAGAATGGATGCAGTACTCCAGGTGGGGTCTCACCAGAGTGGAGCAGAGGGGGAGAATCACCTCCCTCGACCTGCTGGCCACACTTCTCCTGATGCAGCCCAGGATCCGGTTTTTGCTGTGTTGTCCCTCCAGCAGATGTCAGGGTGATTGAAATCCCCCATGAGAACCAGGGCCTGTGACCTGGAAGCCTCTACGGTTTGCCTGTGAAGGGCCTCATCTGCTTGCTTCTGCTGGTCAGGTGGCCTGTAGCAGACCCCTACAGTAACATCACCCTTCCCTGTATGCCCTTTAATTTTAACCCACACACTCAACCAGCTCATCATCCTGCCCCAGGTGGAGCTCCACTGATTCCAACTGATCACTGATATAGAGGGCAACACCTCCTCCTCTCCTTCCCTGCTTGTCCTTCCTAAAGAGCTTGTACCCATCTATCCCTACATTCCAGTTGTGGGAATCATCCCACCAAGTTTCAGTAATAGCCACGATGTCATGGCTGATCACTTCCTGAAAAATCAGTGTTACCTAGAGAAAGAAATAAAGCTTATTCTACTGGAACACTTGTTATTGTTTGATTTGCTTTTTTTACAGTAATGTTGAGAAGTTGATCTAGAACGGAATAAAAAGCTCACATTTGATACTATCATCCTACCTAGAGATTTTTTCTGAAACAACTTTGGCCTGGTTAGGGTTTGTGGAAATTGGTTCAACCCTAAGGCAGTTGGTACAATGAAATCAGAATTTAAAAGGAGAATGACTGCTGTCATGTGTAGGCTTGTGACACTGCAATTGCAATAATCATGTCTCCTCTTTGCATTTTTCTCTGCTTTCCTGTCCTTCAGATTCTGTTTTTGCACAAACCCCAACCTTCTTCAGTTTAATTTTTGTGTTGACTTTCCCATGTCATTTTTTAGTTTGCTTGGGCAGCTTCCTTGTTTTCCATTGTTGGGTTTTTTCTTCTTATTTCTGTATCCTTATATTAACATTTTGGTTTCTTTAGGGCAATGATAGTATTTTTCTGCCTGAAAAGTACTGGAGGTAAAAATGAACATTCTTAGGGCTTGTGTTTGTACTACTGTACTGTGTTTGACAACATTTTTCAAGTACAGCCATTATCAGGGTTGGTTGCTTCAATGGTAGGTGGACCTTCTTAGATTCTTCACGTTCTCTGCTCTGCCCTAGTGAGGCCACAATATTGTGTCCAGTTCTGGGGTCCCTGGTTCAAGAGGGACAGAGATCTGATCGAGAGAGTTCAACAGAGGGCCATGAGGATGATTAGGTCCATGAGGATGATTAGGGGATTGGAGAGACTGTGAGACCTGGGACTTTTCGTCTTGGAGAGGAGGAGATTACAAAGGGATTTATCACTGTCTATAAATCCATGAGGGCAGGGTATTAAGAAGAGAGAGACAATCTCTTTTCACTTGTGCCCTGTGATAGGACAAGAGGCAATGAGTGTCATTTGGAGCACAGGAAGTTCCACCTCAACATGAAGAAGAACGTCTTTACTGTAAGGGTAGCTGGAAGGAGCACTGGAATGGACTGCCCAGGGAGGCTGTGACGTCTCCTTCTCTGGAGACTTTTCGGACTCGTCTGGATGCATCCTTGTGTGACCTGTGTTAGGTTTTATGGTCCTGCTGGAGCAGAGGGGTTGGACTCGATGACCTCTGGAGGTCCCTTCCAACTGCTAATGATCTGTGTGCCTAGGGATCAGTTGGATGCGTGGTTCCTGGTGATGGGTAACAGACAGAGGTATGAAATCATAGGAGTAGCTATGGAAGGTCTTGTCCCTGAGAGTAGCCAGCACAGACTTTTGAGGAAAGTTGGGATGGGCAAGCAGGCAGAATTTGAAGTGTGTTCTGAAGAGCAGGTCACACTTTAATGCTTAGATGGAGGTGAAAGTGGCATTTTTGTTTCTGATAATTTTTTTCATTTGAGTTTGAATATGTTTATTCTTTCACTTCTGGTGTTCAGGCCGTTTTATGACAGTTAAGTCCAGTTGTAATAAAATGCCACGTGTATTGTGCAGTGGTTCCACTGAAAGCCTTGCTTTGCTGTAAAGATAACAGAAAATTATTTCTCTATCCATGTCATTCATGATTTGTCATGCTTCTGCTCTATCCCTTCCCAGACTACTACAAATTAATTGCTTCTTGCAATACTTTGAGTCCATTCTTTTCCATAATTTCTCTTTTTCAAACGAGCAGCAATAGCAAGGGAGCTCCTGGGAGCGAGATACGACGCCAGACCACATAGTGTGGAAGACACATTTGCCATGTGTGGATGTAGCTGTCAGCAAACACTGATGGATGTTTGCTTTTCTGAATTACTACTATAGTTACTTGTCTGTTGCTGAGCACTGAGCTAACTGCCATAGGCATGTCCTTTCTAACCTCTTTTGGGGTTTGTTGAGTGGCAAAAGTTCATTTAAAGCTCTTCAACATCAGGTCATTGCCCATGTAATCCATCCAAACCAGCTCATTCTGATTTTGCAGCTTGCTGTAATGAAAAACTGGAGCAAAGCTTGTGATTAAAGTAGTAACTCAAATGGATATATTTATTTTAAACAAAAAGGTTTTTGTCTTTCAGCCTCAGAGTGAGACATTTGAATAAAGAAAAAAGCATAAGGAAAGGATTTAGAATGAAGTAGGTTTTTTACTAAATTATATAGTTCACTCTAATACATCACACTCAGGCAACTAGTCTGCTGGCAGAATATGTTGATGGCTGCAGTTTGACACTTAAAACTATTTTAGAGGTACTTGAAATAATAATGGTTGTGCATACAATGTTTAATGCTTGCACATGAGCTGCTTGAACAGGTTACTCTAATGAGCCTTTGTGAGCTTCCTGGACTTTGAGTGCTTTTATAGCTTTGTTTCATTGACACATTATTAAGCACAATCTTGTGAAATGGAGAATTGATAAGGAAATACATTGTGAAGTTCTCCTGACGTGATTCTGTACCTCACTGTAGGGTTCTTGTTTCCCAGCATACTCACCCTGTGATCTGGGATGGATTCTGAGGTGCTTTTCACAAGATTCTGAGAAGCTGTGGTCACTCATAAGTACACAAAGCTATGAGTAGTCGGACTCTGGATAAAATTATAAGAGTGTTCTGCTTCTCTCCAGTTCAAATTTGGAGAACTGTAGATTGGATTTGGTACCTTAAAGCATCCAAATGTAAAATTATGGCTGCTGTGGCCTTTGTGGGAAGGCTTAATTTACCTTATGGACTCTCCAACAGCAGATTGGGAGTGACTGGGCTGCCATAGGTGAAGCAGGTGATTCCCTTATCAATTTGTTTCAAAACCACTTTTTTTTTTTGGTGTTAGCTGCTTAGAAATGACATTATTTTAATTGATTCAACTGAGTTCTTTAGAATTGGATGAGTATTGATGTTTTAATATTCTGAACACTGAACGAATGCCAGTCTAATTGTTTGTTAATACATGCAGGTGAACACAATTTGTTGGAACGACACAGGAGAGTACATTTTATCTGGTTCAGATGACACCAATCTGGTAATTAGTAACCCCTACAGCAGAAAGGTAGGTTTGTTTCTGGATACTTGATGTCATTTTCAAATAAGATTTAAGTTGTTATTTTTCATGATACTCGGATACTTTTCAAGATGCTGTCTTTTAGGTATTCTAACAAAGATAATATAAAGCACTTTATAGTGTTGATAAATGGAAACGAAACTCCAGTTCTTTAAAGCCTTAGTATTCTAATCCCTTGCAGCATAGGTATTATCTCATTTTACGGTAGGTGGTCTAGCACAAAAGGCACATGGTCTCACGTCAGATTAGTGTCAGAATTAGCCATAGGATTCAGTAGATCTTTTGAAATCTTGTAGTCAGATAAATTGTTTTCTGCTTCATTTTTGGTTTAAAAAGATTGTATTAGTTTTTGCTGTCTGTAATATACAGTTGTCTTTCTGTGTAACATTGAAGTGTTACTCTTAATTGAAATGCTTCATTACCATTTGATAGGACATTGCTGTGTGTGTGGGTTGAGATGAATTTGCACTAGAATACAGGAAGCAGGTTTGTGAAGGGGAAAGTGCTGCTTTTCCACTTTTACACTCACACAGGTACAAGCAGTCAAGTGGCTTCCAGTCATGTCTGCTGGCATCCATGAAAGCAAATTTCCTCAGTTTGTTCTTGAAGGAGCTGCCGATGCTCTGAACCATCTCCTTCAGTGCTGGGGATCCTATGCATCAGTGTTTAAGTGAAGTCTCTCTCCCACACTCTCTCAGAGGTTGAGAACTAAAACCCTGAAGAGCTGCTGAAAAGTTGAATGTGGTGGGGGCCCAAAACCTCAGGTTGGTGTGATGGAAGGCAGTTTCAATAGAAGGTTAAGGCAGCAGTGTTTTGCCTCCATGAGGAGCTATGGTGGGAAAAACAGTAGAAGAGTGTTGCCTGACCCTGCAGGTAAGGAAGGCCCTTTTTCTCACTTCCCCAGAAGTGCCATAGCTTCCAAACTTTATTTTTTCCTTTCAACTATTAGTGCCAGTCTGACAAAGTTCAGATCAGTGTTGTTAGACCAGAGTTTCTCTTGGACTGGGAGTTCAGCTGAAGAAGAGGTATCTTAAGACAGCTATGAAGCAGAAGAAGGATCTATTGCAAAGTGGGTGTTACAGGAGAGCCCTTCACATGTAACTTTTCCAGGCAAGTAAAGGGTGTTCAGTATTTTATATCTTGCAGAGTTTATTTTAATATCTCGCTGTGGCATAGTTGCTGTATTATTATCTTAGAGGATTACATTAAAATGTTTTAGTACTTCAATAGTTGAAGCAATTTGTGCTTTCATGGGATGATTTGAATGGGTTTTTTCCCCTCATTGTTTACTACCACTGCACTTAAGCCAAATATGTAACAGCAGAGGAAGTTTACTTCATGTTTTTTTTCAATATATGCAAATGCATTTATGAGACAACAGGGACTCTCAAAAATAAGTAAGTATCAGTGTTGTTCCTAAGATGAAATGCAAGTTCTAAGGACTGTTGCAATTGTGTTAGCCTATTTTCTATGGCTTGAATAACAGAATCAGTAGAGGAAAAGGGAGCAAGTGGGCATGAGTACCAGAACTCTACTGTAATTGTCATCTTGGCAAATGTCCTTCTCACCATATTACCTGTTGTGAGCTAGCTAGAGTAGCAAACATAGACTTAAGCCATCAATATAGTCATCTCTGTTAGTAAATGTATTTAATAAGGAAGCACTTAATCTTGTTTAACTCTTACTTACATATATGCAAGTCACTGTTAACACTATTTGTGTTATTTATGGCCAGATGCAAATCGTAATTGCTACTGTGTAGTGTGTCTCAGAAGGAGGTGAGTGTTGGCATCTCACTTACAGAGTTGGCATCTGAGGACAAATGTGCTCCCAAGATTTCGAATAATAATTGCAAGTCCAAATCAAAAGAACAGATACCTCATTGCACTTTGAGAAGAATTATTCTTGGGGATTCTCCTGATTTTATTTGGTTTAGGCATCACATTACTGGGGGCAAGGAGAGACGGGCTGGACCTGAAGCTCTACTTGCTTCAAGTATGGTACAAAAAGCTGGGAATTCATGTACCTACATCTGGTGAGCACTCAGTTTTCAAAGACTTTAAATGGAGCCTGAGACCTTTCAGCTAATACCAGTGTGGAGACAGGATTCTTGTGAGTCCTTCAGATGCTCAGGATTTATGACTCTTTAGCCTGGTTTGCCATCTGGGAAAGAAAGGGTTCGTCTTGCATAAGAATAGCGCCGGGGAGGCTTTGGAGACCATTCTTGGTAATCCTGAAGGTTGACAGCTTTTCTAGCATCAGGATTGCTACTTTTCACTGCAGGATGGAGTTCCATTAGGTTTGTGTTCCTCTACTTGTAGAGGGGCTTTGACCTCTTCAGATGAAGTGCCACTAAAAAGGCTGGATTATAAATGATACTGTGCTGAGTATCTTGAGTGGGAACCATAAATGAGCAACATTCTGAGAAGCTTAGTAGCCCACAGATGTTTGACATGTGTTTGTTTCAATAGGCTGCTTTTTAAAAAAGCCAGCCAGAGTGGAAATAAACTCACTTGTTTTTAAACTGGTTTTAGTTTTTAATGTGACTTTAAAAATTACTTTGATTTCTTTGTTGTAAAGGGGTTTGATTTGGATACCAAACTTCAACATTTCAGGTTTAAAGAAAACAACAGAGGAGCTGCCAGAAATTCTGTTTCCTTGGAGGGAAAGTACTTATCTTTAGAGCTGGAATGCAAGCTGCTGGGCTTGCTGTGTGAAACAGCCATCCTGTCCCAACTACTTCATCTGTGCTTTTAAGAGATGCTGTTTGAATTCATGGATTTGTCCCCCCTTCAAGTGATTTTTCTGAGTAACCAATTACTCTAAGCAATTGCAGAAAGTACAAGGATGTCTGAATTATTACAATTCAAGTCAAGTACTTTGAAGAACATCTGAAGTTTTTTATTTCTCCTCTTTTTTTACCTCAAGTATTTGTAGCCAGTTACATGTTAGTAGTAAAATGCTTAGTGTAAAATGAGTAAGGGAGGGAGTATTGTTTTACTCTGTGTAGCCAACAAGAAGCTTTTGGGGGTTGATTGTGTACAATTTCTCATCTTTTTTGCTGTTTAGGCACTAGGAACTTTTTATGCCTCTTTCTAAGGAAGTAAAATAATCAGAGTAGAAAAGGATGTACAGTGTAGGTCAAGAAGGGCATGGAAGAAGATTTGCACATAATTAATGCTTGTTACTGCAACACAGAAGGGAAATTGAGGAACAGGCAAGATGAGGTGAGGTCTGCCTGTGAAAAAACAGTTTACTGACAATGTGTGATGACCTTAGAGGCCTTTTCCAGCCTCAATAATTCAGTGATTCTGTGTAGCTGAGTATATCTCTGAATGCTGTTTCAGTTTACCACGGTGGAAAGTAGAAGTGAAAGAAATACACATCTGAGCTTTTCCCAATTTGGAGGCAATTTGAGTGTAGATCTCCACCTCTAAACTGAGTTAATTGTGTGCAAATTGGAAGTAAGATGCATGCTGGAAGCTACTTAGCAGATAGCTTTTTCCTGTCAGTAGTGGTGAAGACATGGTTTAAGTGATGCAGGTCAGAGAAACAAGGTAAGAATAGTGCACACTAGTGCACAGGAAAGCATATGGAGGGGTTTTCCAGTTTTGATAAACAAATAAGAAGTATGGATTGAAATATAGAGTCATCACTAAATACTTTCATGTCACCATCACGGTTGCTTTTATGTTTCTCTGCTGTGCTGTAGATGACATTCATTGAGACGAAGTCAAGTCTTAGTTTATTGCCTAGTAATCACATTTGTAAGGTTTATTTTAGAACAAATAAAAATACAGTTTTTGCTTTTAAAGTGAGTTTGTTTTAAGAGCAGCATCCATTGTTAAAGCCTGTAAAGGTGGCTGGGTTTAAAATGCTTTATTCTTCTTGACCTATGATATTGCAGACCTTCTAATCTCCCCTCACTGACGTGTTGGCTGGCTGTACAGCTTCCCTGGACTAATGCTTTACTTTGAGAAGCTTGATGGGATGTGTAACTAGCATTTTAAAAACAGAAGGTGGCTGTTCCATTTCACTCCTACAATTTTGCAGACTAGTTTGTGCAAGTGCACGGGTGAATGTCCCTTGTGGAACTGCTTTGTCCTCAGAAGAAATTTGATGTAATGATGGCTTCTTTGTTCTGTTGTATTAAACTGTGGGTTACTGGTAGCCTGTGCATAAATGATACTTTATGGTATCAGTGTTTGTGCTCTTTTCCCATTCTTGATTTGCTTTGAAAATAGTAAACTGACAGTCTTCCTTTTTCTTTCTTCCTTAGGTTTTGACAACTATTCGCTCAGGACATAGGGCCAATATTTTTAGTGCAAAATTCTTGCCGTGCACCAATGACAAACAGATTGTATCTTGCTCTGGAGATGGAGTCATTTTTTACACTAATGTTGAACAAGATGCAGAGACCAACAGGCAATGCCAGTATACATGCCACTATGGAACGACCTATGAGGTACCTCACCACCATTTCTCCATTTTGTATTTTAGTCACCTCTTTCGGTGTAAATTCAGAGCCAGCGTTTTCAAGCCTCTTGGAAGCTTTGTTCATATCAGGAGGCAACCAAAGAAGCAAAACACTTTGTCAAAAACACTTGCTCTCTACAGGATGGCTTTGTAGCTCTGTGTAGCAAAGCTTGTGGTACTCACTCTGTTTCTAGGATTTGTGGTTTTTGGTTGGTTTGGTTAGTTTGTGCCTGGGTTTAGTACAAGACCATGTTTTCAAGTTTTCAGGCTCATCTCATCTGCTTTTATCTTTGATGTCAGTTTCAACTGAGAAACTGCTGTTTCCTTTGAATAGCATCAGTCAGTGTGGTCCTGGATCAGAAGCTTAAACTGTCTCAGTTCTCACTTTTATGTAGTAGTCTGTATGCTAGTCTGTGGAAATCTGCAAGCAGGTTGGATGTTCTCTGTCTCTCAAACCCTTCCTTTTCATAAGAAAATGTGGAGCCTTGAGGTGCTGTTTCTTAAAAACTGGAGTGTCCTTGTTGAGGAGAGGATCTGTGAGTCAGATCTTCCTGAGGACGTAAGAGTCTCCACTAGTGCTTCTGTTTCCTGGGTAGCTACCTGTATTATGTAACATGTTTTTGAGCATGTGAAGAGAAGAACAGTTTTGGATGCTGTGCTGAAGGCGTGAAGGTAGTGGTGCAAGTGTCATGAGAGTTTGGGCGCATGGAGATTGGGAAGGCTGCACAGAGTACTGCAAATGGAAGAGCTGGTGGCAGCATAAGTCACTGTGGTGGTGACATTAAGTTTTGATCTGTCCAAGCTGGGGTCGACCAACCCTTTGGTTGGTCACATGAAGTGGCTGGCACCAGGTGGTGCTGCAAACCAATGATCAAACTGGGAAAACCCAGTAAGAGCAGTTGCCAGTTCTGCCTGATGGTCATGAGAAGTAGCAGAGGTTAGAACATAATACTTCACTCCTGTTACACAAGATGCTGTTGTCTCTTTGCAGCTTGTTGGCATCAATAGTGATAATGAAATCAGACAGTAAATTTGATAGGTACAACAAATTACACGTGTCAAAACAGACAGGAGGTGTGGAGACCCCAACAGCCTAGCAGGTCAAAATGCAAGTTCTATTAATGTCTGTACAGAATGACAATTACTGAACAGTAACTATTGGTACAAACACAACATGTTTCTTAATCACTAGTTGAGAAGAACCTAGACATCATCTCACTGCTGTATTGCACAATCCTAGTGATGATACTGGAGATTGTGTATTCAGCAAATAGTGTTAACAAGAGGATATTACTGGTTTTGAATGACAGTAGTCTGATATTGTTTTACATGTTTATACTGTTTTTAAACACAGTTAATGGCAGGAATCTCAAAACCCCTCTATGACATTGACTATTTGAACAACTGTGACCCTTTTTGTAGTAACTTCTCAGTCTGCACTGGGGTCTAACATATCTGTATTTGAGCTCTTAGTCTTCAGAAAGGCAAATTTCAAAAACATTTTGGGAAACAATTTTTATAAAGCCTGTAGAGTCTGTTGCTGTGTCTTAACCCTGATATTTGAACATGAAATGCATATAATAGTGCATGACACAGCAAATGATGGCTTTTGTTAGCCTTGTCTTATCCAAGTATAGTAGAGTAAATAGCTGAGGTTTCTTTAGCAAGTGACAGAGATACAGCTAGTTTCTGACATAACATAACTTTGTCACTGAGGTCTCTGGAGTGAGAAAATAATGTCAAAATATTGTGACGTTACTGCCCAGCCATCTGTAAACACATCATCAGATTAAATATAGAATTTGACTCATTGGATTCTTTAAATAACAAAGCCTAACATAATCTGCCCCTGAGGTACTGATTCTAAATTTGAACGTGGTTTGAATTTGTGCTACACTTCAGACTTGGAGTTGGTGACAGTTGAAGACATTGTAGAAACATTCACTGGACCAGAAGAATGAGGAAGGTTGTGTAGATTATGAACTGAGATAATTACGCAATGGTTTTTATTTCTGGGGGACAATGAGCAAGCAGTATTAAAATTTTTTTGAGATGATATGAGAAATGTAATTTCATTAAGGCTTTGTGGATTGTTCTAGGGAAAGATTCCAGTGCTGATGTACTATATTGCCTTTGGCTTGTAGATAATGCAAGTAAAAATGCTACAGTGTGGGGTCTCTTCAGCTTGGAAAACAGGAGATTGAGGAGTGACCTCATGAATGTTGATAAATATGGAAAGGGCAGGTGTCAGGAGGATGGGGCCAGGCTCTGCTAAACGGCATCTAATGATAGGACAAGGGCAGTAGGTGTGAACTGGAGCAGAGGAGGTTCTACATCAGTCTGAGAAAGAACATCTTCCCGGTGAGGGTGACAGAGCACTGGAAGGGGCTGCCCAGGTGGATTGTGGAGTCTCCCTCTTTGGAGACATTTAAAACCTGCCTGGCCATGTTCCTGTGTGACTTGGTCTAGGTGATCCTGCTGTGGTTGGGGGGATTGGACTAGATGATCTTTCGAGGTCCCTTCCAAACCCTAATGTGCTGTGATTCTCTTGTTACAAGCTTGATTTTATTCAGCCAAATGTATTTTCATGGACAACTCCTACCTTCATGTTTTCAGTACAGTAAAATGGTCACTTAACTTAAAAAATGTTTTTTGTTTAATTTTCTAAAATTTATATATGATGTGTATAATAGACAGAACTTTTAACACACAATTTATAGTGTATATAGAAAATTCATCTTGTGTATATATGATGTATATAATATATATAAAAATATGTACTTGTTGACTTTAGAGTGATGATGACTTAATTACTAGAGTCAGCACTTCTTGACTATTTTAGTGCTTATCATAGAATTATTAGTGATCTCAAAAGATCATCCAGTCCAATCTCCCTGCCACAGCAGCATCACCTAGAACAAGTCACACAAGAAGACATCCTGGCAGGTCTCAAACATCTCTAGTGAAGGAGACCCCACAACCTCCCTGGGCAGCCTGTTCAGTGCTGTGTCACTCTCACTAGGAACAAGTTTCTTCTGATATTGATGTGGAACCTGTTCCAGCTCACCCCCATTGCCCCACGTCCTATCACTAGATGATACTGAGAAGAGCCTGACTCCATCCTGATATCCACCCTTCACATATTTTTAGACATGAATGAGGTCACCTCTCAGTCTCCTCTTCTCCAACCTCANCAGGTCTGGTCCCAGTACTAACCCCTGGGGCACTCCACTAGATCCAGGCCTCCAAGTAGACTCTGTCCCACTGACCACTACTCTCTGGCTTCTATCCTGAAGCCAGTTCATGATCCACCGCACTACCTGATCATCTAGACCACACTGCCTCAGTCTGGCTGCAAGGATGCTGTGGGTGATAGACCACATCCACCACTCTATCATCATCTCTCCACCTGGTTATGCCCTCAGAAAAGGCTGTCAGTTTGGTCAAGCAGGACTTTCCCTTGATGAAGCCATGCTGACTGTCCCTAATGACCCTCCTTACCTTGTTGTGCCTGGATACAGCATTAAGGATAAATTGTTCCATCACCTTTCCTGGGATGGAGGTGAGGCTGACCATTCTGTAGTTACTTGGGTCCTCCTTCTTTCCCTTTTTGAAGACTGGAGTGACATTTGCTATCCTCCAGTCCCCAGGCACCTCTCCTGATCCCCATGACTTAGAAAAGATGATGGAGAGTGGCTTAGCAGTTACTGAAGTACTTGGTGTGTTTTTAAGCATAAAAGCTGGCCTATGCAAGTGAAGGTTTGTACTGCTTTGATTTTCCATACATCGTGAAGCACTGTCAGCCTGAACAGAAACAAAAGACAGCTACTAGAAGTAACAGCCTTCTGTGTTATCTGGTGCCCACCAATGTTCTTGGAGCAAAGTACATGTTTGCAGTGAGAGCTCTGCTTCAAAATGCAGGGAAAACGCTGGAATAACTTTAGTGGACTGAAGAACAGTTGCTGGCTGTTGTAATCACACTAATAAAATCAATTAGTGGAAAACACTTTGGAGTATTTCAAGGAATAATGTCAATAGCTCCAAATTTTATTGTTCTGTTGTTACAAAAACCGTGGCTTTGTTCCGTCTGTTAAACTTGTCAGCAGTCAGATTTGGCTCAGAGTGCATTGTCTTGTCAAGGTGCTGAGCATTACAAAAAGAAATCCTAAACCCTGCAGAGATTACTTTTGTGATCCCACTTTAGGTGGAGAGATTTTCAGATATCTGTAAGTCACTTTATTAGGAGTTAGGAGTGGGGGAATAATAATTTGTTAGATATGAAGTGTTAGAGAATCACACGTTTGCTCTGTATTGAATTAGAGTATTAGAGCATCACTGGGTTTGATAGTTCTGCCCATTTCTGATAGTTACTGATAGGAAAATAAAACTACTGCTAATTTCCACACTGTTTTCTGCTTTTTATTTAAGGGATAGTGTGTAGAAACAGGGTGTCTCCTGTGCTTTCGTTGACCTGTGGAATTTAGCTCTAATGTTATGGTTGCCTGCCTTTTTGTTTTGTCATAAGAAGGCTGCCTTGAGTAGCACTACACATGTGAAACTCCATCTGAGTAGGGCTGAGGTCACTGAGGAAATCAGTGCAGTACAATGCTCTTTTAAAAAGTGGAAAAAAAAATACAGTGATGAGGTAGGTTAGTAGCAGCCTTTAGTGGATAGATGCTCCAGGGGTCCACTTTGAATATAAAGGAATGGCTGAATGGGAAGAAAAGCCATCTAGTATTTTCAGATCATTCAGACTTCTGAGTGTTTTGCTTGCTACTGTCTTCTGTGACCTGACAGAGAATAAACTGAGCTGCTGCTGAATTACGGCAGCAAACTGGTAATTACTACAATCAGTGTTCCGATATGTTGCTAATTAAAAGATAACAGAAGTAACTGTAAGGTTGTAAGGTGTTACCTACACTTAATCTTATGTGACATTCCAGAGTTCAGTTTTGGTAGTTAAAACGTTTTCTTGAAGAAACCAGCTGTTTTTCACTTTCCTTCTTTATTTCAGTAGAAACCTTTACCGGAGCCATCATGGCTTCAGTTTTGAAAGCTGCTCAAACATTGACGCTCTTGTTTTCAACGCAGTGATACCTCTGGAAATGTTAACACTTCTCTTGTTTTCTTAACAGATTATGACAGTACCAAATGATCCCTATACTTTCCTGTCTTGTGGTGAAGATGGCACTGTAAGATGGTTTGATACTCGAATCAAAACAAGTTGCACAAAGGAAGATTGTAAAGATGTAAGAGTGAAAACGTTTAATAACAATGACCGAAATGTAGAGCTGTACATTGTACAAACATAGGGTATGAATTCTGGTAAGGCTTTTAGAAATAATAGGTTTCAGGGTCGTCAGTGGAGATGACAACATGTTTCCCAAGAATCAAAAAACAGTTTGGGGAGTCTTTTTTTTTCTTTTTAACAAAATAGATTTTATTTTAATATCTCGTTTGTCATTTTTTAGTTTATGAACTTTGGTTTGAGATCTGGTAGAAAAGATTAAATGTTGAAATTAAACCTTGGTCTGGTTCATATTAGTAACTTCAGAGAGCAGAGAAGTAAAAAAATTGAGCATCACAAGTTGTCTGCAGCCTTGTGTTTTCGAGTCACTCTGTAAGAAAAGATTTGGCAGTGAGTTGTACTAGAGCAAAGTAGTCATTGTTACTACTCCTTAGAAGGTAAGGTATTCATGCTGAGCTCTACGTTTGGATTTCAGAAACAGTTTTAATATTAAATTGGCGGGGGTAAACTGACACCAAAGTATGTATTACTGCTCTTGATTTATTTTGCCTACCAGTTCTAGGGCTTGCTTGCTTTCTTTTCCTCTATACAGTTACCTGTCCATAGAGTAAATCTATTCTCATCCTTAATTTAGATGGTTGGTGCATATTTGATACTCTTCTGACTTGACAGTTATCTATGGTTTCCATAGGAAAATCCAAGGTGCAAGCTAGATCATAAATCTGTAGTAGTTATAACTAGTCTTAAATGTTTCTTCCTGTTTTCTTCATTTGTTTTATAGTAAATCTCTACTTCTTTTTTTAAAGTAGTTTTTCTTGTCTGCAGTGACTTTTCTGTTTGATGTATTTACAGTGTCTCTTCAGAGGGCCAGACCTAGTGTTTTCAGACTCCTTGACTAATAGGCCCGTGTCCCAAAGTAAAGAATGGAGTCTTACTGCAGATATTCTGAGCTATGATTTGAGTGCTATTTTCTTGTGTGTTCCAGGATATTTTAATAAACTGTCGGCGTGCTGCCACATCTGTTGCTATCTGTCCACCCATCCCGTACTATCTCGCTGTGGGATGTTCTGATAGCTCAGTGAGGATATATGACCGGCGAATGCTTGGTACAAGAGCGACAGGTAGGAACCATACCTTACAGCAAGCGCTTCTACCCGTTTGCAGCTCCAATTTCAGACTTTTTTGTCTCAATCAATGATAAACTACTGAAGTGTAATGCTAAATGACATGTGGTTTTATCTGCTGCTTTGGAATAATGAAGTTATTGCACTCTGGTATTTGCAAACACAGAAATCTCCAAGTAAGCAAGGTTACGTTTCGTCATCTACCTTAGAATGCATTGTGTACGAACACAGAACAAGACAGTTTGTGGAGAGGGACCTGGGGGTCCTGGTGGACAACAAGTTAACCATGGCACAGCAATGTGCCCTGGTGACCAAGAAGGCCAGTGGGATCCTGGGGTGTATTAGGAGGTGTCCGGCAGATCAGGAGAGGTTCTTCTCCCCCTCTACTCTGCCCTGGTGAGGCCTCATCTTGAGTACTGTGTTCAGTTTTGGACCCCCCGGTTTAAGAGGGACAAGGATCTGCTGGAGAGGGTCCAGCGGAGGGCTATGAGAATGATTAGGGGACAGGAGGGCATGGCTTATGAGGAGAGGCTGAGGGACTTGGGGCTTTTTAGTCTGGAGACGAGAAGACTTAGGGGAGATTTGATAAGTGTTTATAAGTATCTGAAGGCTGGCCAGGAGGGGGGGACAGGCTCTTTCCACTTGCTCCCTGTGATAGGACAAGGGTAGTAAGTGCCATATCCAGTCAGGACTCCACCACCTCCCTGGGCAGTCCATTCCAGGATCTGATCACCCTTTCCATGAGGAAGGGCTTCCTAACACCGAGCCTAACCCTCCCCTGGTGCAGCTTCAGGCCCTGCCCTCTCGTCCTGTTGCTAGTCACCTGAGAGAAGAGCCTGACCCCCCAGCTGACTACAACCTTCCTTCAGGGAGGCCACGCTATTGCTGATCCAAGTAAGGATGCCATTGGCTTGCCAGGCGACCTGGGCACCCTACTGGCTCCTGTCCAACCAGTTGTCACCCAGTGCTGCCAGGTCCCGCTCTGCCAGGCTGCTCTCCACCCATTCATTTTCAAAGTGACAGTATTGTTATGTCTCAAATGAAAATTAGTATTTTTTGAACACATTTTGGGTAGAAAAGAGGATATTTATGCATGGCCTGCATTTCATATAATGAATTCCTTTCTAATTTGTGTGTAGATACAGATTTGCATTATTATTGTGTAAATGCTCTTGGGTTCCAAAGTCTCCATTTCTACGACGTTTGACAGACAGCATCCGCACATTGTTGTGTGACGTGAATGTATTTGTGTGTGTTCTTCTCATATGTTTCTAGTAATGTAGATAGTGTTTGTGAACAAATACAAAGCACTAGTAAGATCTGATGTGTCACTATTCAGATCCAGGATAATCCAGAAACTACAGGATACCTGGCTTCTCACTGGTCATAGAATCATAGAATCACAGAACATTAGGGATTGGAAGGGACCTCGAAAGATCATCTAGTCCAATCCCCCTGCAACAGCAGGATCACCTACAGCAAGTCACAGCCAAATCTTTTGTTAAGTACTGTATTGAAGCTGTCAAAAATTTGCAATCATAAATGTGCCATTTCTTTCTCTCTCTCCCTGTTCCTCCCTCATCCCTTCCTCTTTTTTCTTGTTTTCCTTCAATACAGGGAATTATGCCGGTAGAGGCACTGTTGGAATGGTGGCACGTTTCGTTCCTCCTCATCTCAATAACAAATCCTGCAGAGTAACATCGCTGTGTTACAGTGAGGATGGTCAGGAGATCCTTGTTAGCTACTCTTCAGATTACATCTACTTGTTTGACCCCAAGGATGACACAGCACGAGAATTGAAAGTTCCTTCTGCTGAAGAAAGACGGGAAGAGGCAAGTGATGAAGATGGCCTGTGTTCCTGTTTTGGCTTGAGGTTTTTTTGTGGCACACATGGATCAGTTCATTTTCCTTTTAAACTAATTTTAAATTAATGTTGCTATTCACAGTGTGAAACGTGAGAGGTGGATTGTGTTACAGAATTTGCACATTTACCTAGTTAATCATTTATTGACAGTATTTTGTCACTCTGGCCGTCTTTATTTTCTGGTTTCCCTCTCCTAAAGATAAGGCAGCTTTGTGAACTTCAGTTTATAAAACCAGCAAGGGTGGCAGATCATTCTGGTAGTTGATGTTCTGTTATATTTTTCATGCCACCAAAAGAATATTCCTTGAAATAAAGTACAAACAGGTTTAGTAGTAGTGCTGGGTTAATGGTTGAACAACTTGATAATCTTCAACATCTCTTCCAACCAAAACAATTCTGTGATGAAAAAGAGATGGTAACTTAAGAAAAACTAGTTGTTTAGGCTTAGAATTCTATACTGCCCAATGCAAATAGGTTTGTAATGTCTTTCTCTTCATGTTGTTGGGTTTTTTTCCTTCCCCCACAGTTACGGCAGCCCCCTGTTAAACGTTTACGGCTAAGAGGGGATTGGTCAGATACTGGACCAAGAGCGAGGCCTGAGAGTGAACGAGAAAGAGATGGTAAAGTCTTTGCATTGCCCTTGCTTGTGTGTTTTGCTTTGATTGGGGTTTTTTATTCATTTTTGATTTGTTTTGGGTTTATTTCCCTATTTGTCTTAAGTAGACCTGAAATATATGCAGGATGACCGTGAGCCAGCAGTGTGCTCTTGTAGCCAAGAGGGCCAACAGCGTCCTGGGGTGGGTCAGAAGACAGGTCGTTAGCAGATCAAGAGAGGTTCTTCTCCCCCTCTACTCTGTCCTTGTGAGACCACATCTGAAGTATTGTGTCCAGTTGTGGGCCCCTCAGTTCAAGAGGGATGTGGAGCTGCTGGAGAGAGTCCAGTGTAGGGCAACGAGAATCAGAGTGGTTCTGTTGCCATGGAGTTTCTATAATACTTTTCTGAACCTGTTGCAGGTATTTCCAAGGGCAAAAGGTTCTAGCAGTTCAGTGTGCATCATGTTAAGATAAGTTTATTTTAAACTGCTACCTCAGTGTCATCACATGTCTTATTCAAATACAACAGGCTTTGGCTATTAATGGTTTTACATTCTGCTTACTTGGTGCTTTCATTCCAGACCTTATTTGAATATGCCTTCTGCATATTAGGGACACTTTCTGCTGTCAATCGTATTGCAGGGTTTTTTGATCAAAATTAGTTGCAGCTCTGCCTTTGGACAAAGTTATTTTGTATTTAAGTGCTTCAGGTTGTTATCTGCAGTGTCCCTAGTTGTCGTTGCCCCACAATGCCAAGTGCATCTGTTGGAGTAAAATAGCAGGTAAAAGCTTTGGTATCTGTGTTGTGCCTTACTCGATGCTGATGTGTGGTGACTGAGGGTAACTTCATTGCATTTGTTTGACATGTACCCTAGCAGGGAATGTTAAATGCAGTTCTGAAAGATAACCAGTTGCTCCATTGGTCTATGATTCTATGTTTTATAACATCTGTGGAGGTAGCAGCATTGCTCTTTGAGAGACATGAACTTACTGTGCCAGTTCTTGCCAGGCATGCTGCAGAATGATTCATCTTCTTTCTTAAAACAAGTGTTGTTTTGTCTGTAATACAACCAGAAATAAAACTACAAGAAAATACTTCAAGTTATGTTGAAAAAGCGCACAGAGGGTTTTGCTGCTTGAGGGCCTTTGCAATCTTGACCCTTGATCCAGAACATGAAAATGAGGAATCCTGAAGATCTCTGCTGTTGCATTAAATGGTGCTTACAAGGAAAATCTCAGTTGTGCGTAATTCCTTTTGGAGATGTTAATAGCTGATTTTGTAATAATTAGCACTCATGTTTTGCTCTTGCGTTAATGATCTCATTGGTTATGTTGCAGTTAGCTAGAAAACCAGAAATATCAGGACTTTCTTTTAAAACATGGATTTCCCAGTGTCACGTGTACAAAAGTTCCAGGTAATTGTAAAAGAGAAAATGAGAAAGAACTGTTGGTTTTTATACGGTGCCGTTCTTGCTGGACTGGTGTGTTGAGAAAAGGGGATTAGTAGTTCTTGCCAAGTATGTTCCAGAATCATTCAGCTTTTCTATGTGAAAAATATTTTCACATTATCAATTTTTGATAAGGAATTGTACTTCACAGGGATTTTGGTTTCTAAGGTCTTCAAGTCAAAAAACTTTTCCAGAAGTTGTTTAAACACCACATCCAGAGTGGCTGAGGGACCAACGAAAGCTCTTCAGCGTGAACTCAAGCTATTCCATTGAACATCCCGTTCCAATGGAATAGCTGTTGTGTAGGGTGTTTTTTTATGGGGCTTGGGGAAACGAACGCTTTCATAAGCCTTTAGTTACAACTTCAGCATCACTTGTTTTACAGGGGAGCAAAGTCCTAATGTCTCTCTAATGCAGAGGATGTCGGACATGCTGTCAAGATGGTTTGAAGAAGCTAGTGAAGTTGCACAAAGCAACCGAGGACGGGGAAGATCACGATCCAGAGGTGATTTCCTTCTTGTCAAGAATAATAATTACAGTAGGAACCATGATTATGCTGTCAGGCTTTTAGAAGTGTAAACTGAACAGTTGTAGTGCACTCTGAAGAACGGAGCGCATCCGTTTGCCAAATGAATGGCAATGCATACGCGTTTTAGAGGCACAGAAGGTTTACCTTTGGGCTTTTGTTTTTCTTGCCTTTTTGTTTTTCTAAATTGAAGGTGGGACTAATCGGACAGATGCTCCTGCAACTACTAACGTGCCACCGAATACAGAATCAGAAACTGCAATGGAAGTAGATGGTTCTGAGCAACCCCCATCATCTTCCTCTTCGACAATGTCAGCCCAAGCTCCTTCAACATCATCTTCAACAGAAAGTCCCCCTTCAACTTCATTATTGTCCTCTCCTGATAATGAACAGAGGCCTTCTTTAGGGGCCTCAGCGCAACCTGTGCTCCATCAGTCTGGTGAGAAGAAATCCATCTTGTCATTGTTTATGCAAAATGCTTTCAATAATTTTGTTTTAGGGTATTTTGAGTAACTCATCTCAGTCTGTTTCCTTATGTGTACATCCTTAGTGAGACTCGGTATTTCGTAGTTGCCAAGTTACACAGGTCTGGCTTAAAGAAAGAGTAGAACCAATTAACTGTATACATTTGGCTGAAGAAGGCATCTCAAAGGGGATAACCACTGCTACTGCCTTTTGAAATAGAAATAAGCTATTGTTTGTTTTCCTAAAGTTGTTTCTTAGAGCATAAGCAACATCACACCTTCTTCAAGTGTGATTTGGCTGCAGCAGCAGCAGCACAATGAATAGTAGAACATATTCCTGTTACAATTGGAGGAAGCAGGCAATGTTTTCTTCAGTAGGTATCTACATCCGGAACATTCCAGAGCCAGCAGTGTTATTTTGCTTTCCAAAAGTACATGGACAAACAGGGTTTACCTTGCCTGTTACTCCATTATTGATTAATAAATTAGACTAGCTATTTATTTTGGAGTCTGCACACCTTGCAGGAACTCATCTGTATTTTGTAACAGATGTTATAAAATTTGGTTTTTACCAATTCTGTTGTAAAAAGTCAAGGTCTTTGACACTGGGAAAATTGATGGATAACAACTTCATGCCTTAAGTTGGATGTTCTGCAGTAAGGGAGGGATAGGGATTTCCCAAGGAACAGCGTGCCGTTTAGTGTACTGTGGTTGCTGTGGCCAACATCTTTGGGACAGGTGAGAAATGGTTAGGTATCCGAAGATGAGGAAGCTAAAGGCATAAATTGAAATTAATGAAACAAATCATTATTGTCCTATAAAACCTTGCAACTGACCTGATACTTGTTTAGACATAGTGAACAGTGAGCAGAAGCATAACAACGTGCACAGTCCAGGTACTGTTTCATTCAGTTACAGACCCTTAGGATGGTTTAGGTTGGAAGGGACCGCAGATATAGTCTAGTTTCAACCACCCTGCCATGGGAAGGGACATCTGCCGTTAGACCAGGTCAATCAAAGCCACATCCCAAACTCTCCTTGTTAACACTTCAAGGGAAGGGGGATCCACAACTTCTCTGGGTAGAATGAGTGAATGCTAGAGAATTTACTTGGAGGCAGAGGCTTTAGTCACCTGTTTTGTTGGTGTTGGTGACAGCTTACTGTAGTCTCCTGTTTTTCACAAGTGCACACAGAAGAAACCAAATCAGGGTCAGTGTAACCCAGCTGAGCTGCCAGTGTGCTTGATGCAGAGGGACAGAAACCAGAGCGCACCCATACCATTACCAGGTGTTTGTTTTGCTTTAATATTTATTTAGTGGAGTATCTGGTATATTCTGGAGCTTACACTAGCCAGGGGAGTATGTCCCCCATTCAAAATAATTGCTTTAAGCTGAGTCTTTGACACTTTGTGGGTTGCATAATAATGCACTAAAAGCATTTCTAGAATTACAATGCATTTTCTTTCCTGCATTTTAAAGAGCAAGTGTAAACGAAAAGGGTCTTTTTTCCCCTCTAAATCTGCACAAATTTCTAAGTAAAGTTTATTCTGCTGGCATGAACCTGAAGTTGTTTATTTCTTAAATCAAGTTCTTTTCTAAGAGAATTTCCTCTTTCCCAGTGTTGCTTCAGATTTAAGTCTCAGTTTTGAAAAGGGTAATGGTGACTGTTTTGTTCCCAGACAGTGGACACTTTCTGATGTACTGCACACCCTTTGATATGTTCATTGACTGCACCTAAACAGGGGGTCAGATTGTCTGCTGATTCTAAAAAAGCAGTAAGTTTCCATCACTCTTCCATGTCCCTGAACTACAAACCCTTTCATAAAAAAAACCCCCAAGTTGGGCGTTCTTTGTTGTTGCTGGCAGGTTTTGGTGTCAGGAGCAGGTCACAGCTTTCTGTTGTCTACAGAACTCCTGACCGACTGAATTTGTTGGTACAATAAGTAAGCTGGGCAAGGTTAGGGAAGCTCCATTTTGCTGGGTTTGTAATTCCTTTGTAATTCATGATAGGGCTCAGATTTTATTTAATGGGTCTCTATCCTCTAAATGTGGAAGCACTGCACACCACATCAAGAACAGGATTCACTGAGTTTGTTTAGCTGCATTCAGAGATGAATAAAAACTGCTGCTTTTTGGGGTGACAGGACAGGGAAAGTGGAAATAGGAGTTGTAGTGGAAACACAGTGAGGCTGAGTAGGAAGACCAGACAGAGGTGTTTTGTAACAGAGGGATGACCAGGAAGCATTTTGGAAAATGGAAAAAAGGCAGGTGTTGGTGTTCAGCCATCCCTTTGCAAAAAGAGGTGGTAGGTGAGAGTTGGAGCATTGTAACAATGAGTTAGCAGATGAAGATTGTTTTCAGGTAATGACTTATTTAGAATTGGAGCATGAATTCATACTACAGAATGGAACAGGCTTATAAACAGCTTTCCATCAGTCCTTTGGAGACATGGTGCTAGTCCTGACTTTGAAATGGTGATACCTTTGCGTATCTATTAGAATTGAAGTACGTTGTTGGGCGGTGTGGTGAGCACCTGAGCTTCCACGCCTGCCTTATACTTAAAAAGAACACGTTCCAAATCGGGACTGTACACAAATGATTAAGTTTGGAGCTTGTTGAGATAAGTCTACCAGAATATATATTGTAGAAGGAAGCAGTTGGAAAATTTGAATGAGTTGCAAATAATCTTCAAGATAAGCATAAGGTCTCAGTAGCCTTTTCTACGTTTGAATGATATTTTCAAATGAGACAGAACAATGTTAATGCTTGTTGTCACTAAGGGAAAAACAATTCCTGCCCCAGGTAACCTATTCAGTGGAGACTATTAATTACTTCTTTTACATCAGTTTTTAAGATTCTGTAGTGTTAAACCATGAATAAACATCAGATACAATGAACTAAAATATAATCATACACATTTCCTCATAAATAATATTCCAGGTACACATTATTATTGTTGGGGGGGCAAGAGGAGCTTAGAGGAGTTGACTAACTAGGCCAAAGCTTAATACGTGTTCTGGTAGAAAGTTAACTTCCCTTCTAAATTGTGAATGGGAAAGTGGCAATTGCTGAGTTTCATTTCCATTTCTATTTCCTCATTCAATGTGCTGGCAAAATAAACAATTGCTTAGAGATTCTGAGATGTCACTGGAGTTCTTATGTCTTAGATTGTAGCTGTCCCTGGACTGAGTGGAACTGAATCTACAGCAAGTACTAACAACTGCAATTTTAGAAACCATTGAGATTTCCTTAAAAGCATTTTCTGGACTGGAGTGAGAATTGCCATAAATTCATGGCACATGAAGAGTGTTGTTAGCAAATTTATGTGCCATTTTCCTACTTGTTCTAGCTCCTCAATTGTAAACTGGCCAGATGTATTTCCCAGAAATGATATTAGACTGAGAACAATAGAGCTCATGACTGTTCAATATTAACTACAGGCTGCCACTAATGTTTGGACTTGGTTTGTTTTTTATGAAAGAGAACTTTTGCTTCACTGAGGGAACAAGGGTCACAGAACCTATGTGAAGATTTTGCCTGGATGAAAGGTTATCTGCCAGTGTAATGCTCTCAAGCCTTTAAACATTTCATAGTAGTATTGCTTTCTTTGCAGATTTCCTCATATGTACAAAATACTCCAGAGTGCCTTTGATATAAATACTCAATTTATTCTTGATCTAAATAGATTTAGAGTAGTAGTTTATAGCAGAACTAGCTAAAGGATTTCATGTGAATATTTGAATCTCAGTTAACTTCTCTACCCTGCTGCATATCCCGTTATTTTGTAGAGGAGAGTGGTTCAGGTCAACGTTGTGCTTCAGCTGTCACTAAAAAAGACCCAATCTGTCTTATATACAGCACTTGTGAAAATGGAGGAAATCTACAAAGAGCATGGAAACAATAAAACACCACTTGGACACGTAGCTTTATGTTGGTTTGCAAAGAATACTGTCGATCAGACAGTGGACTAATACATGCCAAAGCGATATGACTGACAAATGAATAAAGGCAAAGCAGTGAAAACTGTGAAGTCCATAAGATGGAACTGAAAGAATAATCTAAGAGAACAATACCGAGATATGTTTATGATGCGAAGAATTGTGTTCTCTGTAGGACCACTTAAGACTGTTTCCAGACTTTGAATCCTCAGCCACTGGGAATGTCTGAGATAAAAAATGAATTAACAGTAAAGTGTTTTTTGGTTAGATGCTGCTCTGCCTCCTGTTCTCTTAGACCCAGGTTTGTTTGGATCAATATTGTTTGGGTTTTTTCAATTTTCCACATAAGGAAGCTATTGCATACATTTTAGAACTTGCCTGTAGACTACTGCTTCTGACATACCTGGTTGTGTGTTAGGATCATGCAGATGAATGCTTCTGCTTGCTTTGAGTCCGTCAGATAATTCTTTGTTAAATTGTGTAAGTGTTGGAGATCAGGAAGAGGTTCTCTTGTGTGACCTGAGTCCTCCCATTCATAGAATCACAAAATCACTGAATTAATTATTCGTGCATTTAGAAAAATATAAACCATTTCAATGTTGTTTTTTAAAATTTCTACACGTTAGTAAGTTTCTTTAATTTTTGGTTTCACTGTAATTACACTCTCTGGTCAGTCTCCTAACCCCTCCACCCTGCTCTGTGTGTTGTATGTGTAATGCTTCTTTCTTTTATAAACTTTTTTTTTTCCCCTTTCCCTGTTTGTCAGAGTTAATGGGACCTGAGTTAGCTATAATCCGTAGGGGTCTACAGCGACTGAGGCTTAAGAAGGCAGAACAACAGAGACAGCGAGAGCTAGCTGAGGGTTCAGCACCACAGTCGTCTTCCTCTGATCAGCCCTCCTCTAGGGGCTCCTCACAGGACCCTCAGACATCAGGTTGTCATTTGTCAAGGCTTCTTAAGCAGCTAATGTAGTTATAGTTTGTGCTGCTGTTGTTTGCTGAGATGCTTCTCTTCTGGAACAAGACAGTTAATGCGTTTGCTGCTTGTCTTACTGTGCATGTGGTGGTGGTGATCATCACATGGTTAAGAACAGAGTAATCTTCACAGTTTTAATTTATCTAACACCTTTGGATTATAAAGCTGAATGATACTCTATGGAGAAATTTCCGTAGGTGCATGGTGTCAGGCGTGTGTGTTATTTGTTAGATCAAGAAACTGCTGTGTCCTCATTAGAGTAAGGTACTTACATGCTTGAAATTGCACTTGGTGTTGATGGTATCCAATGATAGCATTTAAGGCTTGGCTTTGGTGTAGCTTATGTTCTGTGTTGGTAAGACTGACTTTGGCTCTCTAAGGTGCTATGAGTTTACAGCAGGTACACTGAAAATACTTGTAAACAAGCTAGAGTCCCCAGTTAGTGTCTCCTTTTTTGAAGTGACTTTTCATTTCACCATCTTGTCTTACTGAGCTTAAAAGTTACTACAAGAAAGCCTTGGAGATGTTCTCAATAATAAAAAGTTAGAGTAGAGGCAGCCAGATGAATAAAGAGGCAAACCCTAAAGCATAAACTTAGATCTAACTTTTGTCATGACACTGTTAAAATGAATGTACTGCATGCGGTGTGAAACATCAGTGCATTTTTTGTTGAGGAAATGATGCCTAGTGGTGTTTATTCTGTGGACAAATCCAGTGGTGGGCGAGATGTGGCTCTATTACGTGTAAGGATTGTGTCACGCATTCAAACCTTGACTCGCTAGGGCTCAGTCTATTCTGTTACGGAACAATTTGATGTAACAGCGGCGATTGCTTTAGTTAAAACATGTAATTATTGAGTTTTTAGTAACTTCCTACACTAGAAAATTCTACAGTAAGTTTTCAGAATGTTTGGAAATCAGTAAATCCTAGAGGTCTGTGTGCTTATCCTAGGGATAGTGGCTACAGGTGCCTGTTAATGTGGGAGGAGAGCAAGAAAAACAGTGGTGCCACTGTTCTTGGAGGTGGCTGCCAGGGTAAACAAATCAACCTACCAAAAAAGCTCCCAATTGGATAATTTTTTTAAAACATCATAGCCAACACTTCCAATCAATAGGTCTAGATCACAGAATCATTAGGGATTGAAAGGGTTGTATTTCATTTTGGAATGACATGAAGGGCAATTTTTTTATCACAAAATTGTTTACAATTGAACTGGAGTTGGAAATATTTTGGCTACAACCATGCCTCTAGAATTTTCAGAGTTAAACCTGTGGATATTTTACTACCTCCAAAGGGTGTGTTGGTCTGGATTTCACTTGATTCTGTCTCACCCATCTCTTTCTTAGTGCTCCTTCAAAGAGGGGTGAACTTCTAGACTAAGATTTGATGACTGGACTCAGTGATTCCCAAGGGTTTTTCCCAACCTGAATGATTCTATGAGTCTAATTCTTTGCTTCCAGTTGCCTGTGGGCCAACAGACTGTAGGATCCGTATCAACACAAATTTGAAGCTTTATGCTGAGTAATTGCTTTGACTGGGAGTCAGAGCACTGCTTTGGAATCTTTGTTCTTACATGCTTCAGATTTTAAGGTAACGAACAGGAAGGTCTGATCATTTTGTTGAGTATCAGCAGGGAACCACAGAACACATGCATGGTCTTGGAGGAAAGTTGTATTCAAACATTTAACAAACTCTTTGTGTGATGATAAAGAATGTGCACATTTAACCATTTTACTTTAGGTAATCACTTTGAAAGAGTCTCATTTAGCACTATGAAAATGTTTTATTTCTGAGGAAAGGAGGTTTGCCAGCTAACCTCCAAGTCACTAGGATGTCTTTTTGTCATTTGATGGAATTTGTGACCTTCAGCATTGCAGACAGGGGAGGTTTAACATGAGGATTTCACATATAAGTGACTGTGTCAAGTCAGTTATTCCTCAAGAAATTTGGTAGATTATTACATTGCCTTCCCCCTTCTATTTCTTTGTATCAATACAAGAAATTCCTGTGGTGCTTCACAGTCTTATTTCTTTGTATGTCTCTCTACCCTGTTGTGAGACAAAACGAATGAAACCTTTCTTTTGATTGGAGAACCCAGATCACCTTTTTTGTTGTCTGTTTACTTTTTAAGGTTTCTGTGCTCGGGATGTAAAAATACTGTTTGCTCACTTTTAAAAATGCAGGTGACTTTGTTTTGTTCCCTTTTTCTGACTGCCCCACATGGTTTTTGAAGGTGGGTATCCACAGTCGATTCCTTTGGAAAACCAGAGCTGCAGACCTTTGGTGTTTTTGCTTCTCCATAGAGACAGCTGTTTTCCAGCCCTGTGTTAAGTTGACATTTAAAAAAAAGCTGTAGGAGAAGAAGTGGTTCTTAGTTTTGTGGTTTTGGAGTTTGGATTTATTATTTAATAATAAATTCCCATACAGAGATGAGATCTACTTTTTTTTTTCTGTGAGGTTGTTCTTGATCTGTCCTTTGTCTTGAGTCAGGTACTCACTTACAACCAGACACGTACTAGTTGTAAGTTTTCAGAGAAAAACATGACACCTGAAAATGTGTCTGCCGCTGTGTGGAACAGCCTCAGCCTCTGGCCCGGGCTGCAAGCTGTCAATGGAAGTTCTGCAGCAAAATGTGTGTAGTTTACACTTGCAGATCTGGGAGGAATTCGGTCTGAGACCAAGGCCATTGCATCTGGCCTGTATGGCATCCTTTGCAATCACAGAACCTCAATTATAGCTGTAGGCATGGGCTGGAGGCAAAAAGTACTGCAGCCATGTAAGAAACTACCAGGAGAATATGTCAAAAGCTTTTACAGCTTTAATAGAAAATGAAACTTTATGGTAATTCTTCTGTCTCCTACTCTAAGGCCTTGTAATAGTTATGTGAGGATTTGTAAACTGTAGGTAGTTAAATACTGTTATTAAGAAAAACACAGTCAGAAGTTTGTTGTGAGTGTCAAAGTGAGATAACGGAGTAGTGATTCCCAGTGGGCTGATTTGACGTGGAGAAAATAGTTCACCCTCAGGTGGCAAAGAGAATTTGTTTTAGCAGATACTTCTAAGTATTGAGTAGATTTGGCAGAGTTGTAGAAGCGGTGTATGCGGTGTCACTTCTTTTTTGTCTTCAGTCCTAGTTCATTTACTCACGTTTCGGTGCTGCTTCGTAACGTTTTCATCCTGTGCAGCACTTGAACAGCAGCATGCTACCAAGAAAGCCAATCTTTTTAACCTGGTGTTAGTGCCCAATGCTGATATGCTGTGGAGGCATCGCCATTACCCACATCACTCCCCTTTCTGAGACCTTCAGGTAAATCAAACACAGTTTACAGTGATGTATGGAAAGACCCAAGAACTCCAGTTAGAGTTTTTGAGGAAGTAATATCACTAGTGGACGCACAGGGCTCACGCCTCTCAGAAAGCGTGCGTGCCAAACTGGACCCAAACCCATGATTACATGTTGTACAATAATATTCATTAGATTTCCCATATTAATGATCAGCCTGCTTCACGGGCAAATAAAGTCTCCTCCCATTTGAGCATATACTGTCTTTAGTGGTAAGAGTCTTCCTGCTGCTCAGCATTCCTTATCTTCATCACCAGGGATGAAGGGCATCCGCTGCCTTACCTTTAAGAACGCAACCTCCACAGTGGAGAGAGTCTGGCTCATTATCTTGTTCGAGGGGTGTTTGCCTTCCTGCTGTAATGAGCAGTTGTTGTCTAAGTTATGCTCCCTCCATCAGTCAACAGACACGTGAACCATGATATGAAAAAGAAAAATCAGTATTATAGAACAGTGTGCATCAGGTTCCAGTGGTGCTCAGAGTGTGCACGCCAACAAAAACATGAAGTGATGTCAACCTGCATTTTTTGATGAACACATTTCTTTGATTTAGACTGCACTGGTTGCAGGAATCAAGATGGATACGTGTGCATGCTGACATAGCACACATCCTATGATGCACATTGACTTGTTTAATTGATTTTTTAAAATGTTGTTTCAGAAGTCACTGTGGTCAGTGTCTACTTTTAATACGGACCTTCCTTCTACAGTTAAGCAAGAATAAGGGGATGACTGCAGTTTTTGTGGCATTGTGTGTAAACACCCAGAGGAAGCCATGTGTCTGTTTGAAGTCCAAAATATTTAATGAGTTTATTTATTATGCAGAGCATCTTAGATTAAGGTCCATTGTCTTTGTGGCCTTGGGAACTTTAAAAACAGATCTCCTTGCTTCAGACCTGAATCTCACCCTGAAGCAGGTATTATGTTGATAGAAGGAGAAATACTTTTTCAACCAGAACAATAAGAAGGTGGCGTGCTAACATTCTGGTGCTGATTGCCCCAAGTATAGGGAAATCCTTCAGCATATAACTGACCTTAAAATTATCTTCTATTTTCTGTTTGAGGTTCCCCACATTTATGAATCTCCAGTTCCCTCTTTAAGTGGTGTTCCAGTTTAGAATGTACTGGTGACATTACAACCAGTGGTGGACTGCATTGGGATGCAGACCCAGCCTGTGAAGGCTCAGGTAAGAGTTGAGATTTTTGTTTGTTTTTTTAACTATATGGCACAGTTTTGACACGATTTTTTTCCAAAAGCTTTATCAGAAATGATGAAAGTAATTATTCCAGAATTTTTACAAAACAAAGCCATATATTAAAAAAAGAGGCATTTACCTGAACTTCTCTAGGCTGGTTCATGCTTGTTCTTATTTCTCTGCCTGACGTGTGGGGTTCCAGACTGCAGTACCACTTCAAGGGGTGCTGGTGATCTGTGGTTTCAGAGCACTTCAAAAAAGGAGGGTGAGTTTAAAGGGAAAAAGTTTAAAATCTTTTATAAACTAAACTCTTAAAGGAAGCATCCTAAATATTCCCATAGTGTGGTTTAAAAGTTCTCATACAACGAGTGAAATGCATTACAAAGTTGTTAAGAAGACATCAAAATAGTAGTGAAATGTGTGACTTTTAAGCCTGCATCGACATGGACTGCTGCCTAGAACTGTTTGCTTAGTGTGATTGAAAGATACACACGGTAAAACACGGCTACTTCTTACTTACTGTTGTATAATGCCAGGCCTTTGTAAAACTTAGAAGTGCCCATAAGAGCAGTAGATGTGTTTTCTTATGTTGAGAATTAAAATGTTAGTTCACCTTAGTCTGAATTAAAGAGCTGACAAGATTTGTTTTTCCAGCCAAGTAAAATGTTTGGCAGCATGATGTGCCTTTTGAAAAAGGGCGTAGGAGCTCACAGAATGAACAGAGCTTTTGTCATTCGGCTTCTCAGCTTGTTGCCCAAGACCTCCCCTCCCTTAAGCACTTGCAATACAAGTTAATCCCAGTCAAGGGCTTTGTCACTGGTGATCAAACCAGCCTGCCCTTGAGTGAGGCATAACAATTCCTGGCCGAGTCAGCTGGAATACAAGTAGATAATTTTATGATGATGCATTTTTACACCAGCTTTTTCCTCTGATTTACATTCTGAAAAGTGGATTATTACCTCATTAAACAAACTCTGCTGTAAATACTTCTCACGTAAATGAGAAAGTCGATGTAAAACACATTATAGCTTTGCAAAATGAAATATATTAGTGTTACAAGTCTCATACTTAGCAGCTGCATCCCATCTAAATCTGGATGACAATTCTGTGGTCTGGCTTAGGTGTGTTTGATGCAAACCATGGGTGTGGGTAAACAAAGGTACAGATAACATAGGACCAGGTTTATGTTTCCTAGGTGCATAAGCAAAGTGTGTGAGCCACCAAAACAAGTGAGCCTGCAAGACTTGCTGAGCTTCCCTCACACTCTCCTGATCTCTTTTCTTCACTCCTTCTCTCCTCTGTTACGCTGATGCAGAGTGTGATTCTTGCACAACTGGCTGGGATATCTAAATGAGCTTTGTCAGCTGAGCAGGTTTTATGGCTGTACTGCAGTGTAGGTGATGCTTGTGCTTTTGGCTCAAAATTTAGCTTCCTGGAGCAAAGAGTATTATTTCAATGCTTTCAACTGATGTTGAAATTCCTCCAGCATGCCGTGATGCTGGCAGACTCCGACTCAGCTTATAAAGATATTAAGTTCTTTTGGCTTATGAATTTGTTTGTAACGTAAAATTGTTTATCACATAAGATGAACAAGTGGAACAAAGGTATGGTAGCCAGTATCTTTTTGAAACCTGCACTAATTTATGTATATCAGCTCCTCTCAAGATAATGCAGAAATCAGCTCAGAGGGGTCAAGGGGAATAGACTCACAGAAGATACTGAATGTTGCATCTGTTACTTGTCTGCATAGTGAATACAGTGCTGCTGCTGATTATTAACTGGTAGTGTCCAACGGGGGGAAGAAATGCAATTAACTGGTCTTTTAACTGGCTTTGGGGTTTGGATTTGTTCTCCTATGATTAGATGAGGATTTTGATATGACTGACTGCCTGGTATGGTCATATAATAACCTCATCAAGACATGTTCTCAGTCATCACGGAGCATCTAGGATGCAAAACTATCAAGCTGTCATATGAATGGGTTGTAACTTCGTGCATGAATGTTTTAAGAACAGTCTGCGTGCTCTTATATCTGTGAACAGTCTTTTAGATGTTATAGGTACAGATACGATACGGGTATGCCTGTAAGTTTTTGATGTTGAAGTATAAAATATTCTGACATTTCTATTTAGAAGATGGTGTGAAATACTAGTGTCCTGCGGTGATTGGGGCAAAGGCTTTAGGAATCACGATTTTTCAGTGTTTTTCTTGATGTATTAGAAACATGAAGAACATAGTGAAATCTTTTGTAACAGACCTTTTTTGAGGTCAGCAAGCTTCAGGCCATTCAGTGACTATCTAATACATAATGATTTGAAACCAAGTGGCTTTGCTTCTGTCATGGCTAGAAAATGCAATATGGCTGGCTGCTCACAAAACAAACCCAAAGCTTCCTTATGTTGCTGCTTTTTATAGGTTTTTTTTTTGTTTTAAACTAACGTATGATCGTGACATTGCTGTGCAGTTCTCTGCTGCTTGTTTTAAGTTGAAATCTCGTTTTTGTTTCAGATTCTCCTTCTTCTGTGGTTAACAAACAGCTTGGATCCATGTCACTTGATGAGCAACAGGGTGCGTGTGACAGGAAATGCGCTCTACCCAGCCATAGTTGATTGCAATGCTTCCTTTTAAAATTGCCTTTCATGGTGATAAACAGTCTCAAATTGCTGTTCATCTACATAAACTAGAATTCTGTAAGCACATCTGCTGGAAACTCATTGTTGAATTCTCAGTGCGAGTAACAATGTAAGGTTAATTGTGGTTCCCAAAAACCATCCTGTGCTCAATTCTTAATGAGTGGAATGTAGGTCAGTAAAAGTCTTATGTACTGTACTGTAGAACTTTAATACTTATTTAATTCAAAGTCAAATTAACTCTTTCATCAGTCTTTCTGAATGGTTCTTGTTAGATCAAGGTGCCACTACCAAGAATGAAGTTCTTTTTAATCATATGATGCCAAATGTGTCTTTCACAGGAGTGCAGCTTTGTACTGAGTAACTCGAACATCTGTTGCACTTAGGTGCCTCTTACCTATGTGACCCCTGGCCCAACACACCTTCTGCTAAACAAGTACTGGTGTTTGTCTGTAGATACCCAGTGGGCTGGCGACAGAAACCACACTTGTAAGTCTTCTCTGTGCCCACTTTTCATCACTCTTCCAATAGTGAGCAGTGAAGTGGGCCATAGGTGACCCTAATCCTCCTAAACCAAAGTCATCTGTAGTGAGTATTTGCACCTGAATAATTAATGAGCGATAAACGGCAATTTAAAAATAGATTTCCATGTGCTCTGCATTATGCTTACTTCCATGGCAAAGCCTCTGCAGAGATTTAATAGCTCAAATCCCACAAAGGAGCTGGCTGTTTCATCTTGTTTCACATTCCAAACCAGAATGCAGCTTTGAAATCTCATTTCTGAAAAATAGCCTATTTGGCAACTGTTGAAGTTATGGTTTATTTTAGGGTGATGCCAGAACGTTGGAAAAAAGGTCAAGCTGTGTTTTGTATTGATGACAGTAATTTATTTAGTGGAATAACATTTTATGATGAAGTAGCAAATTTACACATCGACTTTTTAAGGCTAATTGTTCGTGGATCAGTAGTCTATGTCACTCTGATAGGTTTAGCTGGAGAACTTGCTTATTATTAGTGTCCAACTTACAGTCTCAGTTATGAATTCAGAATAAAGGATCGTTTGATGAGGGTAAACTAGAATTAACAATTGAAAGTCTGTACTACTGACATGTAAACTGCAAAAACTTGGGGAAACTGGTAGATTCTTTGATGAAGTTGTAAATTAAGCCCATCTGACAACAAAGATAAAAGCTGAAGTTTGGTTCTAGTAAATCAGTTCCCAAATCTGTTCAGCTGCCCGAAAAAGTAGTTTATGTAGTCCTGTTGCTAACTGAGTAGTTGTAATAGATACACAGTTGTTGAGATTCTTAGGAATTTTTTTGGGATAATTTTCTCCTGCATTGAGAATTTGCATAAACTAATGCAGAGAGATTTCCTCTTATAAAAGCACTTCCTTTTTTTTAATATTGACAAAAACCTACAACCCAAAAAAACCAGCACAAACCCATCACATTGGTTTATTCAGACTTTATCAAAAGGCTGGTTCCCTGACTGTTTTAAGGCAGTGTGTTTTCTGTTGTGGTGGCAAGTGTTAACCTGAAGAGACAAAATTTAACTTCTTTTGGAAAGCTATGGATTTGCAAAGATAGAATTGATTAGGAAATCATTTGTCCAAATGAGAAGAAGAAATAATAATTTGCTGAGATCCTGCTGGAGTTTTGAAGTTAAACTGCATTAGTTTCATTTCATATTTGAACAGAAATATCAAAGCAGGGTAAGGTAGCTAATGAAGTGTGATCAGTTCTTTTCATATAGAAACACTTTTTTTGTTTTATATTCCTCTCTTTTCTTAGTTTGGTACTGAATCAGCTGCCTTCTGTTGGACCAGTTGGCGTTTGTTTCAAGATTAGTTCTGAATGTAAAGATCTTACTGCAAGTACATACACTTATTATGCCATCATTCTCACAGTCCAGCAGAACCTAGAATCGTAGAATCATTAGGGATCGGAAGGGACCTCGAAAGATCATCTAGTCCAATCCCCCTGACACAGCAGCATCACCTAGACCAAGTTGCACAGGAGAACATCCAGGCAGGTTTTAAGTGTCTTCAGAGAAGGAGACTCCACAGCTTCCCTGGGCAGCCTGTTCCAGTGCTCTATGATCCTCACTGGGAAGAAGTTCCTTCTGATATTGATGTGGAACCTCTTGTGTTCCAGCTTACACCCATTGCCCCTCATCCTGTCACCAGAGTACACTGAGAAGAGCCTGGCTTCGTCCCCCTGACACCTATCCCTCACCTATTTATAGACATTAATGAGGTCACCCCTCAGTCTCCTCCAAGCTCAAGAGACCCAGCTCCCTCAGCCTCTTTTCAGAAGGGAGAACTTCCTTCATAATCTTCGTTGCTCTGCGCTGGACACCCTCCAGAAGCTGTGTGTCCTTGAACTGGGCACAATACTTCAGATGGGGTTTCACCAGGGCAAGGTAGAGGCGGAGAAGAACTTCTGTCCATCTGATAACCACCCCCATTCTGATCCACCCCAGGATGCTGTTGGCCCTTTTGGCCACAAGAGCACAGTGCTGGCTCATGGCCATCCTGCTGTCCACCAGGACCCCCAGGTCCCTTTCTCCTCCACTGCTCTCCAACAGGTCAGTCACCAGCCTATACTGGTACCTGGGGTTGTTCTTGTCCAGATGCAAGACTCTGCACTTACCCTTGTAATACTTCATTACATTTCTCTCTGCCCAGCTCTCCAGCCTGTCCAGGTCTTGCTGAATGGCAGCACAGTCTGCTGGGGTGTGGGTGACACCACCCAGCTTTGTGTCATCAGCAAACTTGCTGACAGTGCATGCCAATCCCTCATCCAAGTCATTAATAATTAGATTGAATAGGACTGGAACCAGTACCAACCCTTGGGGGACTCCACTAAATACAGGCCTCCAACTAAACTCTGTCCCGTTGACCACTACTCTCTGACTTCTATCCTGGAGCCAGTTCACGATCCACGTCACTACCCGATCATCCAGTCCACACTGCCTCAGTTTGGCTGTGAGGATGCTGTGGGAGACTGTGTCAAAAGACGTAGAGATGGAATGTTGGATTAGCTAATCAGGGTTGAGCCTGGTTTGTACTTGGATGGGAGACAGTGTGGGTACACCAGGTACTGTAGGCTTACCCTGCTCCAGCAGAGGGGGTTGGATTTAGATGATCTTTCGAGGTCACTTCCAACCTGAAACATTCTGTGATTCTGTGAAATACCTCACTGCAGTCAAGATAGACCACATCCACCGCTCTGCCGTCATCTATCCACCTGGTTATGCCCTCATAAAAGGCTATCAGGTTGGTCAACCGTGACTTCCCTTTTGTGAAGTAATTCCTGCCTGGAGAAAACAGTTTCAAATGGATTGCAGTGATCTACACTGTTTTTAATTGTTTTTAAAAAAAAAGTCTTCCTGCGATTGTCATAACAGAGGGTGGCTGTTAGCTTTGTTGCAGTCTAAGAGCAGTGTTAGGACTGCGAGGTGCTTACTGCCTGAATCGGTGCAATTAAGGAGGGAACCTGAAACCAGAGACCTAGTTCAGTAACTTCAAAGTGTAAATGTGTGTGTGCATGCCATACCATCCTGATGTGGGTTCCTGCGTGCACAGAAGTCACACTGGTAACTGGTATTTCTAGAATTGTAAAAAGTAGCACGCTGGCTTAGTAACCCCTTATGGTCATGTCCATACTGGATTGTTCAGTGCCGTGTTACAGATACCTGAACTGGCTTAGGTCAAGCTGTTGTGTCAGCTGTGGCAGAGTTAGTTCTTCGTAAGTGGTACTCCGAGTTGTTGGAACTGTATTGGTATCTGTTACGTCCCAGCTAATTAGTTCAGCCTCCTGTTTGGACCAACTGGTTCAGTTGGTATGCATATAGAACTCTGCAGATCCAGAATGAGCTCCAGGTACAAGCTCAGGAATTTCAGTCCTGTGCTTCACTGTAAGACACAGTGTGGTCAGTACTGCTTCCTTCAGAAAAGTGCAGTAGTTTAATCAGTATAGAGTCATAAAACAGCCAGGGTTAGAAGGGATCTTAAGGATCTTGTTCCAGCCCCACTGCAGAGGCTGGGACACCTTCACTAGAGCAGCTTACTCACGGCTTCAGACAACCTGTCCTTCAACACTTCCAGGGATGGGGCAGCCACCATTTCCCTGGGTAACCTCTTCCAGCCTCTCACCACCCTGACAGCAAAGAATGTCTTCCTCATGGTCAACCTCAGTCTACCCTCTTCAAGTCTGGAACACTTTCCCCTTGTTCTCTCGCTGCCACCCATGTCAAAAGCCCTACCCCAGCTTTTTTATAGCCCACTTCAGACATTGCAAAGCTGCTACAAGGTCACCTGGGAACCTCATCTTCTCCAGGCTGAACAAGCCCAACTTGCTCAGCCTGTCCTTATACAGAGGGTGATCCAGTCCTCTCATCATTGCTTTGCTCTGGACATGTTCCATTTCCTCTGGACACGTATAGGAACCATCTAGACAAAGCAGTTGTATACTTTCATCTGTAGACTTGTCCAATCCAAAGAATTGGGTGTTCTTTGTCTTCCTCAGTGTGACATTTGTATTTCTTGCTGACTGATATCAGTGTGACATCGGTCAGTCAGTATTCCTCACTAGATGAAGGAATTTCCACTCTTCCCTCTGAGCAAAGTTGCTTCAGATGAATTTTCATGTGTTAAGCCTTCCCATGAAATTCCTGTTTTCTCCTCTGACTACATTTTTCTTCCTTCAGTAGTAACTGGGTTTCGAAGAAAGCACAAGGCTGATCTTCTAGTGAGGACATCATGACCAGTGCTGGATAGGAATAATTTTGAGAGATCTCAATGAAGTGTCTATCCACTTTTTGTGGAGTTGGAGGTGGACAAGTGAATAGGGCAGTATTTGAGGTGTGGAAAACTAGCCTGGAGTTCCTCACAGTGTTAGTTGAACTCAGCAATGTGATCTGTAAACCGGTTGTGACATGCTTACCACCTCCAAGTTAAGAACCTCAGTCTGAAGGTACACTTGCACAGGGTTATTTTTTAGGGACAGTGTGTATGAGGCATACTGTTCTCAGTTGTAGGGTTTTGCTGTTGGCTTGTTCTGTGGTTTTTAAAACAAGGTTATAAATGAAATTTTGTCTTCAGTTGTAAGGGTTGAAAAGGGTTGAAACCCTCCTGTAGGCCCCCAAAGAATGTACCACTGAATGGAAAGAACTGTTCTAGGACAGGGTTACTTATGAAATAGGACTTTTAAGTTGTTGGTGGTGTCATGAAGGTGTAATTTGTTTGGCTGTGAAGTCTCGAGGTATTTTTGAGGAAATTGGAATAGTGTTTAGTAAGGTGTTGGCAACCTACAACCTTCTCTTGGAGCAAGGACTGTCTATTAAAGCTTTCAGTCAGGTGAGTAGTTCTAGCAACGTCGTTCTCCTAAATCACAAGAGCTGTGCAGCTTTTCCTCTTTTTAGCTTCATTTTTTTAAATCAATGTGAAGTAGATCTGGCCTCATGGGATGGAAGCGAATAGTGAAAGAGTGTTTCATTCTGATCTAGATTGGGCAATCATGATTGTATCCCCAAGTTCATGACTTCAAAATTTGAGAGAACTAAAGGAATGTTCAGTTCTGTACTAGGCAAAGCTGATGAGCCGCCTTCTCAGAGGCTCCCATTCAGCTTTCATTAGCAGTGTAAGTTTACTATAGAGCAATGTACTACACAGCTTATCCTCTGCAGTCTATTACCAGCTTCTTGTCTCAATGATATGCTTTAGAAAAAGTTTCTGGTTCTTAATAGTGTCCGTTCCATGCCCTAAAGCCAGTCAACAGAAGAAACAGACTCCATCCCAGTTGCAGCTCGTGTGATTGTAGATTTTTAAAAAAGCTATCGCCCACTATGGTTTAACAGCTGGGTGTCTCTGGAGATCCATGAAAGTCAGTCAGTGCTGTCTTTGGAGAGATTGCTCTATAGCAATTCTTCCAACTTGTTGAGTGGGAATAAAGTATAGTCAGATGACAGTCTTTACACATCTTGGATCATTTTTTTGATGCTGGAGGTTTAAGACAGGAAAGCACTGTTATGACAGCATGATCAAAGCTTTGCAACACAAACCGAACCTTCAATGAAGTGAATTTTACAAAGAAGTGGTATTTGGTCCCTTTGGGCAGTGATGTTAACAAGTTCTGTGCCAAAGCAGATGTTCTGTAGAAGTGAAGTTACAGAGTAGGCACCATTTCATGCTTGGCTTGGACTGTTCAAGGCAATCAGATGCCTTTACTTAGCTGGGTTCCAAATTCAAGGATGCGTTTTGTCTGGACCTGTTACAAAGAAGGAAAAATATTGTAAAACTCTGTCATTCCCTTCTCTTTTGGTGTCCAGTGTGTTGGAACAATGAGTATTTATACTTGCTTGGGAAGGAATGCTCAGAGTTTGAACAGGTTTTACCCTAAGAGGTTGGAAAAAAATAATATGAGCACCTGCTTTGTTAAGAACGAAGATGTCATTTTTCTTCAAGATACCTATATGTGCAACTACCAAAAAAAATCTCAAATTTGGTTTGTTCTTAGTTTATTTTAGGAACTAGAAGCCTTGCTCTTGATTTTATCCTTGCTGCACTCTAAGAGTGTAACTGGAGCTCTTCTTTTAGAGGCTGTGAGCTTTTCATTGCCTAGAAAGAGGCCCATACCTTATGTATGTTGAGAATCACGGTTCTAAGTGGTTTATTCTTTCCCAGAAAAAATATTCTAATGTTTCAGAGTTTTATCTTGGTTCTGTTGAGTTTTTTGTGGTGTTTTTAGGGTTTTACTTTTTTTACTTCAGAATATGCAGAAATTATATTTAAAGTTTGTGGGAGCATCTGATTACAGCTCTGACCCTTTGAGTGGGCTGTCTGCAGATTGAAACATATGAGCATTGATTGTTAGGTTAAATTTTAATGGGCAATTTCATAGTTCCTTTAACTTAATTGTATTTTGGAAGATAAATACTCTGTGGCAATTTCACAGCCGTTACTGTTTAGTGGGGGAATTTGGTCTGTCCTTGATTTCAACATTAGATTTTAATTGAAGTTTACCCAAAAATTATCAGAATCTTTTACTTTATTATGAGTACATTTACAGCACGTTTCTGTACTCCATACACCAAACAAAGGACGGCATGGCTTTGTTTAAGCAGTCCTGTGATAAAAAAACTCAACATTCATGAAGAGGAAGACTTCATAGACTACTTGGCAGTGGTCTGAGTGGATGCTAGAACTAAGTAAACTCATCTGAGTTGTGAAAGAATGGCACCTCTGCAGTGAGGCTTAATCTGGTGGTACTTTCCATTAACTTCCTAGTGTTGCTCAAGTGAACAACAATCAAGTGTCGCTGGTGCCCTGCTTCCAGATGGATTGGGACCAGTGGTTTTGTGATAAGTAGCTGACAATTTGCAGCAGATCTAAGGCTAATGGTAGCTGACTGGGTTGTAGGTGGAGGGGATAGTAATTTTTCTAGACCTCTGATTAAGTCTAGATTTCATAATCTTTTTCCATGTGTCTTTACTGAGGCAAAAAAGAATGAACACCACTTCCAAAATGACCTGATATTTTTGTCACATGACACAAAAAGGAATCTGCTCCTACAGGATAATGTAATGTGTACGTACACCTATCCGCAGTTGTATTTACCTGCTTGTTGAAGAACAGCATCTTCTTGTTTGCTCTTGTAAAAGCAAATAACCTTTTTAAAGCATTGCAAATTCACTGTGTTTACTCTGAAACAAGTTTTTAAGTGTTTTGCTTGGGCTGTGAGAGACCTTAAATAGACAGTGTACATGTTAATAACACCTTTGACCTTTGTTAGACTATTTAAATGAATCTTCAGAATTATAACAGTTTTATGTGTATTACTGATGCCCATCCAAACTTTCTTCAACTCCATATTTACAGAGAGCGAGAAGCCACGAACGGGAACAGGTGAACCGGTGTTGAGTTTGCACTACAGTACAGAAGGAACGACAACAAGCACAATAAAACTGGACTTCACTGATGAGTGGTAAGATGTTAATTTTGGTTTTGATCAGCCTATATCTCTAGTGCTCATCTAGCATAGGCAAGCCAGGCTCTGCTCAGTGTCATAGGACAAGGGGCAATGGGTGTCAGCTGGAATACAGGAGGTTCCACATAAATACGAGAAGGAAATTCTTCCCCGTGTGGGTGACAGCACTGAAAGGGGCTGCCCAGGGAGGTTGTGGGGTCTTCTTCCTGGCCATGTTCCTGTGCAACTAGGTGATCCTGCTCTGGCAGGGGGATTGGACTGGATGATCTTTCAAGGCCCCTTCCAATCCCTAACGTTCTGCAGTTCTGTGATCTGGCATAGATGTGGTGTTTTCCCGTGTGGCGTATGTGTATTAGGAGTGTGTGCAAAGTACAAAATGCCTCTAGTGCTCAGTGCATTCAGAACATAAAAGACTGTCGTACTTTTGTGCAAGAGGTTTTATATTTCATAGAGTCACTGAATCATGGAATGTTAAGGAATGGAAGGGACTTCAAAAGGTCATCTAGTCCAATTCCCCTGCCACAGCAGGATTCCCTAGATCAAGTTGCACAGGAACATGTTCAGGCGGGTTTTAAATATTTCCAGAGGAGACTCCATAACCTCCCTTGGCAGCCCCTTTCAGTGCTCTGTCACCCTCACTGGGAAGAAGTTCCTTCCCATATTTATGTGGAACCTCCAATGTTCCAGCTCACAGCCATTGCCTTTGTCCTATCATTTAAATGCTACTCATTTCCTGTGACTCTTTTGAGTGCTGGCATAATTTGAAACACAGGATCTTCATCACACCCCAGCATAATGTGTTTGCTGTCTTCCTAAAGCAGGTTAGTACAGAGATGCAAAGTTAGAATTCTTTGTTCTACCAAACTTCTCATATGGTATTGAGATACTTTCCATGATACAGTTCCTGAGTTGTAAAACAGTGACGTTGGTATTTCTGTGTCAGACGAGTGTTGATGAAGGCAAATGGTTTTGTGGTCTGATTAGGTGTTACAGCAATGGCATCCTTTTCACATAATTAATCCATACTGTCTGACTGGCCTGATGTACTTCATTTTGTACTGGAGTCTTGTCTTATATACCCTGGCTATCTCTCAAAATATCCACAGTCATGATTTCATCATTTCTTCTACATTAAAACAAGCTATACATAGGAAACAACCCAGAATTAGGGGAAGTAGGATGTGCACCATTCAGTACCTTGAATTTGACAGATATAAACAGAGATGATGTACTGGGAAGAAAGTGTCTGGATTTACAGAAAGTATTTGATGCTTTGCAACATCTTGAATTTCTAGTCGTGACAGGTAGATCAATAAATAAACTGAAAATGATGGTAAGGCAACTTAATAGAGCTTTTGTTGTGGGTAGTGTTGTGTAGGTAGTGAGAGGAAGAAGCATTTCCTAGCAGAACAAAGGGGTGAGACTTCAGTTCACAGGCTGCTTAAAACCATTGTGCTACAGAATGGAATGACAGCAGTTGGATGCAGTTCCATCCAGTGGTGTTGGGGATCTGGTTTAGGGGCAAACTTGTCAGATAGGGTTGATGGTTGGACTCGATGATCCCAAGGGTCTTTTCCAACCAGAGTGATTTTGTGATTCTGCGATGCAGCTGAGGACAAATGAGAAGAAACTAGTCTAGAAGTTGTGTCATGAAAGTGAGATGGAAGAAGACATTGACCTACTGGTGTCTTCATTGTCAGTATAGTCCAGGTACTAGAAAGAGAAGTGTATCATCTCATGCATGTCACCCGCTAAGAGACTTCAGCCAAGGCGAAGAGTTACTGGTGCTGCTGCACAGCTCTGCTTTGCAACTTAGAATGGTGTGCATGATCTTTGTCATGCTTTCGAGAAAGTTGATTCAAACTGGCAGAAATTCAAAGAAGGGTTAGGCAGAGAACTTGGGAAACAGAAAACCTGCCGTGAAAGCAGATAGTAGAGCTTAATGTAAAACAAGTACAGTGTGTTGTTTTGCTTTCTTAAAAATACCCTCTGCGTAATCACTGGTATTGGAAAATAACATTGAAGTAAAAGTTAGAGTAATACCTGAATGTAAACGAGCATTGTGCTGGCAAATAGATTGTTTTCCTTTACTCCTAATAGTCAGTTCTTTTCCTGGTGGAAATGCGGAGTTGCAGAATTACTGAGGCTGAAAAAGACCTCCGAGATCATCCAGCCCAGCCCGTGACCTAACATCACCACAGTCACCTAGACCAGAGCCCTAAGGGCCACAGCCAGTCTGTCCTTAAACACCTCCAGGGATGGAGACTACCACCTCCCTGGGCAGTCCATTCCAGGGTCTGACCACCCTTTCCCTGAGGAGGGGCTTCCTACCATCCAGCCTAACCCTCCCCTGGCAGCTTCATGCCCTGCCCTCTCTCCTGTTGCTAGTTGCCTGGGAGAAGAGCCTGACCCTCACCTGATGGCAGGTGAGGTAGTTGTACAGAGGGAGAAGGTCTCCCCCTGAGTCTCCTCCAGTCTAAACAACCCCAACTGCTTCAGGCTCTCCTCATCAGACTTTGCCTTTAGTCAGTGATTCTGTCCCAGCCAAACTGGGACACGTATAAAGTATTTGTGAATCACATGCGCAGGGTGAAAAGGTACTTGTAACAGTACAGTCTAAACTTCTGAAAATCAGCCTTGTAAATCTTGTAACTCATCTTTGTTTCCGTTTTTGTCCAGCAATTTGCCAAGTTTCAGGCCACGACACAGATGTGGGACAGGAGAGACAGAGCTCAGGAACAAGGCTTTCTATGTCCTAAAATAGTCTTTGCTAGAATAAAAAAACACAAGTTTTGACATTGAGAACATCCTTGTCACCTCTTTCCTGATGAATAACTTTTTCTTACTGTAAACAGAAATTAATGTTCCACGATAATTACCTAAGCACGAAAGGAGAGTAAATCTCAAGTCCCAGCTTACAGTAAATAGTAAAATTACAAAGCTTTGAGGACTGTGCACAGGCATCCAACGTTGACAATAGTTTGAAAGACAATGTGAAAATTCTTTAAAGGCTTAAAAAAACCCAATCAGGGTTCTGTGATGCAGAGGAAAATGTGGGATTAGTGGCAATGGATGCAGAAGAGAATTTTGAAGTTGCCATGAAGGTGGTTAGTTGTAGTTGCTTCCAGGAGCTATTGAATTGTGAGACTGCAGTGAGAACCACTGTCAGGCTGTGCTGTTGCAGTGGTCTTAAGCTATTCAGATGATTTCTGAATTATTTCTTTTCATACTGTGTTGCCAGGAGCAGCACAAATTCAAGCTCTAGAGGAAGTGGAAGTCATTGCAAAACTGAAGGCCAAGAAGACTCTGTGAAAACAAAGGTTACAGAAGAGACAGGGCCTGAAGATGAATCAAGTAAGAGAACAGCATTTTTTGCTGTGATGTTAAGGTAGAAAGTCTGCTCTTGTATGTTCACAGCTACCATCGAACACCGTGGCTGTATTGTACACGTGTGCATGAAAGCAGAATACAGTCAGAGTAGAACATACAGGGGTTTTATTCAAAGAAAAAGATGCCAACATGAAATAGTTTTGAATAGATAGAAATAACTTACTCCATCTTCGCTTCTAAACCCCTTATTCTTTTTTCTTAATATCACAGTGCCCACATTTACTAAAACCACACTTTGCTGTCACGAGTGTTAGTTGTTGTATAACGTTTCTGTCGGGTTTCAGGGTATTTTGTTAGACATGTTTGCCTTGCTTAATTCATTGCCACAAGGGCAGTCAAGTGACTGGTTCCAGTGGGGATTTTTTTTAAATAGTCTTCTAATAGAGTGACAATTTAATTTCTGTCTTCAGAAATAACACCTTTCAGCAGATGTTCATCTGTTTTAAGAGCACTAGTGCTGTTTTTTTGCAGCTAAATTACTCATAGTGTAAGATGTATCTCTCTCGTTCCTTAATAGCCTTAGTAATTGTTTTCTTTCTTAGTGTATTGTCCCGGGCAGTGAGGTAGGTTTCCATACACTGGCTTTTATGTGATCAGCATCTGAGGTCTTAGTAGAGTGAGAAAGGAGATTTGCTGGCATTATGGAAGTGTATTTAAATGAAATAATGGGATTTAACATTAAAAGTTGTTTAATTCAGGAGTTCCTGATGAATCTCGGAAGGGAGACACAAGTGCTGAAGAACTGAAAACTACAGATGAAGTTGTAGACAAGATAGAAGCAAGTATGTGTCTGTACTCTTCTCAAATACAGTTATATGAAGAAATAGAGAGTGAAAAATCTCTATTTCAAATATAGTCTCAGTAAGCGTGATGCAACTTCTCTGAGTGTTATCAAGTCTTCTGAATAAACTACAGTCATTAATGCTGTAACATCTTTTCCTTGCTGTTTTGTGCTAGTTGTATCAGATCACCCTGAGCATTCTGGAATCCAACCAGAGGAAAATGGCCCCAGTGTTGACACTGCCTCTAGAAATGTAGAGGAAGCTTCCTGTGAAAAAAGTGTGAATCAAGACATTTCAAGTCAAAGTACTGAATCCACTGCCAACTCTGCAAACGATGAACCTCAGACACAGCCAGAATCCTCAGGGCTTGGAACTCCAGACGAGTCCTCTACCAGGACCTCAGCTCTCCAAGAAACTGATGATAGCGATGATGATCCTGTTCTGATCCCAGGCGCAAGGTATCGAGGAGGACCAGGACACAGGTGAGGGGAGTGCTTTGCTATTGCTTGTCAAAGTGCTACTCTGCTTTTGTTTTTTAGGGGTTTTTTAATGGAAGATCTTGAAACCCATACCCTTAAGTTCTTTTGACTACTAGCTGTGTGAGCTTGATGGCAGAGTTGGATTTGCCTGTCTGCAAGACAGCTATGTTCATACAATAATCTTGTATAGCTGTATTTTTCCTTCTAGCCAGGCAAGTTCCTACAGATCTAATATCTGCTTGTGTTTATTTCCTGCCCATGGAATACACCAGTGCTAAGTATTGGAGATTCATTTATTATTTTTAATTTGTGTTAATAGTATAGAAGGTTCATAGGTTTGTGTACAGGCTACAGAGACCTACATTTTCTTTCAGCTTTAGGTGTTCTTGCTTAGGCAAAGCAGGAGCCCTTAACTGTTGTTGTTCAGCAGAGCTGTGTTTATCTGTAATACGTACCTTAAGAATTCACAGAATCACAGAACGTTAGGGACTGGAAGGAACCTCAGAAGATCATCTAGTCCTTACTCTCTTCTTGGTTTCTGAACAACTATGTACAGCAGTTGAAAAAGGAAAGGTGGACTGCTTAGTTGTCGTTAATAAAAGATGCATTTAGTTAGCTCTGTGCATATCTTTTCTTGTGAAATACAAACAGCTCTACATACTTGCTCGATGATTCAGTGAACTTAGACCCAAATTTGGAATTGCTTGCTTAATACCTTTTGTTCACTAGTTCAAATTGCTGGACTTTTTAAAAGCTATAATAATTATTTAAACAGTAGCTCGATTGTTACAGTTAAGAAAATACTATTGTTACTGTTAAGAAAATACCTTTTTTTACTTGTTTTAGATGTTACACAGTCAGTGTCTGATGTCTCAGGTCTATTCCTATCCTGTTGAAAGGCAGCATTATCCTTACTACTGATTTAATACACGATCCCTGGAAATTCTTTGCAGGAAACATTGCAGTATGTATTCATTAGGAAATCATAAAGAATTGAAGAGTCGTCAACAGAAAAGGTTTTGCATAATTTGCAGTTTAAAAAAAGTCATAAGCCCACCACATTGCCATCAATGAGAAGAGCAGTCAGCGGCTGCTTATTACGCTGCAGGAGCAATTCTGCTTACTGAATGATCATTTTTATGAAGGAGTCCATGTATACAGATTCCATCTTAACCTGTTCATTTTCCATGCCATACTGAGTCATTACAGATGGCAGAAGTGGTTTCTGCTGCAAAGCCCAATGCTCATTATCATCTAGCAGTTGAAGAGCAAGCTGTGAGCAGCCCTGCAATTTGAACAGCGTTTCTGTTCTCAAGCAGAATTCGTAGCCTCTCTTTATGCACCTTCTGTCATCTGTGCCAGTGTGATTGGTATTTGTGGTAATTTAATCAGAATGACACTTTCAAGTACCACATAGCAGTTACAATTTCCCACTAGTGGGACTGTCTTTAATGAAGATACACTTCATCTTTGTGTACAGCAAGATTTCTTTCTCTAGCAGTTTAAATTTATCATGTAAGAAAAATCATTCAAATTACATTAATGATAGAATTAAAACTCTTCATGTGGTCCCCTGCTCTCTTACTCTTCCCTCAAAAAGAATCTCAAAGTAGTTGTTTAGTCAGTATTGGTTTAGGATTGCCTCCAGACTTCCTTTACTTGGGTTTAATGCCTGATCAGTTTATTTTGTTAGGCTTTTTCATATGTGCAAGCAGCAAAGTTTTCTAGTTCAATTTCTGAGCAGTCAGATGTGTTTCCTATTACTCTTCAGATTTCTAACTGGCCAAAAGAATTTGGACTTCCAGAGAGAAAGCAAGCAGTGGTGCTGTTGAAGGCTAGCTATAAGCCCTCTTAGTATTTAGATCTCGTATGAAATAGAGTGAGAAGACCTGGAAGTCCTGTGTGCTACTGCTGTGGACATGTGTACAGTGTATAATACCTTTCATAAACCAAGAAAATTTATAATAGATTCCCCATACCCCTTAACTAGTGGGAAGCTGCCCTAAAACATTTCTGCTCTAACGGGAATAAATTGACTAAAACTCAGTATTTTCTGCTAACTTTCTATTTTGATTGAAATAATACTCTTGTGCCCAGTGCTTAGCATTTGAATGATGCTCGTGCTCTCCATTTTCACCTTTATTTTCAGCATCAAGTATCAAGTTTTTCTCACTCTTAGCAGTAAAAAAACAAACCAGTGGTTTTCCTACCGTTGTGTTGGTTCCTGTCCGTGCTTCATCCTGTTCCTGTTTTCTGAATATAGTAGCCCAGAACTATACACACTGCACTGTGTGGATCTTGCTAGGATGGCATGGGTCTAGATCTAGAGAGGAGAAATAAGTGACAGGTAGCTATACCCTTGGCCTGTCTTGCTTACGCTTGTGGTCAGACGCAAGGTCAGTTAGTACACCAAAGACTTTCCAGCATTATTTCTGATGAATGTGTTCTCATCTTTCACCAGAAGGAAGCTCAGAGACTGTCAATTCTAAACTACTGAAGTCCTACCTACCTCTTTTTCTGAAGGTCCTAGAGTCCACTCTGTGTTCATAGTTAGCCAGCCTCCTATCATCAGTGCACTGCATGAACACATTCCGACGTTTTGCTCAAATACATTAGCAATAGGAAACAAACCTGCCTGCAAGGCTGGTGCGTAACTCCACCGGTACGCTTTCCATAGGCTTTCATTTCCTCTTTTCTCACTTAGTAAATTGTGTTCTCTAACAATTCCTTTACTAAATCACATTTTAATGTAGCTTCCAGTGTGTCATCCTATAAGATAATTAATATCATTCATAGAGAAGGAATAAAGTAGACTTTTCTCTCTCTAGAGTATCCTAGAGGGGACTTGCTTTGTGGCTTTTTTGTTTGTTTGGGGTTTTTTTTCTCTTTATGGAGAAGGTGCCACAGCTGGCCTGCAGTAGTCTACCTTCTGTGAACCTTTGTCATGCAGTGACCAAAAAAAGTTTCATTTTAGTTTTTATCTAGGACAAAAACCAGAACAAGGTCCTGTAGCCTTCTGAAGCAGAACACTAAGAGCCGTTTGACTAATAAGCCTTAGTCCAGTCTGTAGCATTACTTGGTTCATTTACAACCAATTTTAGGTTTCTTCAGTTTGTATTTTTATAGTTAATAACTAACTGTTGTTTATACTGAAGAGAAACTCTGCAGCTGGGGAAGGAAGCCTCAGAGTAATTTTCCCACTCTGAAGTACAACTTTCTCCACTGAGGAAGGAAGGATAGACTTCTAATTAAGTACTCTGAAATAATGTTTTGAAACATTCTCTTAAGGGAAAGAAAGTGCCAGAAATAACCCTTTTGATAGCTCCACTGACAGTACCTGCAGTTAAATAAATGGATCCTGCTGCATCAGGTCTGCTGGTCTCACTTGGGTTTTACTAAGATAAGATAGCTGTAGGTTCCAGATCTATGAATAGAATGTTGTCTGTTTTGCAAATCTAATCTTTACAGTCTTTATTTGAATCTTGTTTGGGTACAAATCTACCTCTTCAGTCTGAGGTCTGGGTCTTTTTCTCTCTCTCGCATCATCTAAGAACAGATTCAAGGGATTTTTGTGGATGCTTGTAAGTCTCAAAACACAATGAGGATAAATTCTCACCAGCTAACCTGAAACCAAACTGCCAGGTGAGACTATGCAAGGGAAACTCAAAAGTTTGTGCCTGCTTTAATATTTTGTAAAAATGTAGAGTAGTGCAAGCAAAATGTATAGACATGCTGTGATCCTTTGGTTGATAAAGTGGATCAGCAAGATGTGTGTTAACTAAGAATCAGGAAAAGAGGAAAAGATCCCTCCTCTTGCAAACAGGAGGTTGCAGGCAGCTTTTTCCGTTTCTGAGAGTGCACACAGTGTCTTTTCTTACAGTCTTAGTAAGTCCAGCAAATGCAGAACAGAGCTAGATCATATGGCTTGCCTGAGCACTGTACTGTGTAATCTGGGCTGGGGTAGGGGAACATCTATGCAAAATGTATGTTCTTCATGCACAGTGTGCTGTTTTTAATGGATTGATCTTCATTTTCACAAATTAGTCAAAACGACTCTCCAAGGGCTGTTTTCCTACTTCAGTGACTGAATTAATTCTGTTTGGACTTTGACAGAAGCTGATCTGTGCATAGGAAGCTAAGCCTGGAAATTGTTAAACTAGTAGGTTAAAATTTCAAACAGAAATGAATGTCAAATGGAAGTGATTGTGCAGCAGCTTCAACTTCTGCTGTGATCTGTGTAGAATTACTGCATTTTAGGTCAATTTTGTGTGCTTTCATGTAAACTTAATACTGTTTTTGCTGAAATCAAAGTAGTCTCAAACTAAAACACTGAGGAGAAAGAACCTTCTCAGTTGGGATGTGTAGAGCACATTTTGTAATAGATGCTAACCTTTTAAAAACATGGTACCCAGCATTATTGAATGACTTCAGTTGTTGTTCCCTTTACTAGATATAATATCAGAGGAACAGCGATAGGTGATAGAATAATGAGGTAATTAATTATTTTGTTCCTCCCCTCCTCCTCCTTTTCATTTCTGTATAATAGATTTATCAGGTTCTTGTTTTTCATATCTAACTGACATTTTAAGGATTGCTATATTTTCAGTGCTATGAATTACCGAGCATATTGCTTGAGTTAAATTTAGCTGCATGTGTTGCATGGAAATGGAAAAGAAATGATAGTAAATACATTTAACAACCTATTAACATTGTTATTGTGTGCTGCAGAAATTAACAGAATTTGCTCAGTGTGTAGTTTGTGAAAAGCAAACACCTTTTGTTATTCAGCTGCTGAGGAACGCGTTATACTTGCATGTGCTGCTGCTGACTTGCTTTGTCCGGTAGTAGAGAACACTCAGTTTGGGACAAAAACAAGAATACGTAGAATGGCTCCATCCAACCTGGCCTTCAACACTTCCAGGAATGGGGCAGCCTCAGCTTCTTTGGGCAACCTGTTCCAGCATCTCACCACACGCAGAGCAAGGAATTTGTTCCTCATGTCCAACCTCAGTCTCCCCTCTTCAAGTCTGGAACCATTTCCCTTTGTCCTCTCACTACCACCCGTGTCAAAAGCCTTCCCCCAGCTTTGTTGTAGCCCCCTTCAGATATTGGAAAGTTGCTCTAATGTGACCTGGGAGCCACCTCTTCTCCAGGTTGAACAAGCCCAATATGCTCAGCCTGTCCTCATAGGGGAAGTGCTCCAGCCCTCTGATCAAAGACTTTCTACGTTTCTCCTGAACCAGGTTATGGAACTGAGCCTGATTCTTGAAGCTGGACTTGATAACTCACATTTAGCATCATACATCCAAAGCTGTGTACGGTATTTCTCCTAATGAAGTAACATGAGGAAGTCACTTGCTCTCATATTCCTCATTGAAACACTTGAATGCATGAATTGTAAGAACATGTAAGGCAGCTTGGGCAGTTGTGCTTCACCACACGCAGGGAGAGGGAGAAGCTGGCTGTTGTGATTCAGTGCCGAAGGCTGTATTTAGGGTAAATGGCACAGAATAATGGCAGTGGTGAAACTTAACATCTTGGCTTTGTGTGGCTGCAAAGGAGAAGACTCAGAGTGTGGTTTCATGGAAGCCATAGCCCTATATTTTAAATGCCCACAGGAAAGTGTGTGCTTCTTTTCCTTGCCTTGCAGTCCTAGCTGAAATTGGAATACACAAATTTAACTCGCTGCTTTCTTAAAGGTTCACGTGTCTCTAACTTTTGGACTTCAGATTTTGCAGCGGGCATTTTTTCTGTGTTAAATATGCTGACCGTGGAGTTCTTTAGCTCTTCGGCACAGACCATGGGAATATTTGTTTCATGTTGCTATCAATTCAATATAAAAACAAACAAAGCGTTCCATGTAGATATTTTTTTACCCATATATTTTTCTCTGGTTTTCATTGTCACTCTGCGACGGTGCAGCTGAAAATTTAACATGTTTTGTAGTTGAGAATAGTTGAAACACTGATTGTGTTAAAAGGCTGGGAAATGACTTAGGAGTGTCTTAGGATAAACATTTCTTTTTATATGAAAAGCAAGTGAAGTAACTTGGACTTTTATGGTGCAGTCAGTGTGCTGTCAACATGATGGTTTTGCCCTTGTGTTTGAAGAGTGCTTGAAATTTCCCCTTGGTAGGTCAATCTCTTTAGTTTCAGAGGCTTCTAAAGGAACGTGATTATCTGGTAATTCAAATCCAATATAATCTAATCTTGATATTTAGACCTATTTGAATGTGGTGGTTGTGGGTTAACCCCTGCAGGCAGATCAGCCCCACACAGCTGCTCATTCACGCTCCTGCGGTGGGATGGAGGAGGAAATCAGGAGAGTTAAATAGTGAGAGAACTCATGGATTGAGACCAGTAAAATGGCTTGTTAATTAGCCACCCTGCCAAGCTGGATTTGACTTTGGTGATAAAAGCCAGCTCGTCAAGACACACAGTTGGAATTTTTGGACAGGAGTGTGGTAGCTGGTAGGTGGGTTCCTCTACCTGATCAAGGAAGAAATTACTATAAGGCATCAGAGAAGTAGGTTCTAATTTATCTGTTATAAGCCTTGGGTTCCCCACAGTTGGTTTGGAAAGGGAAACTAGTTCAGCTGAGAAGTTAGCAACGAGAGGAAAAAAACCTCAACTCTTAATGTGAAAGGGCAGATGAGAATGAAGCAAGGTTTCTGCTACTTAGGAAAAAGAGACTGTCTGTGTGCAAGAACATTTGGAAACTTAAGAAGTGCCAGAATTCCTTAATACTGAAGGAATCATTAGTGTGCTTGATAATCAAGACAGAGTGAGATAACAGGGGTGGAAAGAAGTGAGTGCTTCACGGTCACCTGCTGCAGCCTAGCTCAGGGGATGATCACTCGGTGGTAATGGTGTTTGGAAGCAGCGCTGTTTGGGGTCTCAGATTAATTCTGTGGCAGCCGTTGCATCTGTGGCTGTAGTGGGGAAAATGGATGGTGTAGAATTCCTATAGATTGTTTACAGATTCAGCTGATAGGTAATTTTTCAGCTTCCCTGTTTTGAAAAACATGTCAATAATTTTAACTGCTTCTGTTTGAATTAGTAGGTGACTAATGAAGCTGACAAGTTCAGTTTTACAACATGTGAGGGTAGTTAGGCAGAAACTGTTGAGTGACGTAGATTGGGAACTGAAGGTGCACCTCTTTCTCAAAAATGTTTGTTTTAAAAAGCAATACTTGGCCTATTGTGATTTAAGAAACAAACCTAGTCATTGAATGGAGCAAATTCCATGGATTTTAGTTTTTAAAGCATCCTAAACAAATGCCTCATGACAACTTTAAATTATTTTGGGGGGATTAATTTCTGTGTGTACATGTTTTCCATTTCTGTCTGCCTGTAGTACACATCTGTGGATCAGTCTGCATCACAGAGGTGTTTTGTGGGTTTGGTTTCATATTTTTCTTTTGAACCTCTGTTTAATTGAAATAATATAGTGGCTTCATTTCTAAATCCCTATTCCACTCATCTAGGGCTCAGTTTAAATGGGCTTTTGACAATTAACATTAGTTGTTCACAGCAGTTCACTAAAGACTTCAAACCTGGCAGATGTGAGGAGGAAGTTCTTCACCATGAGAGTGGTGAGAGCCTGGAATGGGTTGCCCAGGCAGATGGTTGGGGCCCCATCCCTGGAGGTGTTTAAGGCCAGGCTGGATGAGGCTCTGGCCAGCCTGGTCTAGGGTGGGGTGTCCCAGCCTGGTGGGGAGGTTGGAACTGGATGATCCTGTGGTCCCTTCCAACCCTGAGTGATTCTGATTCCATAACTTCTCCAGTGCAGTGATCCTGCTGTGGCAGGGGGATTGGACTAGATGATCTTTCGGGGTCCCTTCCAATCCCTAATGATTCTATGATTCTATGATCATAAGGGCAGAAAGTTGTGCTCCAGTTTGTGCCTGTATTCCTACGTTTGGAAGTAACACTGGTTTAATTATCTTTTCACAAGGCACCTTCGCTGAAGTAATGAGAGCACCAGGCATCATCTTGGGCTCCATCATACAAAGACTGCACACACCACCGTTACTGTAAGATACCACACCACTTTACCACCACGTTTGGCAGAGCACAGATGAAAAGGCTTTCTGCCTGTAGCATCACACAGTGTGCACAGACTTCCTTAACTGACCTTTCGGACGTAGCGTGGAAGGGGGCAGCAGCTCTCGGTTAGGCTTGGCTTAGGCTGAACTTCAGAGCATTACAAATTCCACACTGCGCTCCTGTATCTGCTGATGCCCCAGGTGATTAGGCAGCTGTCTAAATTTATGTTGGCACAGACAGCAGTTGCTTATCACAAATACAAGAGAAGAGTATTTAAAGGTGAAGAAAACACAAATGTGTTGGATCGTAAAGGGGTTAACATAGAATCATTAGGGATCGGATGGGACCTCAAAAGATCCTCTAGTCCAATCTCCCTGACACAGCAGGATCACCTAGACCAAGTCACACAGGAACACATCCAGGTGGGTCTTAAACGTCTTTGGAGAAGGAGACTCCACAACCTCCCCTGGGCAGCCTGTTCCAGTGCTCTGTCACCCTCACTGGGAAGAAGTTCCTTCTCATAATTATGTGGAACCGCCTATGTTCCAGCTCACACCCATTGCCCCTCGTCCTATCACTAGATGAGATTGAGCAGAGCCTGGCTCCATCCTCCTGACACCCACCCTTCACATATTTATAGACATTAATGAGATCATCCCTCAGTCTCCTCTTCTCCAAGCTCAAGAGACCCAGCTACCTCAGCCTCTCCTCATAAGGGAGGTGCTCCACTTCCTTCATCATCCTCGTTGCCCTACGCTGGACTCCCTCCAGCAGCTCCACGTCTCTCTTGAACTGCAGGGCCCAGAACTGAACACAGTACTCCAGATGTGGTCTCACCCGTGCAAAGTAGAGGGGGAGAAGAACCTCTCTTGATCTCCTAACCGCCCCCATTCTGATCCACCCCAGGATGCTGTTGGCCCTCTTGGCCACAAGAGCACACTGCTGGCTCATGGTCATCCAGCTGGCCACCAGGACCCCCAGTCCCTTTCTCCTACACTGCTCTCCAGCAGGTCAGTCCCCAACCTATAATGGTACCTGGGGTTGTGGTCTTCTAAAGCCAGTCCAAGCCCTGGAGATAAAAGACACAGTCTGGAGAGAAGACTCCCCTCTGTAGAGGAGGACCAGGTTAGAGAAATCTTAGCTAAGGTGGCCGTCCATAAATGTTCGTGCCCCAATGAAATGCACTCATGAGTGCTGAGAGAGTGGGCAGATGTTATTGCCAGGCCTCCTTCTGTTGTCTCTGAAAGGTTGTGGAGAACAGAGGAGGTACCTGAGGACTGGAGGAAGTCTCACCTCTGTCCCTGGAAAGATGATGGAACAAATTCTTTTGGATGCCATCTTTAATCATCCGGACAAGAAGAAAGTTATTGGGAGGAGTCAGCATGGATTCCTCAAGGGGAAATCAGCCTTGACTAATCTGATAGCTTTTTATGGTGTAGTGTCTGGCTGGGTAGATGAGGGGAGAACACTGGATGTTGTCTGCCTTGATTTCAGCAACGCCTTCGGCACCATCTGCCATAACATCCTCATTAGGAAAACAATGCAGTAGGGGTTAGATGAGTGGCTGAGAAGATGGGTCAAGAGCTGGTTGTGTGAGAACTCGGAGAGGTGTTATCAACGGTGCAGTGTCAAGCTGGAGACCTGTGCCCACCAGCAGTGTTCCTCAGGTGTCAGTGCTGGGTCCAGGCTTGTTCAACATGCCCATCAATGACCTGGCCAGGGTATGCAGTGTATCCTGACACACCAGAGGGCTGTGCTGCCATCCAACGTGACCTGGAGAGTTGGGCAAAGAGGAACCTAAAGAGTCCTGCTTTGTCAGTCTTAATGTTGTTGAACAACTCAGTTTTGAAACTGCATGTTTTATTTCATTAATTAATGTGGGTAAATACACCAGAAATACAAACAGCGATCGTGCCATCCTTCTTTAGCCTTTATTGTCCTGGTTCTGGGGCTAAAGGCAGAACCCCTGCAGGACAGGTTCTTTGTAACAGGAGAATTTTAGAATAAGAAAGATCTGGTGACTGGAATGAAATGGCTGCAACTTTAACGGGGGAAAATAGGACTGATAATGAGAGGAAAGAGGGTACAAGAGGAGTAAGAAATCATGTACAAAGAAGCAATACAGCTGAGCTCAGCTCTGGGTAGCTGCCAGGCCAGCAGCTGCAGAGAACTGCTGAGAGGGAGGTGACGGTGGGGGGGAACTGGCATGGCAGGTGCAAAGGGACGTGGCCCCAGAGCAGCTGGGGCCACTGGGAAGGCTGCAGTCCCAGAGCAGAGCCCAGAGGAAAAACTGAAGCCAAAACAGAGCCAGTGTACTCAGGCAGCCGAGGCTGCGAGGGCGAAACGGAGAGCTGAAAAGGAAATGTGCAGACCGTGTCAGAATGGCATCTGGCCTTTTGTTTGCCACCCCTTCTTCTTGCCAGAACACCCTTCATACTTCTGACTCTCACACAGTGTCTGTGTTCCCTCCAGCAACCTCCCAGCTTGCCCACTGGCGCCGCTGCCAAATCGCTCCAGGTTAAAACAGGAGGGGAAATGGGAGGGAAATACATCGATAAATGCCAGCCCCACACATTTATCTAGAGGTCAGCTGGTTAGGAGAATAATTCTGTGGTATTTAATGCACAATTGATAAAGAATATGGGTGGTTTTATCCTTCATCTTTTCTGAACAACCCTTAAATCCAACAATAATTAAAATTGAGACTCTGTGTTCTAAGGTCTAACTACAAATACAGTGTCTGCATTGCCTAGACAGACAGATACTTGGGAGGGATCGGAAGCTCTCACCAAGGAAGTGGTAGCAGTCTGTTTCTTTCTAGATTTGTTTGCCAGACAAAGTTCTAAGAAACGTGTTATACTAAACAGTCTGCTGTTGAGTGGCTCTGTTGGCTACTGCTTAGGAATTTCTTGTGGTTTCTATAAAAAAATAAGTATGAAAATATACTTCAAAAGCTTAGCTGTGTTAGATTATCTGCCTTGGTGTAACAGCTTGTGGTTTGTCGTATTAAAAAACCCCCTGTGTTAGTTACTCGTGACTGGTACTCATTTCCCTTCTTTGCCTCGCACTTTTCACCTTAATTGTTTTGGTCTGGTTGTCCCCTAATCTAAACAGACCACTGGCCAAGAGAGTTAGTTTTGAGGCAGATCTGGTGGGGTGTTTTTTTTCTGGAAAAGAGGACTTGACTGCAAGAGTCTCCAGAACCAGTAACTAAAACCCCCGTGTGTACAGATCCAAGCTCCTAGCTTTCTGGTAGCAGTGTCCTGAGGTTGCAAATATGTTCAGTTCTGCCTCAATTTACTTTTAAGTATCGTGTAAATTTCTGCAATAGGCTGACCCCTTGCATTCTGTGAAAATCTGTCCCTGCTCCTTCGTGAGAGCAACATTCCCCTCGGGCGGTGCACAGGACCTCAAAGCTCTAGCAGTGCTGACGTGGAGTGACAGAGGAAAGAGTTAAGTGCAGCCTCTGGGATGTGACAGCTTTGCTGTAGCTAAATGTGACAGATTTGACACGAGGCTCTTAACATAGAGCAATAAAGAGGTAGATTTGTGAATGAAGCATTCACAAAACAAAATCGATAGTTTAGCTAACTTTGTGTTGTTCTAGGAAGTCTGCTCTGTTCCTCACTGCCCAGTGTGCGGGGTTGGTTACTGCAGCAACCTCTCTCAAATAATCTCTTTGCCTTAATAGAAACTTTCTTAAAGCTGTCTCAATCTTGGATGTTTTTACACAGAAATAGTGAAGACATTTAGCGACACTTTTGGAGGAAAACCAAATCACTGCATCCTTAATGACCTCTTTGATTTTAAAAAACTTCTGGTTTGGCATAGATTCTTTTTTTTTTTTTTTAACTTCAGCATTTTACTGCCTGATGGTGGGTGGAGGGTATCTCTAGCACTGAAAAATCAAATAGCATGCAAACTTGGCCAACAGCTGAAGTTTGGTCTTCAGAGGGGGAATAAAACGTTGCATCACTTGACATTCCACTGTCTTGCATGCTGGTTTTGTTCTAAGCCAGGATGGGAAACACTGAAGTCTGTGGTTTTACAGTTGGGATAATGCTGATGTCTGTTCCAATTGTGTTTGAGTGCCTAATGATTATTCTATAGTCCTTTGTGATAACCCATTTCAGTGTTTTAAGATGGACTCTCAGCAGTGTTCTCTTTGTCTGCAATTTCCAGACGATCCGCTGTTGCCCGCATCCAGGAGCTCTTCAGAAGGAGGAAAGAAAGGAAGGAAATGGAAGAGCTGGAAACGCTGAACATTAGACGACCTTTAATAAAGATGGTTTACAAAGGTCACCGGAACTCCCGCACAATGGTACAAAATCTTGATCTCTCTTGGGAACTGCAGAGATTTTATGGCCTGGATCAGTGTAGCTGCCACGCTGATAATGCTTATCAGAAGGATGTTGCAATGTATTTTAAGTGCTTTTTCTTGTGTATTTAGTTGGAAGCCACCTGATTTGCACTAGATAGTGCCCCTCTAGGCACCATGTCAGCTTTCTTGAGTTTAAGACTCTCCTCCCTTAACTGGCATTGAAAACATAGAAACATAGATTCATTAGGGATTGTAAAGCTTTTGACAGAATGTTGATAGAATGCTAGAATGGCCAGGGTTGGAAGGGACTTTCAAGATCATCTAGCTGCAACCCCCCTGCACAGGCAGGGACACCTTCACTAGAGCAGGTTACTCAGGGTCCCGGACAACCTGGCCTTCAACGCTTCCAGAGGTGGGGCAGCCACAACTTCTTTGGGCAGCCTGTTCCAGCATCTCCCCACCACTCTCACAGCAAAGAATTTGTTCTCATGCATGTCCAACCTCAGTCTCCCCTCTTCAAGTCTGGAACCCTTTCCCCTTGTCCTCTCACTGCCACCTGTTTCAAAAGCCCTCCCCTAGCTTTCTTGTAGCCCCCTTCAGAGACTAGAAAGCTGCTCTAAGGTCATCTGAGCCTCTCATCTTCTCCAGGCTGAACAACCCCAATTTGCTCAGCCTGTCCTCATAGGGGAGGTGCTCTAACCCTCTGATTGTTCGAGTTGCTCTCCTGTGGACCCGTTCCAGGACCTCCCTGTCGTCCTTATGTTGGGGACTAAAGAACTGGACCCAGGACTCCGAGTGGGGTCTCACCAATGGAGAGTAGAGGAGAGGGATTCAGCTCCCTTGACTGACTGTCATTGCTGCTTTTGATGCTGACCAGAACACAGTGGCTCTCTGGGCTGCCAGCGCACGTTGATGGCTCCTGTTCAACTTCTGCTCCACCACTGCCCCCAAGTCCTTCTCATCAGGGCTGTCCTATATCCATTCTCCTCCCAGTCTGTATTGGTGCATGGGATTGCCTCAACCCAGGGGCAGACCCTTGCCCTTATTGAACTTCATGCAGTTTGCACAGGCCAATTCTAGAGCCTGGCAAGGTCGCTCTGGATGGCCTCCCTTCCCTCCAGTGTCTTAACTTCAGCACAGTGTTTGGTGTCATCACCAAACCGAGAGGGCCTTCAATTCCACTGTCTGTGTCTCCGACAAAGATGTTAAACAGCACTGGTCTGAGTCCCAGCTCTTGAGGAACAGCGCTTGTCACACCTCTCCATTTGGGCACTGAGCCATTCATCACAACTCTTTGGGTGCAACCAAAGCCAGCTCCTTGTCCAGTGAGTGATCCATCCATCAAATCGACATCATTCCAGTTTAGAGATCACAACAGCTTTGAAGACGCTTTGAATACTAGGTGGAATTTTGTAGGAGTAGCAGGCACATTATTTTGCAGATGATCTGCACAGTAGTGCCTCGACCTCCACAAGCAATTTTCTAGAGTTAGTGTGGATGGCTTTGGCTGCACTGGGGAAATGACCACGTCAGTAAACTCGTATTGAAGCCGACACAAGAAACAAGGCATAGAATAAACTTTAGTTCACTCCAAGGAGCTTTGCACTGTATTTCAAAAATCAGTGTTGATTGCTCAGAACTCCAGCAGTTTAAAAGTCATAGCATCAAGCTCTTAGTAGTGAAGAGATAGTAAAATTAATCTTTCCCAAGTGGTCTGAATTCAGTCTCTGCGCGTATGTGGTGTTGCCCAGATTTTTTCATGGATTTTGTTGTTTGCTTTCTTTGGGGTGTGGGTTGGTGGCTTTGCTTTTGTTTCCGTAAGTGCCTGCGGCAAGGAAAGCGCACATAGAAGGCAATGTAGTCTTCTCCCTCTGCAGCACAGTGTCATCTTCTCTGCCTCTGCGGAGGCAAACTTCATTTGAATGCGTTTATTTTTTTGCAGACCATGTGCAGGGCACAAGGGCTGATGGCATTTCCCTTTTACATTTGGGAAGGAGGCAGCTTACAGAGGTCTCATTTCCTACACATCGGAGCAGTCCAGGGATAAAACACTCTTGGTCGTGACATGAACACAAACTGTTTGAATACATGTCTAAGGAAAGTGAGCTGAGGTTACACAGCAAATAGAATCATTCTGGTTGCTCCTTACCCTTGAGAACTTAAATTGGCAATCTTGGAATTATTTGTTTTAATAAGCACATTTTAAAAGTCTACAGAGGAGACTCCACAACCCCCTTGGTCATCCCCTTGCAGTGCTCTGTCACCCTCACTGGGAAGAAGTTCCTTCGCATATTTATATGACACCTGCTATGTTCCAGCTCACACCCATTGCCCATTGTCTTATCATTGGGTGCCCCTGAGCAGAGCCTGGCTCCATCCTCCTGACACCCACCCTTTCCGTATTTATCAACATTCATGGGGTCACCCCTCAGTCTCCTTTTCTCTAAGCTCAAGAGACTCAGCTGCCTCAGCCTTTCAGCTCTTACACAGCAGGTTTCGGAGTTCACCCAAATGATGGCCAATATTTGAAGTTTAGCATAAAATAATTGTCTAGGTTTTAGTAGTAGAGAGTCTCTCCGGCATAAGGGACGGAATGTTGAGTTTGAGACCATTTACACAGAAGCCACATGGAATGATTTTCCAAGCCACACATCATCGTGAAAAAAATACTCTAGGGTGGCTTTTTCTGGTTTGGAAATGGAATAAGCCACATTCTTTCAGACTGTAGTTACAAGAATATTGTGAATGTAACAGATATAGAACAATATCAACGTTTTATTTCTAGGAATTGGATACCCGATACTGCTGCCACTTTTTCGTGGCCTGCAATTTCTCTGTCTTTACAAGATGGTTTTCCTTGTAACACTGTTCTGTTTCACAGGACACACTGCTTCAGCAGCCTTCTCTTCCAAAACTCTTGAGATCACAGATCTAGGAAACGCTCAACGAGTCTGGCTTTTCCTACTAAATTAGGGAATGTGCAGTTAATAAGTAATACAGCCTTTACTACACCAGGAATTGCTTACAAATAAATATTTAAGCAATAAAGGTAGTGTCATCTAATATGGATGAGAACAAAAAGGAGAAAACTCCATTTTTACGGGAGACAAGCAAGTCAAACTTTTTCAAGTGAAGTCTGTGTCCCATTAGCCTGGATGTGTTCCTGTGAGACTTGGTCTAGGTGATCCAGCAGGGTGATTGACTAGATGATCTTTCGAGGTCCCTTCCAATCCCTAGTGATTCTGTGGTTAGCAGCATCCTGCTTTTGACTGCATCTGCTGTTCTCTGTATTCCTCAGCATTAGGGATAGGACAGTCTGGACATTTTGAGGGAGAGATGGTCACTTGGTTGGAAGTGAATTCACAGCATTGCGAGCAAATGCCTGTCTAGAACAGTGACTCTGATGAGACCACGAACACTGATGGTGTGTAGACAGCAGGTTTGAACAGCTACAGGGTGATAGCACTTCACCCCAGGAAATGGAAGCGAATGATGTAACAAACCATTCTGCAGCAGAACCGCCTGCGTGGCTGTGCTTCTGAATTTCCTCCTGTTTTTTCTGGTTTATGAAAAATTCTTGAGTAATTTGTCCTTCTTTCAGCTAAAAATTATTGCCGCGTTAGTCTCAGCGGCAGAGAATTTCCTCTTCCAAACAGAGAAGTCTTTCTTGAGTCTTTTTATCACAGCCAGTTATAATCTAGGGTCAAGCTACTATATTATTAGTGACATTGTAGAGGAGTTATCTGTCGGCCAAACTCAAAGATCATCCAATTAGAATTTCTTTTGAGTAGCTGATTGAAAAATTAATCTAATTTGTGTGATGTTAGTCCAGTCACTGCAAAGTCAAATTCCATACACTGGCTCGAGATACTGACGTGACCCTCACTGTGATCAGGAGGCTCTCAAGCAACTCGCTGCCTTTGCAAGATTACCTTGCTCTCTAAATCTGTGCACAGCAGCGTTCACATTTAAAAAACCTAATTATAATTTAGCACAATAACTGCGCTAGCGAGGTACTGCACACGGTCACTGCTGGCGGCAGGCAAACGCTGCTGGTGCATGGCAAGCGTTTGCCATATCACTTCAGATGTTTTACAGAGGTGCTCAGATACCTCACCAGAGTGATGATAGGAACAGTCACACAGAGCAGGGTACTGTGTCAAGAAAACTGATGTTACTGCTTCTGCCTGCAGGGAGAGAGATGCTTCTACTGTCATCGACGTAACCATAACAGTTGAAGCTGAAGAGCTGATTCTGCCGTTCCTTGTTCAGTGACTAGTAGCTTTCATTTTGGCCTGTGTCGAAGAAGCCTCACTTTTTATCTGATTGATTACAGACGTAGAAGAAAACAATCATACATTTCGTATAATAACCCTTCTTTATCTGTCAGACCCAGTGAATTCCTCCCCCCAGTTTTCATAAGCTTCTGTCTTGTCTCTCTTTACTCTGTAAATGGAAAATTCCCTTCAGGGATTAGCCTGTCACTTCCTTTGATTTACCAGACTTTTCCCAAAGACTCTTTCACGTGACCCTTGTACAATTCTTGTCACTTTGGAAGGTGGCAAACCTGCCGTCAGGTGTTTCCAAACCCCACCTGCTCTGCCTCACCACCTCTCCTCTGTTTTGTGAGCAGCCGCTTACCTCTGGAGTGCTTTAACCTTAGGAATTTTCCTTTTTTTAAATCACTTTTCTGCACATTTCCCCAAAGTTTTCTTCAGTGTTGTTGGTGCCTTTGCAGAGCTGTTAGCTCAGGGGCAGTGTTACTGCAGACACGGGAGCGTACTCTGCGATGTGCTTTCCCAGCCTGTCCTACAAAGTAATTGTTCTCTCTGTTTCTGCTGCAGATAAAGGAAGCCAATTTTTGGGGATCCAACTTTGTCATGAGCGGTTCAGACTGTGGCCACATTTTTATATGGGATAGGCACACTGCTGAGCATCTCATGCTGCTGGAAGCTGATAATCATGTGGTGAACTGCCTTCAGCCTCATCCATTTGACCCAAGTAAGACAACGAGTTTTCACAGTCTGCATGTCCAGGTTATCTGTAGTCAAGTATTTTAAAGCTCAGTCTTAAATCCTTTGCTCACTAGAGCACTGTAAAGATTAATGAACTATTGCTCGTTCTTCCTGCAAGATAATGCTCTTTTAATTTTGTCTTGTGCTAATTATCTTCGGCCCTTACACCCCTCCTCACTCGTTAACGCCTTGGAATAAAACATAACTGACACAGTAGTTGCAGAACTTTAAGGTGTGGGAAGAAGATTCTCCATTTCTTGCTCCCTTTTTCCGTTACACGAATCCGGGGTCACCGAAGTGCCAGTAGCACTTTGGGAATTGGTAATGGAATCCAGTGTCTGCCTGGGTTTGTTAAAAAACCTGAGTGCCATGGGCATCCATCTCACTGGCTCTGTGAGATTAGAATAAGGAATTCTATGCGTAGATGTTCTATTAATCTGCATGTTGGGGGAAACAGGCCTAGAAAATAGGGGCCAGAGTGGTAGAAGGAATCAGATGTTGTCTGACATGTATAGAAAATCTGAACTGTTGTGCAGCTTCTGACCTAGTCAAAGTATTTGTGTTACTTCTTTTTTCATAGTTTAGCCAGCTGCACAGTAACAGTCAGCCCTAAATAAATAAGCAAATAAAGTTGTTATAATAATGCCAGTGGAATGCTGCTCTCCATTGCCTAAGCCTTAAACTTTCAAACACTTCACTGAAATTCCCTTCCTGTGCATGTTTGGAGTGTGTGGCTGCTAGACACTTTTTTTTGGGAAGTACCTGTCAAAAGGCCCTGGAACTTCACTCATTTATTGATGGAGTGTTGCACACTAAAAACATAATGAAGAAGTCAGTTTCTTTGCAGGACTGTTAATCTTATTCAGTTCTCCAGTTGCTGAGGTCTTTCTAAGCACTTTCTATTCCCACAGGTGTTTTGTGTCTGCAGAGAGTGTTCTGTAGCTTTTTGTCTTCCATATTTTGACCAGTGTTCACAAGAGCATCCATGGCTTCTTTCTGTTTGAATGCCAAATAGATTTACGTGGAAGACGCTGGAATTACCAAATGTCAAAACATTTGATGTTATCTTGCTTGTGTGTTTCTGTCTGAGTCTGCAAATCATAGAATCATTAGGAATTGGAAGGGACCTCAAAAGATCATCCACTCCAAACCCCCTGCCACAGCAGGATCACCCAGACCAACTCACACAGGAACACACCCAGGCGGGTTTTAAATGTCTCTAGTGAAGGAGACTCTACACAACTCCCCTGGGCAGCCTGTTCCAATGCTCTGTCACCCTCACTGGGAAGAAGTTCCTTCTCATGTTTATGTGGAACAGCTTATGTACCAGCTCACACCCATTGCCCCATGTCCTATCACTAGATGACATTGACAAGAGCCTGCCTCCATCCCCCTGACACCCACCCTTCACATATTTATAGATCAGTCTCCTCTTCTCCAAGCTCAAGACACCCAACTCCCTCAGCCTCTCCCCGTAAGGGAGGTGCTCCACTTCCTTCATCATCCTCGTTGCTCTGTGCTGGACACCCTCCAGCGGCTCCATGTAGCTCTTGAGGTGAGGGGCCCAGAACTGGACACAATACTCCAGATGTGGTCTCACCAGTGCAGAGTAGAGGGGGAGAAGAACCTCTCTCCAGCTGCTAACCACCCCCATTCTGATCCACCCCAGGATGCTGTTGGCCCTCTTGGCCACAAGAGCACACTGCTGGCTCATGGCCATTCTGCTGTCCACCAGGACCCGCAGTCCCTTTCTCCTATACTGCTCTCCAACAGATCAGTCCCCAGCCTATACTGGTACCTGGGGTTGTTCTTGCCCAGATGCAAGACCCTACACTTGCCCCTTCTTTCTCTCTGCCCAGCTCTCCAGTCTGTCCATGTCTTGCTGAATGACAGCACAGTCTGCAAGGGTGTCGGCAACACCACCCAGCTTTGTGTCTTCAGCAAACTTGCTGACAGGGCACCCTAATCCCTCATCCAAGTCATTAATGATTAGATTGAATAGGACTAGTCCCAGCACCAACCCCTGGGGCACCCCACTAGATCCAGGCCTCCAACTAGACTCTGTCCCACTGACCACTACTCTCTGGCTTCTGTCCCGATGCACAGGCTTATCAGGCCAGGAGCAGAAACACATCTCTTGTGGCTAGGTTCATTCGTTCTTTCTTTCAGCCTCTATCTTACGCGTGTTGTGGTGCCTTTTGTAATTGTAAAACAGGAGGCTCTTGATGTTTGGTTTGTGTTTTCTCCGTGTGTACATAGAAATACATGGTCTATAGCTCAGGAGACTTCTGTGTGGAGACAGTAACTGTGTTCTCTTGCATTCAGTGCAGCAGCTGACATTCGCAAGTAAAGGCTTCAAGTGAAGCATTTTTCCTCAACTCTAGTTTAGTGCATAAAACACTGCACATAAAACATAACACTTAATTTAGAATTACTGTTTGTTGTTTCTAGTTCTGGCCTCTTCAGGTATTGATTATGATATAAAAATCTGGTCGCCATTGGAAGAATCCAAGATTTTTAACAGAAAACTTGCGGATGAGGTAAGAACTTTTCCTCCTCTTTTCCCAGTAATGCTGTGTCTTCAGATTTGGTTCTAAAATACCAGATTACTTACACAGAGTTGTTTAACGTCCAGCAAATGAGCTGCCCGCTAAAATCATAGAATCATTAGGGATTGGAAGGGACCTCGAAAGATCATCTAGTCCAATCCCACTGCCACAGCAGGATCACCTAGACCAAGTCGCACAGGAACACATCCGGGTGGGTTTTAAACATCTCCAGTGAGGGAGACTCCACAACCTCCCTGGGCAGCCCATTCCAGTGCTCTGTCACCCTCACTGGGATGAGGTTCCTTCTGATATTTATATGGAACCTTCTTTGATCCAGCTTGCACCCACTGCCCCTCGTCCTATCACTAGATGACATTGAGAAGAGCGTGGTTACACATCGTTGCTGTAGCTAGCACTGGCCACACACAGACGCACTTTGCACAGAACTTACCTGCACCTCAAGAAGTGTTTATGCTTGGTGATAATGAAAGAATGTAGTCTGAAAGCTGAGACACAGACTGAGGTGTGGGATTAGAACTGAACAGCATTGCAAGAAGGATGGCAAGAGTACAGGAGGGAAGGAAGCAGAAGAGCCAGAAGTATTTGGTAGTAATTTTTTTCCCCTTGAAACTAGAAGAGTAGGAGCCGGCTCTTAAGTCATTTAAAGGCAAATTGTAGGCCTGTTTAGAAAGAAGTATGGAGCTGAAGGATGTGGGATAGAGTAATTGCTTCTGTTCCCTGGATTTTCTCCAAAAGTTTCAAGCAGCATGAAGGTAGGAGTTTAGGGTACCCTCATCTCATTTTCCTTCCCACATTCTTGGCTGGCACTGGTGCTAGAACCTTGTTCACGGCAACAAATGCCATCTGCAGCAGCTCATCATTCTCCTTATCTCATATAAGATCTCATTTCTCAGTGTTTTTCTGTTCAACTTGGTATCTACCCTGCATGTAGACAACTACTAGAATGTTCTTTACGTAGATGCAGGTCTGTAGGCAGTGTCTGCTGTCTCACTTCTCTAGCACGCACAGCACGCACGTGCTAAGATGTAGTATGTGTGTTACAGGTGGAGCTGTATGTGATGGTAAGTACTAAACAACTGCTCTCTCCTTGTAATTTTGGACTCTGTAAATGCATTTTGCTTTGTTAGGAACTTGGCATCTTCTGGCCCAGACTGCTGCAGTACAGCTGTGTGTTTACTTTTGACACTGCTTTTCCCCCTTCTCTTCCTCCAGGTTATAACACGTAATGAATTAATGCTGGAAGAGACCAGAAACACCATAACTGTTCCAGCCTCTTTTATGCTGCGAATGTTGGCCTCACTGAATCATATAAGAGCAGGTAAGAGACTTCTGAAGAGCTTGTCCACCACACTGGTCTAGACATTGCAGATGGGTTGGGGAACCATCAAGATCTTTGTCTGTGGCTGCACTTGAGGTTTGTGTGAAGATTCAAGGGTTCCTCAAGGTTCTCTCGACAGAATTGTGTCTTCAGTGCGAGACTTGCAAAAGTTTTGCAGCTGTTAGGTTTTTTCCCCTCAAAGCAAAGAGCAAGAAAAGAGCAAAATAGATTTTTCAGTGCTTTCAGTGTTAGCTGAGTATCCACCCTAAAAGACCTTGTTTGTAGTTTGTAATGTAGTACCAATCAGATGTACTTGAGATATTTGAGCAGAGTGCTGCTCGGCAGGAAAGTTATTAGAGATGACTGAAACGAGTTGTAAGATAAAACTGACTGTCATAGTGGAATTGGAGTTGTGAAGGGGTGAAGGAGTGTGTGAAGTTACAGGATTGTGGGAGATGTTAATGAGGCTGCTGGCATTTGTTCCTGAGGCAGCAGGTACTAGGAAGTCCCTTCAGCAGAAGGGGCAGTTCCCTAATGGCTGAAACTGGAGATAGAAGGAGCAGCATGGCAAATCCTTGTTGGGAGCTGGTGTTCCTGGATGTTCCTGCTGGGTAGGAAGCAAGTAAATGAAGTTTTGGGAGACTGTTGATTCCTGCCCCAGTTGTCATACCAGAATTCTAGGTGAAGGTGGAAGGGACACCTGGACATGTTCCTGTGTGACTTGGTCTAGGTGATCCTGCTGTGGCAGGGGGATTGGACTGGATGATCTTTCGTGGTCCCTTCCAATCCCTAATGATTCTGTGATGATTCTGTGACTTGTAGCTATTGAACATGGGGTCTTGGGCACTGGCTGAGCAGAGTACTGGGCTTATATCAAGGAAGTAGGTGGCAGCTCTGCCTGTCAGTAGCTGCTGCTCTTCTTTCACCTCTTGCTGATCTGTGAGAATTGGAGAGTCAGAGTGATGCCACTGTATCCAGCTCAGTGGTGTGGATTCCTCACGACTGCTGTAGCTGAAGCATGTTAGTTTGGGTTTTTTCTTCATTTGTTATGATTTCTTTAGTTTAAAGTACTGAAGGAACTGCCCAGCACTCAAGTTCCAGCAGTTTCAGCAAAGATCTGTGTTACAGCTGAGTGGAGCATTCTTAACGTGACAGTGGACATTGTTTGAGTGATGGATCTCGAGCTGTTCATGTGCCCTCATACATTTCTGTATTTGCTTTCTCTAAACTCTTCCATCACAAGGTACTTTCTCTGATGACAGACAGTGATTCCCCAGCTTACTGGACTATACAAAGTTCTAACTGCAGATATTCTAGTTGTAGCTCCCCAGAACAGTGTTTCCATCCCCTGCATTCACCATCTCTCTTTACTGTCATACTCCGGTTCACCTTTCATAGAATCATAGAATCATTAGGGATTGAAAGGGACCCTGAAAGATCGTCCAGTCCAATCTCCCTGACACAGCCATACAGGAACACATCCAGGCAGGTTTTAAACGTCTCCAGGGAAGAAGACTCCACAACCTCCCTGGACAGCCTGTTCCAGTGCTCCGTCACCCTCACTGGGAAGAAGTTCCTTCTGATATTTATGTGGAACCTCCTATGTTCCAGCTCACACCCACTGCCCCTTGTCCCATCACTAGATGACATTAGGAAGAGCCTGGCTCCATCCTCCTGGCACCCACCCCTCACATTAATGAAGTCACCCCTCAGTCTTCTCCAAGCTCAAGAGACCCAGCTCCCTCAGCCTCTCCTCATAAGGGAGGTGCTCCACTACCTTCATCATCCTTGTTGCCCTATGCTGGGCACCCTCCAGCAGCTCTATGTCATTCTTGAACTTTCCTGTGCTGACAGCCAGTCAGCAGCTACAGTGCTTTTCCTTTTGTATGTAAATATCACTTTCATGGCTGGAAAACCTTCAGGGCTTTTCTTCTACTCTCCTTTCTTGTGGTGACATTTCTGTGCAGTGCCTGCTCTCAGCCCACATGGACTTTCTTTTCCCTTGCAGCCCACAGGCTCTGCACCCCCGTGCAGTGGCCCAGGGAAGCAGCACACTGCAGACATTTACCAAACCCTGACAACTTCAGATGCTCCCTTTACCAAATCTCTGTGCTTTGCAGACCGCTTGGAAGGCGACAGATCGGAGGGATCGGGTCAGGAAAATGAAAACGAAGATGAAGAGTAACGAAGCACCTGGACGCTGATGGCATTTGTACCAGACATTGATTCTATTTTTCCTTACAGAGCTCTAGTGCAATTCTACGGTAACGCTTTTGGATAACCTAACCCTTCATTTTTGATGCCCGTGTGCATGACTTTGGGAGAGTGCAAGTAAAACAAGCAAAAACGTTTTTAAAATGTTTTGCCATGTATGAGGGGTGCTAGAAGATGCAAAGTGCAATATTTTCCTTAACCTGCAAATGTGGGAGCTTGGATCAATGTTTTAAAGTGACTTTCATTCTGGTAAAAACTTTGGTTCAGATCAATTTCTATACCTGCTGTTTGCATGTTTGTTGCTTTCTAATTAAAAGAGTTGGTTGTTATAAGGAGCTTCACGGTTTTCCTTCGTGCGGTCATTGATTCCGTGTCTTTCTCACCTTGTAACTCTCTGCTGCCTTCACCGGCGTTCATTCTCAATGGTTGGGAAGAGCCAAACCAGTTCTTCCCTACTGCAAGCGCTGGGGTTCTCTGTGACTTTGAGACCCCCTTGCCTCTTGATTCTTGGACCTCTGTGGGTGTAACCCACACCCACTAAATTGTCTTTCCATCAGCCTTCCTGTAGGGTCACTTCTCATTTTCCACGTCCAGTGCTGTTCCTGCTGGGGTAGCAGATGCTGAGAGGCTCCATCAGGAGTTACGTAACGCCAGGAGGAATTCTGAATCAACTGGATGAGGGTACCTGCGACGTCATTGCCCTTGAGACTGTTGAATGTGTACATTCGGCACAGGATCTTTGCAAATGCCTACAAGAAGAATTCCCCGCAGCGGAGTCTAAACCGCGTTATTACAACACACCAATACCCTGATTCACAGTGCAGGGAGGCTGAAAGGGCTTGGGGAAGGGGCACCAATCAGAGGAGTAGGAGATGGGAAAACAAACTGTTTGAGGAGATCGAGAGAGATTTGTGAGGGGTGAAATGGGAATTTTATGGCACTGAGCTGGCAGTAACAGTGAAGGCATTTGGGCAGAAGAATAATGTGAGAGGAGAGGCAGAGTGAGGAGATGGATGGGGTAGTTAGTTCTACTCTCTTTCTAAAAGGAAAACATAGGGAATGTCTGAGGAAGACTGAAGTACAGAAGCTTTGAGAGTGATCTGGTGACGTGACTTTGGGAATGTGCTGGGTCACCACTTACTGGACTGTTTCCTCTCCCATTTTCCCTCTTATTGATTTAGCAGCAGTGCACACAGGCAAGTGGGGAACTCGCCGTGGGGAAGGTTTAAGAGAACACAGACACCGTGTGCAAGGTAGGAGCATGACGGACGTTCTGGGAAGAAGAGGTGGAGAGGGGAAGAGCAATGCCATCGCTGCTGCGCGTTTCATTGTGGCTCTGTGTTTTGCCCTCACAGCCTCAGCTGCCTGAGGTCCCTGGCTCCATTTTGGCTTCAGTTTTCCTCTGGGCTCTGCTCTGGGACTGCAGCCTTCCCACTGGTCTCAGTCACTCTAGGGTCATGTCCCTTCACACCCACTGTGCCGGTTGCCCCCCTGTCCTCTCCTCTCCTGGCACTTCTCCACTGCCACTGGCTTACTGGCTCTTGAGAGTGCGGCTCGGCTGTATTCTTTCATACATTAGCTCTTACTCTGGTACCCTCTCTCCTCTCATTATCCCTCTTATTTCCCCCCATTAAAGTTATGGCATTTTATTTCAGCTGCCTGATCTCTGAGGGGTGACCCCGTTACTGTTAATTAATATGGAAAGAGAGAGTGTCAGGAGGATGGAGCCAGCGTCTGCACCCAGTGATAGGACAAAGGGCAATGGTTGTAAGCTGGAACAGAGGAGGTTGCACATCAATATGAGAAGGAACTTCTTCCTGGTGAGAGTCACAGAGCACTGGAACAGGCTGCCCAGGGGGGTTCTGGAGTCTCCTTCTCTGGAGACGTTTAAAACCCACCTGGATGTTGTTCCTGTGCGACGTGGTTTAGGTGATCCTGCTGTGGCAAGGGGATTGGACTAGATGATCTTTCGAGGTCCCTTCCCATCCCTAATGTTCTTTGATTCTAAAATTTTCCTATTAAAAAGAACCTGCCTTGCAGGGTTCTGCCTTTGGCCCTAAAACCAGGACAATAAAGGGAAAAGTAACTGGGAGAGAAGGCTTTGGAGACTGAGGGTGCTGAAAAGAGCATGGAGGTCTCAGAACGCTGGAGTATTGTGGAAGATGAGAAACTTCACACACACAAGGGAAGTTGGTGCCACCAGAGGATGGAAATCTGGAAGCATTTGATCAATGGAGAATGAAAGAAGAGGGAAGTAAGTTAGTGATTTGTTTGCTTGTTTTTGAAGGTCTGGAGTGAAAATGAGCGATGCGGCTATTTGTCGTCTTTGGTGACCCAGGGATAAGGACTAATGGGCTTTGCTGGAGAAGGGAGCAAAATGTTACTGCTTTTCTCCTAACATGTTGTTTTGGGTCGGGCAGGCGGCTTTGGCCAGAAAGGCAAGGATATTTTATGATTTTGTGGTCCAGCTAATGGGAGTGGGAAACACAGGATCTACAGCTGTTGAGCCAGCAGGGTGCCCAGGTGGTACAAAAGGCCAGTGGCATCCAGGCTTGGATCAGCAATAGTGTGGCCAACTGGACTAGGGATGTTAATTCTCCCCCTGCACTGGGAGGCCTCCCCTCGAGTACTGGGGGTAGTTCAAGGCCCTTCAATTCAAGAAAGACATTGAGGGGCTGGAGCGGGTCCAGAGGAGCAACGAGGCTGGGGAAGGGACTGGAGAGGAAGTCTGATGAGGAGAGGCTGAGGGAGCTGGGGGTGTTTAGCTGGAGAAGAGGAGACTCAGTGGGGACCTCCTCCCTCTCTACAACTCCCTGAAGGGTGGAGGTCTGGCTCTTCTTCCAGGCAACCAGTGACAGGATGAGAGGGCAGGGCTGAAGCTGCCAGGGGAGGGTTAGGCTGGTTGATAGGGAGCCCTGTCAGCAAAATACAGTAACACAATGTCTGATGCCAGTGATGCTGAAGACACAGCTGCTTCCAGAAGGAGTGACTGTGGTGTTTCTACAGAACTCTGGCTTTTTATTGAGAAACTAGTCTTTGCCTTTAGAAAACAAACCCTTCCTCAAGCATTTATTATCTGGAGAGGGTCACATCAGGGATTGGAAGGGACCTCGAAAGATCTAGTCCCATCCCCCTGACACAGCAGGATCACCTAAACCAAGTCGCACAGGAACACATCCAGGTGGGTCTTAAAGTCTCCAGCGAAGGAGACTCCACAACCCACCTGCGCAGCCTGTTCCAGTGCTCTGTCACCCCCACTGGGACGAAGTTCCTTCTGATACTTATATGGACCCTCCTATGTTCCAACTCCCACCCATTGCCCCTCGAACTATCACCAGATGACATTGAGAAGAGCCTGGCTCCACCCAATGCTTTGTTTTCACTAGAGAGGTTTTATAAATCATCCCCATGGGCATCTTGTCTTTCTAAAAATAAAAAAGCTGCTTCTGGCACCTCAGCTTTGGTCACAGCAGTCACCAGCGAGGAGCGGGCAGCATAAATGAAATCAGCAGCCTTGTAAATGACTAACAAGCACTTTCTTTCCAAAGGGTCTCTCATTTGTTCAACGTACAAATATTAACTTTAATTCCAGCCGCGTAGTTCCGATTGCGAGGTTGGATCTCAATAAGGGTAACAGTTTAATATTTGGGAGACTTTGATGTTATTTTTCAAAGATCAGTGAAGCTTTTTCAGCAGTTTTTACTACAATCAAGACATCTGTAGTGGTTGGGGTTTTTATAAGCATTTAGGTTGCGGGTGCAAGTCTCAAGTCCTAGAACTGAGCAGTGCCAGGAGCTGTTGGCAGGAGCAGGAAGGGTGCAGGTAGTTCTGGAGTTTGCCGATGTTACTCGGGTGCAGACCCTGATGGCACCTGGATGGGTGAGCAGCAACGTGCAGTTCAGAACTCAACAGTTTTTGAAGCAAATCTTGTGATCTGGGTCTCGTTTCACATAGGAGGGGCTTTGGAAGAGCTGCTTGTGGGGGAAAAGGACCTGGAGGGGTTGGCTAACAGCTGGCTAAATGAGAGCCTGCAGGGTGCCCCCAGCCAAGAAGGCCAACAGCATCCTGGCCTGGATCAGGAACAGGGTAACCAGCAGGAGGAGGGAGGTGATGGTGCCCCTGTGCTCTGCACTTGTGAGACTGCACCTTGAGTACTGGGTCCAGTTTTGGGTGCCACAGGATCAGAAGGACATTGAGGGGCTGGAGTGGAGCCAGAGAAGGGCAGTGAGGCTGGGAAGAGGGCTGGAGAACAGGCCCTGTGAGGAGCAGCTGGGGGAACTGGGGTTATTTAGTCTAGAGAAGAGGAGGCTGAGAGAAGATCTTGCTCTCTACAGCTCCCTACAAAGAGGTTGTAGCGAGGGTGGTGCTGGTCTCTTCCAAATGACTAATGATAGGATGAGGTGAAGCGGCCTCAAGTTGCATCAGAGGAAGCTTAGATTGGATCTTAGGAAGAAGTTCTTTCCTGAGAAACTGGTTGGGCACTGGACTGGCTGCCCAGGGAGGTGGTGGAGTCCCCATCCCTGCAGGTGTTCAAAAACCGAGCAGCTCAAGCACTTGAGGCCATGGTGTGGGGAGCTGTTGGGATGAGGGCTGGAGCTGATGATCCTGGAGGTCCTTTCCACCAGAGTGAGTCTGTGGTTCTGTGCTGCAGGAGCTCCCTCTAGTGCCCCCGTTCGAGCTGCTTTTATGGAAGATTGAGCCCGCTGGGCAGGAGCGTTTGATCCTAACGCGACATTGACTGTCTTCCTTTCAAGTAAGCCAGTGAAAGGGAAAAACCAACAAGCAAAAGACCATAATACTCCCACCAAGCATGAAGTAGAATATATTGGGTTGGAAGGGGCCTCCAAAGGGCATCTAGTCCAAATGACCAATGACCACTTAAATTATCTGCTCAAGAAAAGACAAACCCAAACTTGTTCAAGTTCAAATAACAGCAGCTCGGATTTCATGGATAGGATGGGGGTGAGAACCCAGGAAGGACCTTGGTTTTGTGCTTTGCAGACTGAAAGTGGTACATAGGCTCAGGCTGGTCCTTCTCAAAGCAGAGCAACTCAAATGATCAGAGGGATGGAGCACCTCCCATATGAGGATGGGCAGAGCAAGCTGGGGTTGTTCAGCCTGGAGAAGATGAGGCTCCCAGGTCATCTTAGAGCAGCTTTCCAATGTCTGAAGGGGGCTACAAGAAAGCTGGGGGAGGGCTTTTGACATGGGTGTGTAGCAAGAGGACAAGGGAGAAGGTTTCCAGACTTGAAGAGGGGAGATTCAGGTTGGACGTGAGGAAGAAATTCTTTGCTGTGAGGGTGCTGAGATGCTGGAACAGGTTGCCCAAGGCAGTTGTGGCTGCTCCATCCCTGGCAGTGTTGAAGGCCAGGTTGGCTGGGGCCCTGAGGAACCTGCTCTAGTGAAGGTGTCCCTACCTGTGCAAGAGGGTTGCAACTAGATGATCTTTCAGGTCCCTTCCAAACCTGGCCATTCTGTGATTCTCCCACAACAGCTTGTGGTCAATTTTTACACGCTGGGAAGATCACGTTCCCTCAGCCAGCATCCAGATGTCATTGAACTCACTTGTCTGAAGGATATTTCTTAAGAGCACAGAGAAGACCATAAGCAGCTGCTTTGACTTGTTGATACAATTCCTGGAAAATAGTTTAGTGTCACGAAGTTTGGGCAGATGGTCACCGTAAGCAGCCGTCTCTTGTTTAAATGTCAAAGATGCTGAGCCTGTTCAAACTGCTGTCTGCCTGAGTTCTAGGTCTTCATGCCTTTCCCTGGTGGAGGTAGGACAAGGTTGATTATCAACATCCAGCATCAACTTTATCACAACTGCAACTTGAATAAAATGTTAAAGTAGACTCTGATGTGCGTCCTAAGCTCTCCCAGAACATCCCAGAGGATTTTCCAGAGGATGAAACTGCAGAAGTGAGTGTTTGACTGTCCTTGCACAAGCAAAACAGCTACCATTGAAGGGTGAGTCTGCTCCTCTTTAAGGGATGGGGGAGGGTAGAATCATCATGGCATCATGGAAAGGACCTCCAGGACTATCAACTCCAGCCCTCGTCCCAACAGCTCCCTAACCCCCTACACCATGGCCTCAAGTGCTTGAGCTACTTGATTTCTAAACACCTCCAGGGATGGAGACTCCACCATCTCCCTGGGCAGCCTGGTCCAGTGCCCAACCACTCTCTGAGGAAAGAACTTCTTTCCAAGATCTAATCTAAACCTTCCTTTTGCTGCCGGAGCCAACAGAGGTTCGAAAACCAACCACCACTATGAAAAGTGCTAAAAAAACCCCCAGGACAAGCTGGTTTGATTGGGGGAGGAGGGAACAAAGGTGCCTGCTACTCCTATATCAAGCTGTTCCCGTTCAGACTCGCTGCGCTCCCTTGCTTCCAGTTTTCTGCAGGAGAATTGGCGAGTTCTCAAAATCTTTCTCTAGCTCCTTTGTCCTAGTAGCTTCCTGCCCCTCACCTCAGTTCCCTAATTCCCATCTCCTAGTGAACCCAGAGTCCTTCCCTCCCTTAGCAACTTCTCAGACACGGGTGGAGAAGCTCATAACAAAACGCCTTCGCTGCCATTGGGAAGTTGTACATCAGAGGGTAGCGCTGTGCCCCAGCCCTTGCCAGGACCCTGCTGCTCTGTTGGCAAAGGCAAGCGAACCTCTGAGCCTGTAGCTGCTGGGGAATTCAAGTGTAGACCTCAGGTGAGCTCATCGCCGTGCTCTGTCATTTTCTTCTCATGCAATACCTCCGGGTCCAGCTTTGCTTTGGTGTGTCCTGACCATCTCACTCTGCTCCTCTGGTGCAGCTGTGGCTAAGTTCTGGCCCCACTCTGCACCTTCGACATCAGCTAGCGTAGAACAAGACAAGTCTTCCAGCAATTAGCTATTTGAATGCAGCCAACTGAATGCAGCTGCTGTCTGTTCTAGAATTACTATATTAATATTTAATTAGCCATTTTGCTCTCCAAGTCTCATTGTTTGCAGTGATAGACACAACTCTGAGTAGGGTTCAGCAGTACTGAGATTCCGTTGTTCCTTATCTATTTCATATCATAGAATCATTAGGGATTGGAAGGGACCTCGAAAGATCATCCAGTCCAATCCCCTTGCCACAGCAGGACCACCTAGACCAAGTCACACAGGAACATGTCCTGCCAGGTCCTTCTTGCATCTCTGCTCTTCATTGTTGTGTTGGATCCCCAATGCACCTGAGCAGATATCACTAAAGCCAACACACATGAAAAATGAGCCTGAAATTGTTAAATTGTTTAAAGGGTTGATATTTACCACAACTGAAGTGCTTGTCACGGTGAGTTGAGGTCCCACCTTCTGAGCTGCAAGACTGGATCTCATCAGTTTGTGGCCATTCAGTAGGATGTGCAGGGTGTGTTGGTGCTCTCACTTCACTTCTCACTGACTTAATGCTGCTCTGGCTCTGAGGGCATGGAATGATGATTCAGAACTTCTGTCCCAGGGGAAAAAGGGGTCTTGGACTGCTGTTTGTCTCATTTCATGAGAATATACTTCAAAGAGACTATACTGGGCTCTGAAATAAATTGGGTACTAAGAGGAGGTGATAGATAGTGCCCCTGTTCTCTGCAGTCGTGAGGCTGCACCTTGACTACTGGGTCCAGTTTTGGGGGCCACAGTATCAGAAGGACATTGAGGTGCTGGAGCTGGGCCAAAGAAGGGCAACAAGGCTGGGGAGGGGTCTGGAAAACAAGCCCTAAAAAGAGCAGCTGATAGAACTGGGGTTATTAAGTCTAGAGAAGAGGAGGCTGAGAGGAGACCTTCTTGCTCTCTACAGCTCCCTGCAAGGAGGTTGTAGCGAGGCTGGTGCTGGTCTCTTCTCCCAAATTACTGATGATAGGACGAGGGGAAATGGCCTCAGGTTGCATCAGGGGAGGTCTAGATTGGATCTTAGAGGAAGAAGTTCTTTGCTGAGAGAGTGGTTGGGCGGTGGAACAGGCTGCCTAGGGAGGTGATGGAGTCCCCATCCCTGCAGGTGTTTAGAAACCGAATAGCTCGAGCACTTGAGGCCATGGTGTAGGGAGCTGTTGGGATGAGGGCTGGAGCTGATGATCCCGGAGGTCCTTTCTAGCCATGATGATTCTCTAAGTTGCTCTTATTTCAGCCAGGGTTATAAAGAATGAGGGAGGTTTCTGCAAATCTTTAAGTCAATATGGCTTTTCAGATGAAGTCAGGCACTGTGACAAAGCCATTTGTCTTGGATGTTGGATGCAATACACAAGCTTTAGAGACTCAAGGGCATAAAATACAAAGCTCACTTCCAAACGCTCTCTTAATTTTTCTCAAGGGAGTTGGGGTTTTGTCTCTTTAGAAAGTGAATGCTAGTGTACAGCTGCTGCCACTGCATGTAAGGAACACGCAGGGAGTGCGCTGGAAAGTGTGGCCCTCTCGCAGCGTAGGGACATGCTCGTACACATCTAGGACTAGACGTGTTGCTTCCATCAACAGCCCCTCATCACAGCAGGAGCAACTCCCAGCCATTCACAACAAGGCCACAAAAGGAAAAGCACTGTAGCTGCTGACTGGCTGTCAGCACAGGAAAGTTCAAGAATGACATAGAGCTGCTGGAGGGTGCCCAGCATAGGGCAACAAGGATGATGAAGGTAGTGGAGCACCTCCCTTATGAGGAGAGGCTGAGGGAGCTGGGTTTCTTTAGCTTGGAGAAGACTGAGGGGTGACTTCATTAATGTGAGGGGTGGGTGCCAGGAGGATGGAGCCAGGCTCTTCCTAATGTCATCTAGTGATAGGACAAGGGGCAATGGGTGTAAGCTGGAACATAGGAGGTTCCATATAAATATCAGAAGGAACTTCTTCCCAGTGAGGGTGATGGAGCACTGGAACAGGCTGCCCAGGGAGGTTGTGGAGTCTCCTTCATTGGAGACGTTGAATCATAGAATCTTACGGATTGGAAGGGACCTCGAAACCTGGACCTTCCTGGACACATCCGGGAAGACCTGCCTGGATGTGTTCCTGTGTGACTTGGTCTGGGTGATCCTGCTGTGGCAGGGGGACTGGACTGGTTGATCTTTCAAGGTTCCTTCCAATCCCTAATGAATCTATGATTCTATGATTGTGTCCAATTCTGGGACCCTCCGTTCTGCTGGAGACAGTCCAGTGCAGAGCCACAGAGATGATGAAGGCAGTGGAACATTTCCCTTATGAAGAAAGTCTCCGGGAGCTGGGTCTCTTGAGCTTAGAGAAAAGGAGACTGAGGGGTGACCCCATGAATGTTGATAAATATGGAAAGGGTGGGTGTCAGGAGGATGGAGCCAGGCTCTGCTCAGTAGCATCTAATGATAGGACAAGAGATAACGGGTGTGAGCTGGAACATAGGAAGTTCCACATAAATATGAATCATAGAATCATTATGGATTGGAAGGGACCTCGAAAGATCATCTAGTCCAATCCCCCTTGAACAGCAGGATCACCTAGACCAAGTCACACAGGAACACGTCCAGGCATGTCTTAAACCTCTCTAGTGAAGGAGACAAGATTTCAGATGTGGTCTCCCCAGGGCAGAGTAGAGAGGAAGGAGAACACAGGGATCACAGAAACAAACTATGTTTTGGGTTGGAAGGGACCTTAAAGATCATCTAGTTCCAACCCCCCTGTCACAGGCAGGGACACCTCTCCCTAGACCAGTCACGCACTTCCTTCCCCACCCCTGCATGGAAAATCCACGCGGTTGCTCAGAGACTGCTTCGTTCGTGCCACAGGAATTTGGCATCACCATGGTGAAGAGATCTGACTGCAGTCTGCAGGCTCTAAATGTGGTCTGTTCTGTGCTCTTACATGGGAGAGCTGGATGAGTTTCATATCTCATGTGAGAAATTAGTTCTCTCGTTCCCTGTTTCGCGATGCCTTTCGCTCCTTGGTTCATTGTCTGCCTGTCAAGCAGTGGAGTGTAACACAGTGAGCCCAAGCTGCAGGGGACAGCTGGGCTCTTGGCCCTTTGGACTGTTCATGGCCAGAGTGGGCTTGATGGAGAAGGGAGGAAAAAGCTGCGCTTCTCCCACACGCAGTCTGCTCTTTGGAAAGCAGACAGAACAGCTGTAAGAGAGCAAGGTGAGGAGAAATGAAAACTAGACTTAGATCCAAGGAAGGAGAAAGTGTTCAGTCGAGTTTAGTTCACTGAAAGATCGTCTGAAATCAGAGCGATGCTATAAAACAGGCTGTGAAGTGTATCTGAGCTGCAGGAAAACACCTACACACCTCCCCTTGAGTACTGGGGGCAGTGCCGGGCCTCTCAGATTGAGGGGCTGGAGCAGGTCCAGAGGAGCAACGAGGCTGGGGAAGGGACTGGAGGGAAAGTCTGATGTGGAGAGGCTGAGGGAGCTGGGGGTGTCTAGCCTGGAAGAGACTCAGGGGGCACCTTCTCCTTCTCTACAGCTCCCTGAAGGGAGGTTGTAGTCAGGTGGGCGTCAGGCTCTTCTCCCAGGCAACTAGCAACAGGATGAGAGGGCAGGGCCTGAAGCTGCACCAGGGGAGGGTTAGGTTGGATGTTAGGAAGCCCTTCCTCATGGAAAGGGTGATCAGACCCTGGAATGGACTGCCCAGGGCAGTGGTAGGGTCCCCATCCCTGGAGGTGTTTAAGGACAGCCTGGCTGTGGCCCTTAGTGCCCTGGTCTGGCTGATGTGGTGATGTTAGGACCTTGACTGGGGCTGGATGATCTTGGAGGTCTTTTCCAGCCTCAATAACTCTATGATTGTGTGATTAAGGGCTGATTGTTCAGATTAGTGTGGCCTCCCATATCACTGAGTGACAGCCTCATGACACTGCTGTATGAAAGCATTTCTGAGCTGCAGAGCTGTGCAGGAAGACAGACTGTGCTGTGCTACGTATCTCAAAGAGAAAAAAGCTCTTCTCCTTTCCATGAGAAGGTGACTGGCATTTCAGGGCAAGAGCAGGTTGAAAAACATNCCACCAGGGGTTTAAAGCACACTGCTCAGTCTGCTGGCAACCAGAGAGCACACAGGGACTGCTCAAGCAACACACAGTGGTCTGTGTTGAACACTCTCCCCTGACAGTACTCTGGGACCATCTGACATGAGTGGTTTTGATGTTAATATTTAGCTTTCATACAGCTTCACTTTAAAATGCCGTGAAAGCCAGTTCAGAGAGAGACCAGTGTCACAGTTCCCCTTCAACAGATGGACAAGTCAGGCACGAAGGGGGAAACAAACTGCTTACCAGCCCCTAACAACCTGGAAACAGGATTCCCATTGCTGCTTGGTGACCCGTGAGGTGATAGTGCTCCTCAGGCTCTGTCTCACAGCAGTAAATGTNATAGGGCATCTGAGGTGAGTCCCCTCCCACCAGTCCACATTACACTCCTTCAAAACAGGAGGTGATTAAAAATCATCAGTGGTGCTCTTCAACCTGGCAACTTCGACTTCTCTCTTGAGGGAGGCGAGCGTGTCTATCTCATGGCAAATCATCAGTGGCTTGGCTGCTGCACAGACATGCTGCTTGGTGACCCGTGAGGTGACAGTGCTCCTCAGGCTCTGTCTCACAGCAGTAAATGTAAAACATCTGGTACAAAGATGGAAACACTTGGGACCGATGTGGGGATAACAGCTCTGAGTAGGGTTGGTGTGTGCAGGTACAACCTGAGTCAGCTGGATCCTACAACAGAGAGCTTGAGATGTGCCTTCCCCTTAATGCTAATTCATCTGTGAGTAATTTAGCTGGATCCTGACAGACGTGAAGCTGTAGCAGGACTGGCATCTGATGGCCTGTGCCTGGGTTGCCATGGTAACTGCCTAGGATGGGGTGTGCGCAAGGAAAATGCAATTTTGGGGCTGAATTCTGGGCAGGAGGACAGCAGATGGATGAGATTCAGCTGCCTCAGGGGGTGGTACCCGCAGCCAGACATGCAGATTCAGAAATCTCCCCCGGGAGGGGTTGGGTTGGATGTGGGAGGTTCTGTGACAGGAGATCCAGGTGGAAGCATGACTTTATTTAAGGCACCACTTTGTTCCTGGATGTGCTCACTGAGCCGTGAAACACGCAGGGTTTGATGAATTCCAAAGCCTGCCTGAAAGTCTTGTCGATTTCCCTGGGCCTTGATGCTCCCACAGCCCTTTCTCAGGAGTGCCCAGTGGAGACTGGGAGGACTTCCCATTTCACAGGGATGCATAGCTCTTTGGCAGCAGTAGAGGGGGAGAAGAACCTCTATCTATCTGCTAACCACCCCTCCTTCTGACGCTGCACCCTAATCCCTCATCCAAGTCATCAATGAATAGACTGAACAGGATTGGTCCCAGCACCAAACCCTGGGGCACTCCACTAGATACAGGCTTCCAACCAGACTGTCCCCCGTTGACCACTACTCTGGCTTCTATCCTGCAGCCAGATAGCCTTCATGTTCATAAATGTTCATGCTGGTGCTTGTTACCATATTTTTGTAGAAGAAGTTATTTCTATGGTGATGGCTTCTCTCTGAGGTGCCATCTCTTCTGATATGAACAGAAGAATCCTTGCTAAACGTGACCCGATGAAAACTAGTCACTCCTGTAGGGGACTGGTAGGTGCAGCATGCAGGGCAGTGTTAAGGTTGTCCCCGACATGCAGTGGGACGGCTGTTGGAAGCGAATGGTTGATGGGGCTTCTCAGAGTAATCCAGAGGCTTCGAACCTAACCTGGCTACTTCCACCTGCCAAGTGGGGCTGTACCTTACCAAAGTACTGCCTGGCACTGTGGGAACTGCTGCAGTCTTGTTCCTCAATATATTCTGGAGAAAGTGGGGTCTTTTTTTGGAGGGGGGGAGCATGGGTTATGTGTATAGCACTTTCACTGGGGAAAAAGATGGGTCTTGAAAGTGGGAGCTGGGAAACAGGCCCAAAGGGTTGTGTCTACTCTGCACTAGTGAGACCACATCTGGAGTTTTGTGTCCAGTTCTGGGCCCCTCAGTTCAGGAAGGACACAGAGCTGCTGGAGGGAGTCCAGCATAGAGTAACAAGGATGATGAAGGAAGTGGAGCACCTCCCTTATGGGGAAAGGCTGAGGGAGCTGGGTCTCTTTAGCCTGGAGAAGGGGAGACTGAGGGGTGACCTCATTAAAGTCTATAAATGTGTGAAGGGTGGGTGTCAGGAAGATGGAGCCAGGGTCTGCTCAATGTCATCTAGTGATAGGACGAGGGGCAATGGGTGTCAGCTGGAACATAGGAGGTTCCATATAAATAACAGGAGGAACTTCTTCTCAGTGAGGGTGGTGGAGTCTCCTTGTCTGGAGACATTTAAAACCCACCTGGACATGTTCCTGTGTGACTTGGTCTAGGTGATCCTGCTGTGTCAGGGGGATTGGACTAAATGATCTTTCAAGGTCCGTTCCAATCCCTAATGATTCTATGATTCTGTGTTCTCTTTAGGAGAAATGGTGAGTAAGGAACATCAGGACAAGGGTGCAAGGGAGAGCACAAGTGTTGAGCCTCTGCGAGAGGGGGGCTGTGTGATGAAGAATAAGGCAGAAGGCATGCAAATGTATTTTTAGTTGAAACTAGAGCCACCTCTCTAAGTCTACAGCCAAACTGTTTAGGCTCCTCTTACACAAGGCAACAACTACCTTGAGGACTTTGTCTCGCAGCGACAAACTTACCCATGAACCAGTTGTAAAGCACAGTCTCGTTTCGCTCAACTTGTGCATTGTGCATGCAGGGGGTTTCTCCTGTTTTTACCATCTCCGAAAGCTCCACGAGTCAAAACCTGCAGAGACGTAAAAAATAAACCAGCGTATTAATTCTAGATTTTCTGAACTGAGGAGCCTTACAGGAATACTCATTGCTGTGGGCTGGAATGGCAGCTGGGAGCAGGGGAGCCGCTGGAAATGTGACACGCGGGAGCGATTTCGAGCACTAGCAGGCTGATAGCTGCACAGCCAGAGGCAAAGAATTTGTGGTGTGGCTGTGGGTGAAAATCACTGTGTGTGGCACAAGCAGAGCATCACTCACCTGACTACAAACAGAAACTGTGAGTTGCAATCATTCAGAAGAAAGGACACACCGGTACCTGAGGCAAGAGGTACTTCACCAAGCTGGGGCATCAGCACAGACCTGCTAAGGGTTGCCCCCTCTGCTCAATGAGAATGTCCCTAATTTCCTTGAGTTAGCCTATCTGCACAGGTGTGAGAGGACCTTCTCCTCTCTACAACTACCTACAAGGAGGTTGTAGCAAGGCTGGTGCTGCTCTCTGCTGTCAAATGACTGATGATAGGATGAGAGGAAATGGCCTCAAGTTGTGTCAGGGGAGGTTTGGATCTTAGGAAGAAGTTCTTTCCTGAGAATGTGGTTGGGCACTGGACCAGGCTGCCCAGGGAGGTGGTGGAGTCCTCATCCATGGAGGTGTTTAAAAACCAAGTAGCTAGAGCACTTGAGGCCATGGTGTAGGGGTTAGGGAGCTGTTGGGATAGGGCTGGAGCTGATGATCCTGGAGGTCCTTTCCATCCAGGATGATTCTTTGATTCTCTCTCTCTGGAAAGGGAGACAGCCGCAAAGTCCTAATGCAGTTGTTGTGAACCACGGAGTTCCCTGAGCAAAGACAAAAGCCCAGCCTGCTGCCTATCAGTGTTACTAGATTAGGGGGGTTTGTGAATGGGGGTTTTGGTTTTGCGTTGCTTGAGAGTTTTCCTACTTCAGTGGGATTAGAGGATTTTACAAAGCTTGAGATCTGTCAAGTATGTGCAGCAGACAGAAGAGGATGATCACTGACAGCCAGGGAAGGAAACGTTCATGGAAGTGCCGAACAGTCGGGTGAAGCAGCACCAGAGGTGTCTCCTTTAACAGTCACTGTTGAAGAAAAACCAGGAAGCAAGCTGTCAGGACGACGACAGGGTCCCGTGAACAGGCAGCTTGTCTGGAACCAGTGGAGACTGCTCAAGGAGATCCGATCAATTTTGTTGTCATGGAGGCACCAGTTAATTTACTGGAAGTCAGAAAGGTGCAGTGGGAGGAAAGGCAATTTTTCCAAGATTAGAGAAGTACAGCACTTGTAAGCAACGAAGATAAAGCAGAAAATGGAGATAACCCTAGGACATGAAGAGCAAAGGAAACGCAGGGACAGTGTAAGCAGCGTGCAAAATGGATTACCTTGCCCTGTGAGATGCTGCAGAGACCGGGGTCTTGGCACAAGTGACATCTTTGCAGAAAACTGAATCTCCTCAAAGCTGGGAGTAACATCTAGCAAACCACAAGTTGCTAGAAAACAGCTTCTCTGGGTTTCAAGACTAACCAGCAATATTCTAAGGGATTGGACTGTGGGTCAGCCAGACTGTCCGAGGTATCTAGTCCACTTTACCCCCCTTCCTCTCAACTCACAAATCCCTTAAGATACTGGAGCCTCCATGTGCTCTCCACAACAAAGAAAAGCAAAAAGCTGTGGTTTTCTCTGAGAAGAGCAGAAATTCTTCACTGAAGGGCAAATTTTCTCTGCCTTCTTTTCATTACAATGCTGGTGGGTAGGACTAGTTGCTGATTCACAGAATCATAGAATCATAAGGGACTGCAAGGGACCTCGAAAGATCATCTAGTCCAATCCCCCTGACACAGCAGGATCACCCAGACCAAGTCACACAGGAACACATCCAGGTGGGTTTTAAACGTCTCCAGAGAAGAAAACTCCACAACCTGCCCTGGGCAACCTGTTCCAGGGCTCTATCACCCTTACTGGGAAGAAGCTCCTTCTGATATTTATATGGAACCTCCTATGTTCCAGCTGACACCCATTGCCCCTCGTCCTATCACTAGATGACACTTGAGAAGAGCCTGGCTCCATCCTCCTGACACCCACCCTTCACATATTTATAGTCTTTAATGAGGTCACTCCTCAGTCTTCTCCAAGCTAGAGACACCCAGCTCCCTCAGCCTTTCCCCATAAGGGAGGTGCTCCACTTCCTTCATCATCCTCGTTGCCCTACACTGGACTCCCTCCAGCATCTCAGTGTTGTTCTTGAACTGAAGGGCCCAGAACTGGACACAATACTCCAGATGTGGTCTCAGCAGTGCATAGTAGAGGGGGAGAAGAACCTCTCTTTATCTGCTAACTACCCCCATTCTGATCCACCCCAGGATGCTGTTGGCCCTCTTGGCCACAAGAGCACACCGCTGGTTCATGGTCATCCTGCTGGCCACCAGCACCCCCAAGTCCCTTTCTCCTACACTGCTCTCCAACAGGCCATTAATTAAGAGCTCCCAAGGCTAGACTCAGGATGTAGGAATGCTTTAAAAAAGAACCGCTCTCACCGTCAGAGCTTTTACCAAGGATATGCCCCAAAGCAAACGTCTCGGTCTGTGATACCCTCCAAATCTTTGTGACGTCTGTCCCTTTCCTCAGCTTCTCTCCAAGGAGCGCTGCTTTTCCTCTGCTGCTTGTGCAGCTGGACTTCTTTGTTTAAATGTCTCATGGGCAACCAAACCTGCCGGTAAGTGACAGGGACATTAAGACATTTATATGTTTACTCTCCAAAAAGAAAACCATTATGCTTCATTTGCCTCACCTTATAGCAGTGATGAGGATAACAGCACTGTGAGGATACAAGGTCTGAAATGCAGAGGTGTTTAAAAATCCTTTGACAGCCCAGCAGAGAGGGGCAGTAGCAGAGGTGCCATGCTTCCAGTTTCACCATTCTCCTTTTCCTCACTAGCTTTTCCTTCTCAGAAAGCCTTCCTCTCTAGAATGACCGGTGCTTCTGTAACCATGGAGGGATCACTTCTGTTTCCCTTCACAGTTTAATGATGCTGCTCCACAGACTACATCTGCCTGGCCTTTAGGTCTTGTTCGCTCTCTCTCTGCCTGCTCCCTGCCTGCAGCACAGGCTGTGACTGCAGAAATGAGGTAGGAGTGGAGCGCGGCAATGCCTCCCATAGCTTTTAAAAAGCTCAGAACAGTTTGTCACCCGTAAACATCTGACAGAAACATATGGCTAGGAATGAGCAATAGCCCCCACGCTCACACTCACACGGGAGGTGGCAGGGCTGCTTGGTGGCATGTATGAAAGAAAGAAGGGAGGGGAAATACATTTCTTTAAACCCAGGGAATTAAAATGTTCTCAGAAGTGATCTGTGCAAAATAGCCGCCAATTCCTGCTGGTTGTGTGCGGTGTTTCTCAAATTCTGTCTCGCCTAGCTCCCCACAGTCTAGCTATTGCAGGAGCCAAGCAGTCATGGACTTCACTTCTCCACCGTGTTGTACTTTGTGTTGGAGCTGGTGGCCCCTGCCCCACCGTCCTGCTGCGCTGGCTCATCCCGTCTGACGGCCTGCTGTCCAGATGCAGTGTTCCATTCCTGTCTTCCTCCTGCTGTGAGTTTTGCACAAACACCATTTTCCGAGCCTTGCTAGGTCAATAATCATCTTCTTTTGCATAAATATTGATGGTTTTCAGTGGGGCTATGAGAGAAGGCTACTGAGAGTCAAGCAAACAGGTGAATGACAGCTTTCTCTCTGAAAGCCTTATCATAGGACTGTCCCAGAGACTCTTCCAAGGTTCTAAGGAGGAGAATATGCTGCTGCAGCAAGTGGCTGTGGGCAGACCTACCCTACTGCACCAAAATTCCACTCCATGTGGCTCCTCTCCTTCCCTGCTGTTGTATCTTAGATGGTTAGAGGCTAGTTTACTTCTCAGGATAGTTTTTCTAAATGTGAGAAAATGTTCAGGGCTATCAGAGATCCAGATCAAGGAGAAAACATTAGCTGGGAGTCATGTGGTGATGCTAGGTCATAGGCTGGACTTGATCTTAAAGGTCTTTTCCAGCTTCAGTGATTCTGTGGTTCTATGGGAAAAGCCTGGGAGCTGGAGGCTAGCAGGAGCATCATTTGTGGCAGTGACTGTAAGCAGTCCTTTGGAGCAGGGGAAGGACTGCCTGTTCACACCACTGCCTTTTTAAATCCCTACTTATAAACCAGGGAGGAGAGGGAGGGAGCACTTCCACCTGCTTAAAATACACCAGACCTGAGGACTTGCACTGGAAGTTTAAGGGCTGTTTTGGGGTGTTTGCACGATTCTAGAGATTCTCTAGGGATTCTAGAGACCTGTGTTCCAAACTTCACGCTGCTCACTAGGCAGTCGGTGCCATTGACTAGCAGGACACCTCACAGAACTGGTGGAGAAGTTGCATCTTGGTTTCAGGCCAGATTAAACTTAGGAAAATTTCAGAATGAAACAGGCACCTCCAATTTCTTGATATTCATCAGGAGAAGGTTTGCTTTTGGGAGACGTTGTTCCTGATCATCTGTTCACAGCTGAACAGACACATTTTTAAACCCTGGAGCTAAGCAACTTTTACTCTAGATGCTGGATTTTGACAGCCATGTTGTGAGTGTGCTGACTTCAGCTAAGAGCTGTTTAATGCACGAATCCCCTCAGTGTGATGACTGCCTCCTCCTTCCCCTTCCCTTCACTGCTGCTGGGTTCACCACTGTCCTACATGCTGGGAGATGCATGAAAGCCCAGGCTGGCAGTGAGAGCAGCGTGCATTGCCTCCACATCAGCTGTTAACCTGATAGCTGAGGTCCCCTCCCTGCCCATACCCTGCAGCCAGGCTGCTCCTGGATGTGGATTATGAAGCAATTGCCTGAGTCAGGCTCCAGCAAAGTATTTTCTTTGACAATGACAGAGAGGAGATGTCAGAAGCCGGAAATTGCTTTCCCCTTTCAAGATTATTCTAATGAATAGCCAACAGTTTCTGCACAGTCTCACTTCCATGAAGCTGCTGAAGCTGGCTCAGAAGCTGCAGCACAAAAAATACACTGACAGCCCAACCGCAACGGCCCGGGGCTCGATGGCAGTTCATTTTGACTGCTCCTGGTAACCACCCTTGCCAGTGGTCTGCTTGTGAATCTCTGCATTTGAGGCTTGCAGCATCAAAGTAGCTTTAGATTGTCAGTCTGTAAAGCAGCAGCAAATCTGTAGATGAATGGACCACAGGCTTGGGTCTGAGGCAGTAACGCTGAGCAAATACCATGCTGCAAGCAGCACTATGCTTAGCTCTGCCTGTCAGCTTCAGCTTTTAGCTTTCTAATTTCCTGTTGCTGCAAAAGATGGTGAAGGGCTGTGCTATCATTTAAAGACTCTGCCTTATACTATGTGGGTTTTTGGAGTGGAGCCTGTGATTTTTTTATATCCATCCTTAGGATCTTGATCTGCTGCTGCTGCTCCTGTAGAGACTTTCCTAGATAAAAATTATGGATTTTTATTAAGGTTTTTTTTTTAATATATATTCAAGACGCTTTGAGGACCTGAAAAAAATCACTTGCTGCTTTCAAAGCCAATCAGTGTTGGGAACCATTGTGTTTTATCACTAAAAGTTCACTACAGAAGAAATGAAGTAGGATCAGCCCTTCATGTATATGCATGCAGCTGTTTGGGTGAGGTGGGTTTGCATTTGTTCTGTTTCTCCTTACTGTCTGCTAACCAATCCACTGTCTTCTGTAAAATGGAGGAAGTGGAATCTTCTTCAATCTGTTATAAAATGAAATCCAGCAGTGCATGGCCCTTCTGGAGAGTTTAAAAATCTCCCCATTACTAGCAGAAAGGGTAAGGAAAATGTTTTACTACCCCTTGTTTTTCTCTGGAATTTTTACATGAACAACAACTACTGTCTTCACATTAAAGAAAAACCCCCAGAACCAAACACCAAAAAACCACCCAAGATATTTTGTCACCAAGTAAAGCCACACTGAAGATGATTCATGAGTGTTTACTTCACTGCGACTATTGTTGCACCCTGATCTGTGCTTCTGCTTTGAATGATCCTAGCTGCATCCTGGCAGAAATCATTTCTGTCTTGTGTAAGATCTTAGAAAAAGAAGGATATTCCAGTGTAATCAAACCCCATTTTTTTCAGAGGTGACAAAGCCAGTAACAACACCCTTACTTAATCCTTTTATATACTTGGAGAGTTTGCTGAGAGCTACAGCCTTTTCTTGACTACTTGTGTTCTGGGCAGGAGAAGATAGAAGTGAGAAATTGCTTTGTAAATACACACAGAAATCCATATCCCCATGAGAAAATTTAAGGCAAAGAGGTTTGTTTAAAGTGCAAACAAAAGTGTGAATCACTGCCAATGGCTGTTAAGTTTCATGACTGATTTTTACTTCCATTTGTGTAGCTGCACTTTCAGGCTGACTCTAGGTGACTCAGAATAACCAAACGACAAACGCTACCTTTTCCTCCTGCAGATGAGGCTTCATATCAGAGCAGTACTGACCTCGTGTTTAATAAGGCAAAATACTTAGCAGTAGTGATGTAGCTGCCTCCCTCACTCTTGCCCTAGCAGGAATATTTGTAGTCATACACATGTTTGTGTATATTTTTGTACATTCTTACAGGTTGGAATTAAGACCCTACAGGATAAGGGAACTGACAGAAAAAAGCAGAAACCCTACAGACTCCAGAAGCAGGTACGTTCATTTAATGCTGCAGTCAGAAAGTAGCTTTTCATCTGGCTACTGCACACAGCAGTCTGCAGAAAGCAGATGGTTTAGTAACTGACCTGGTCCCTCTGTTCCACTGATGTCCTGGACTTGCCATCCTCTATTGCTGAACGCCTTGATCTGCAGCTTGAAAAGCTAAAAGGTAAAAGAAGCCTTATGAAAAGCAAGAATGAGAGGAATGTTTTTTCAGGGAAACAATCAAAACAAGTTTCTGTTTCCTGGACATTCAATGATGTGCAATCTTAGAGCCCTGGATTTCTTATACCTTGCTCAGTTCAGTGCAGTAGGATAAGACCCACATGATGCAAACAAGGATGTCATCATGTCTTTTCAGCATAATTTTAAAAAACCAGTTATGAATAAAATCCCTCACTATCACCATTGGTGGGAGGCACCCACACTGATGTGCTGTGTTTGCAAGAAATTGACAGGGCTGGGAATTGTGGAGTGTTAATTGAGGCTGCTGACTCTAACTGTGGAAGCCTGGGGGTGTTTGAATTTGCCTGGGACTGGGCACACTCCTTGGCAGTGATCAAGCCTGAGTGTGTTACATGATGGTTTGCATTGATACCAGCTGCATGTTGCCCACTGTGTGCTGAGCAAAGAGCCTTTTTTTTAAGAGAAAGAAAAAAATCCACCCCAGAAATATTAGAGAGGATTCCATAGTGAGTCTTAGATGCCGAGTCTCTGAGCCTGTGAAACTCTAAGCTTTGCTACAGGTTTTAATCGACCCAGTGTTTATTCAGAAAAAGGCATAAATCCAGTGCCCCTAAAAATTGACCTGATTTTGACTCAGCTCATACTTCTGGAAAGGTCTCAGCCAGCATTTGGACGCACATTCCCCCGTACACACAGCGTTAATCGCACTCCTGCCATCTCAAGATGCCAAAGTATTTCTGCATAAACTTTTTTCCCTCTCTTCATGAGGCTGGGCCTGATGATCTTGGAGGTCTTTTCCAGCCTCAATAGTTCTGTGATTCATACTCTACAAGTCCCCAGACTATGGACTGACCCCCACAGCTATACATAGCCAGTTTATCACTTTCCTTTCTGTGGCATTTCCCTGAACACTCTGATCTAGAACAGGCTGTAACGTAATACTTGGCAGACCAACACTCTCTGTAAACCAAAACTTTGTTTACTCTCATTATTGGAAAAGCTTTTCAATGTGACCACTCAAGACTAACGAAGTAGAAGGCAAAGCAAAACACTATCTCATACCTGCTATTTAACATCAGCTCTCTTTTCAGTTTTCAAGTCATACTGAGTTCTTGCACTTGACAGCTTATGGAAGTGTGGTGGGAAAAATGCCTGCTACATTGCCCCCACAAATGGCTCCCACATCAGCAAAACCCCCGTGGTGCTTATTTCCAACATATATGTATCTTGACACTCTTGCTAATACTGGTGATAGACGGAGACCATTGCTGTATGGCTGTACTCAGGTGATCAGATTACAGGTAGAACAAGGATGTGGGCTGTAAGGAGCCTCTTCTTCTTAGCATGTGCCGCAGAGGGATGCCACCTGCACCGGGTCACAGATGTCAGTGCAGATGGTGTGTCACCTTACATAATCTGGCCATAAGACCGTAGGACACTCTGTCTAGGTCAGGTTATACAACAGAGTATGTGTTTGATGCTGATGGCACAACCAGCATCCAAACTGGGTGCTGTGTCCCCCAGTGTGCAATGTCAATTAAAAGGATTCAGAGGAATTTGGACCTTTTGCAGTTAGTGGAATGAATATTTTATTTAAGATCTCCAACACAAGCAATCACAAATAAATTAAGAACAAAGCCATGCACTAAGACTTTCAGTAAAAGGTGGTGGCAGTAGCACATTCAAGACAAGTTCAAGAAGATATTAATCCCTGGGCTGGAAAATGAGGCCGTGGAGCTACTTGCTGCAGGCTGCTATGGATAATGATGCTTTGAACTGGGTCTCTGTTGCCACGAACACCACGTCTGAGCAGACTGCTCCTGTGTACCACCAACCAAATAGTCTACAAAAAGTAACCAGGCTATTACCAATACTAAATTATTTGTGAAAAGCCGTGCTTACTTCTTACTAAGGAACATCTTCACCCTTCTCTAGTGTCTTATTTCCCATCAGTGTGATTAAAGCCCATCTTTCAAGATTACCAGCAGCTTTTTGTTGTAATTTATGAAGCTGCTACCTTTCCTTCAACTTTAAATGGCTTCTGATGGTCTCTTATACCACATAACACACCATGGAACTCTGAATGAATTAAGATTGTAGTCACCAGAGCCATCTTCCTCTTGTGTTAAGGGGTTGGAAATCAGTCTCTGTGAGAAGCTTCTGTGTTCACCTTGAGCACTGGGTCCAGTTTTGGGTGCCACAGTATCAGAAGGACATTGAGGGGCTGGAGTGGGGCCAGAGAAGGGCAACGAGACTGGGGAGAGGTCTGGAAAACAGCCCCTATGAGGAGCAGCTAAGGAACTGGGGTTACTCAGTCTAGAGAAGAGGATGCTGAGAGGAGACCTTGCTCTCTACAGCTCCCTCAAAGGAGGTTGTAGCGAGGCTGGTGCTGGTCTCCCAAATTACTGATGATAGGATGAGAGGAAATGGTTTTCTGCGATTCTGTGTGTTTTTCCTCCGGCTGTGTCCCCTTCTTTTTATCAGCTTGTACTTTATGAAAACCCCCAGCTCAGCCCCTCCACTGCTGGAGTCACCCCGTCCCTACCGCGCCAGCACACTCTCCCTGAGCACCGTGACCACCATCGGAGGCCATTTTCTCTCCTTTCTCCCTCCCCAGCCCTCCTCGACCCCCACAACCGGAGCAGCAGGAGGGAATGGGCAGCCGTGACCCTTGTCGGGGGCACCAGAGCCGCCCGCAGCCGCTACCAGCAGGAGCCCCCCGCCCTGGCCCACCGGGGCACCGGAGCGCGGGCAGGGCTGTGGCAGCCGAGCTCCGCCCGCGGCGGGCGCTGCCACCTGGCGGCCGTTCGCCGCTACTGTCTCGCGAGCGGCGCTAAGGGCCCCTCAGACGGGCGCGGCGGGAGGCGGCGGCTCCGTGGCCGTTGGCGTTGTGGCCTCCGCAGAGGAAGCGCTGCCTGAGGGCGCTTCTGAGGGCGAAGAAAGAGCACATGTATATACACACACATATATACACACTGGAGCTCTTGTCAACATGCTTCCAGAACTGGGAGGCCCCGCAGAGAGGGACCTGGAAGTACTGAGTGATAGCCGGCTGAAGAGGAGCCAGCACAAAAGGCCAATGGCATCCTGGCTTGGATCAGCAGTAGTGTGGCCAGCAAGACTAGGAACGTCATTCTTCCCCTGTACTGGGCACCGGGGAGGCCTCCCCTCGAGTACTGGGGGCAGTGCTGGGCCTCTCAGATTGAGGGGCTGGAGCGGGTCCAGAGGAGCAACAAGGCTGGGGAAGAGACTGGAGGGAAAGTCTGATGAGGAGAGGCTGAGGGAGCTGGGGTGGGGGGGTTGGCCTGTAGAAGAGGCGACTCAGTGGGGACCTTCTCCATCTCTACAGCTATCTGAAGGGAGGTTGTAGTCTGGTGGGGTTTGAGCTCTTAGGCAACTAGTGACAGAATGAGAGGGCAGGGCCTGAAGCTGCACCAGGGGAGGGTTAGGTTGGGTGTTTGGAAGCCCTGCCTCATGGAAAGCGTGATCAGACCCTGGAATGGATTGCCCAGGGCAGTGGTGGGGTCCCCATCCCCAGAGGTGTTTAAGGACAGCCTGGCTGTGGCCCTTAGTGCCCTGGTCAAGGTGATTGTGGTGATGTAAGGTCATGGGCTGGGTTGGATGATCTCAGAGGTCTCTTCCAGCCTTGATAATTCTGTAATATTTGCAAAATAGTGGTATCTCCCCCCATTCCTTCCTGTCAAAAGGAATGTTGCTGACAAAACTTGGAGGGTTTACCCTGGAGAAAAGAAGACTGAGGAGAGACCTTGTTGCTGAACACAACTACATGAAAAGAGCTGGTAGAGAGGTGAGTGTTGGTCTTTTCTCCCAAGTGCGAAGTCGTAGGGCAACGGAAGTAGTGGAGTTGCCATCCCTGGAGGTGCTCAAAAGACACTGGAAACTTGGAAACATAGTTTAGTGGGCATGGTGGCATTGGGTAGATCATTGGATTTGATGAACTTGTAGGTCTCTTCCTACTGTAATGATTCTATGACAAGAGGAAATAGCCTCGGGTTGCACCAGGGGAAGTTTAAATTGGATATTAGGAAGAATTTCCTTACTGAAAGGATTATCGGGCATTAGAATGGGTTACCCAGGGTTCTGGTGGAGTTCGTCTCCCTGGAAGTGTTCAAGAGTTCTGTAGACATTTTTCTTAGGGATATGGTCTAGTCCAGGACTTGTCAGTGTTGGGCTAATGGTTAGACTCAATGATCTTGAAAGTAATTTCCAACCTAGGTGATTATCTGTGTGCAGTCATGCAATGAAGGTGCTCCATTTCATTTGTGATCTCAGCAATGTGTGTCTTCTACAGAAGGAACATAGTATAGCCGTGATACCTGTATTGGAGCTGACAGCCCAGATGTTTGTGTGGCAGTGTGTTAACAGGGAAATAAGGAACAGGAAAGCTAAAGCATGGACAAGCTCTCACAAACAGGATTTGATTTAATGCACATTCCTGTCGGCCTCGCCTGTCAGTCACAGAAAGGGAAGAGACCTGCTGAATGCTGGCATTGCTGTGTGTTTCAACAGACTCTGGAAGGTACTGAAAAGTGCAATCAGCAGAGTCACCATTCTTTTAATCTTATGGGATATTCTGGCTTGAGGGCCTCCTGACTGGGGGATGACTTAGCAGCACATGGAATTTTTCAGCAGATAGAATAAACCTTCTCCCATTTCTGCCCTGGTTTTGTTTGCCTTGATTTAAGGAATTTTTATTGAAATTATGGGAAGGAACAGTTCATAAGCAGCAACACTCTCGTGCATCAAGGAAATTTCAAACCAACCTTCCCTGCTGCTGTCCATCGCTTAGCTTCCCCTCTCCTTCTCAATTCTGTTAATACACCAGTGAACGAAAGAGTGTGTGAAGGAGAAATGGAAGAAACCCAACAGTGGTGTTCTCTGTAAATTCTCCAGGGAAATATTCTTCTTTGTGCTTAGATGCTTCTTCTTGGAACTATTGTTTCTGCCAGACACCAGCATGAATTTAATAGTTGCTTTTTTTGCAAAACTTGCTCGTTCTCTCTGTTTTTATATTTGTCTGTCTCAGTCCCTTGCCCATTCTGCCTTGCGAAGTATCCAAGTATACAGAAAAAAAGTAGTGTATTTTTCATTAACTGACAGAAAAATGGAATTGTTTAAATGGTTATTGATTTAGAAGAGCATACTTTCGGCAGCCAGTGGGAAAACAGAGGCTGATAAAACCTTAGAAGACATAAATATGGCTTACCCTTGCTAAGTCTTATATTTCAGTTTTATAAGCTTATTTACTTAAAAATACCATTTGGATAATTAAAATCAACGTCTGAGTTTGAAGAGCACCTGCTCTGTGATGTTAACATATGTTTCTCTGGAAGTTACATAGGGAAAGAAAAGCCTGGAAAACAGCCAGGCTGAATTGTGCCTGATGGCTTCTGAAGCTGTTTTACGACCAATAGAGATTAGACTTTAATCAATAAATCTGTCTCTGTTTTGACTGTGAGATGAAAAAAGTTTGCAGTGCCAAAGCTGAACGGCAATTTTTTTCCCACTCTTCATGTTCACTGGTGACAGAATGGAGTTTTGCAGAGATGCAATACATTTCACAGATTGATTTCCACCAGAGATTTTGTTGACTCCTGGTAAACAAAGCAAACTGGGCTTGTTCTGTTATCCCTTTTGCAGAAAATACTTCATAAACATCCCTGTGGCAGCGAGAAAAGAGTAAACACGTTTGCTAAGTTGGTTTGGTTTGGTTTGTGGAGGGAAATCACAGAATCATAGAGTGGACAGGGTTGGAAGGGACCTTAAAGATCATCTAGTTGCAGCCCCCCTGCACAGGCAGGGACACCTTCACTAGAGCAGGTTACTCAGTGCCCCAGCCAACCTGGCCTTCAACACTGCCAGGGATAGGGCAGCCACAACTTCCTTGGGCAACCTGTTCCAGCATCTCAGCACCCTCACAGCAAAGAATTTGTTCCTCACGTCTAACCTGAATCTCCCCTCTTCAAGTCTGGAACCCTTCTTTCTTGTCCTCTTGCTACACACCCATGTCCAAAGCCCTTCCCTAGCTTTCTTGTAGCCCCCCTTGAGATATTGGAAAAGTCTCCTGGGAGCCTCCTCTTCTCCAGGCTGAACAAATGAGTCAAAAGAACTTCAGATAGTGGTTAGGACCTGACTGACAAGTGCTGCTGAGAGGCAGTAGTATCTGCCAGGTTGCTGAGGAAGAAAGGAAAAACAATCTGAAGCAGTGTGTATTGCTTTTCAGACTGAGGCACATCCTTCAGGTCGTGCATGTGGCAAACTAACTTACTTTGTGGGCATACACCATGCTGTTGCAAACCTTGTCTTCTGTGAATTGCCTCAGGCTTATGGGTCATCCTCTTGATCTTCACTCACTTGTGAAAGAGGGTAAAAGATGTTAAAACAGTGTATCTCACAGACATAGAGAAGAAACTCTGGAAGCTACTCCTAGGAGAAGATGGACGTAAATGAAGAAGTAGGGTAGCTGTATTCTGGGCCTGTGATCAAGATGAGGTGGTGAAAAGACAAAGTTTTCTGCCGCTGAGTTCATGAGAAGTGTCAGTCTAAGAAAAATGTCTCTGCTTGTTTTTCCAGAGATCACCCTCAAGATGCAGATTGTTCTTTAATCAGAAGCAGGGAAACTGATTATTTTACTTGCAGAATTGCTAGCGTAGAGGCTAAGTAAAGGGATTTAGGGATGAAATTAATTCAGTGATTGTTCTGTCCGGGCAGAATGATGAAGGGGAAAGAATCCCTGCTTTAGAGGCTTTGGAAATAGAAAATTGAAAGAATCAAGGAAGTGTATGTTTTGTATTTGTTGTTAATGTCACCTTTCCAAACCAAGTATCTGATTGCACAAAAGTGTGCTGCCACCAGTTTGACAGTGAAAAGAAACCTGAGTTTTGTAAACTGAAAAAAAAGGGGGAAATATCCTTGTCTGCCCAAACAGGTTGATCTATTCAAAGACTGATACAAAGAGGCTGTTTTATTTGGAAAAATGCATCTTCCCTAGGTGAATGGGCTTGTCGGGATCACTCACTACAGTTTTATGGATGAATAGACAATGCATGAAGACAGTAAGAATCTGGACAAGCTTCAGGAGTGAGATTTAGTCTCCAGTCTTCTGCCATTTCAGTGACAACTTTCCAGGCCGCAAGCTGCTGCTTTGAAAGCTGCAGACCTTCTACAGGTTGCATGCCCTGTATGTGAATAGATGTCTCAAACACCTGAGGAGACCTCCTATAGCACAACAGCTTATTCAGGCATTTGTTTAGCTGTCCTTTACTTTGCATTGAGCAGCATTTATCTTAGTACAGCACAACAAATGATTGTTCTCTAATGAGAAGAAAAGGCAGGCTACTGAAATGATGTTTGCTTCCTAGAATGTTAGTCTCTTATCAGCCTATCTTGCTGACTTGGCTGTGTATGAGTTCCAGAGTACTGATTTTAAGATATGTTTTCCACTTAATTGTCAGCGAAGCCATCTGGAAGCCATGTAGATTGTATTTCTCATCGTGGCTTCTGAATTAATGTTATTTCCCATGTTATTGCTTTAGAGTTTATATTACTCTAAATTTGAGATTGACTACTAATGAGAAAGCTTGAAGGATTGAAATTGTGGGATAGCTTCAGATCTGTGGCTAGAGGAGCTGTCTGAACAGAGAATTTCTTAGGAAAATGTGCACAAGACTGTCTTCAACGTGCTAAAGCAGCTGTGAGGTGAGCCAGACTTCACAGGGCATCAGTACCAAGACCATACTCATGGGTCCAGTCTGGATCCAGGCAGACCGTAGCTGCTGACTAGGAACCTATAGCTGTTGGTTTTCCTTTGCAGCAGGTGTTGTTAGATGTCAGGAATACTCCCTTTGACATGATGTGAATTCCACAGGCAGTGATATTAAGAAAATACAAGAAGCACTAAGTCCAGAGCCATAATTTCACAGGAAATTTATACCCAGGCCACAAAAAAATTATGCTTCTTAAAAGGGAAAAGGAAAACAATCTGGAATTTCTTTTTACAGTGGAACTAAACACTCACCAGAAAAAGGCTGTGTCCCCTTCAGTGTTACTGCTGGTTTTGATTCTGCTTAGCAGAACCTAAGGGTAGAGTTTCAAGGCTGACTTAAGCCTGTCTAGCCATGTGGCACCACAGAGAGAGGGCAGGTTTCTCCCTTCCCTCCCTCCCTGCTGCCCATTCCTCTAACAACTGTCTGAATGGCTGATGGCAAAGCAAGGGTGGTAAGCCCTAGTGCACTGTAAGGGGATGAAGGGGAGGACTGTCTTTCAGCAGTAGCCCCATAGTTCTCTTTAAGCTGGTTGTAAAACCCTGGGGTGAGTCCATTGCAGCAATGCAGAAATTTTGCAGATTTTAAGCTGAGCTGTGCGTTTTGTTGGCTTTTAAATGATCTTCTCTTTTAGTGCTTTGCAGTCCTTACAAGCCCAGTTCATCACTTTAGACAATTTGGGACACAGAATAACATTTAGTTGCCACCCCTACTAAGAGAGTTGCTAAAGAGCAGGCCATAGGAGCTTGGTGCTACCTCAAGTGTCGAGTGAAGCACTTGCAGGTCTGTTCTGAGATCTGCAAACTGCTCAGTCTTTGCTTTCCTCTCACTTGTCTCATCAGGGAATGTGAGTGGATACTGTATTTTGACTTGCTTTGGCATTTGTGTTAATATAAGCAGAATAATGTGTCTGTAATTCTGGCTAAGCTCTTCTGCAAGTCACCACAATAGAAATGCCAAGTGCTTCACTCCGAGTCTGTTACCATAGAAAAGCAAGATGCTGCATTATTGTGGTCGCTCTCCCACAGTCACTGCTCTGGTTAATCTGCTTTCTGTGACTTGCTGGTTGTTCATCAGAAACAAGCACTGCTCAGGAGACTCCTAGGAATGTTTTTTTTTAATGGAGAATAACAAAATACCTGCCAGGTAAACCTATGTGCCCGTGTTCCACGTTGCATCACTTCTCACTGCAGCTAAGTTACAGGTTGCTAGGAGTTACTGTGCTGTAGTGCTTCAGCTCCATATGTTTGAAATGTCCTTTAGATGTGCTCAGATTCTGTGCAAAATTCCAGGCTCTGAAACACCTCTTAATCCCTGGCATTTTTCTCTTCTTGTTCTTACAGTAGCTGTTGTCGATTTGCTTTGCCTTCTGATCTATGGAGGACAGACCTCTCTAATTGTAATTACCTGTAACTATGGGGTATTTTTCAAAAATATGATTCTTTATTAGACAAAGGCAACTTGGTATATTTTATATATAACTAGGTGGTGTGTTTGCTTCTTTTGCTCGCTTAGCTGTTTCTAAACTGTTCAATGAGCTTATGCGCTTGTTGCCACACACTGGGGTTTGCCCTTGGAAGACAAGCATTCCAAACTTCTTATGGGCTACAGAGGCAGGATAATTTGAAAGACGTGTTTTAATGACAGCAAAGAGACAAAGGTCTGTGTTTAAACACAAGGACCTACCAACAACTTGCCCAATATAACCAAAGTGTATTATCCTGTCTTTTTGATTCTGCAAAGAGGGATCTATTTGTAATTTATTACTGACAAGCATATAGTAGATAAACCTGTTTATTTAATGGTAGTTAATGATGATACATACATAGATACACAGATCATTAGGGATTGGAAGGGACCTCCAGGGGTCATCAGGTCCAGCCCCCTGCTCAAGCAGGGTCATAAAAGCTAGAACAGATGACACAGGAACACATCCAGACAGGTCTTGAAAGTCTCCACAGAAGGAGACTCCACAACCTCCCTGGGCAGCCCGTTCTATTGCTCTGTCACCCTTACATTAAATAATTTTTTTCTCATATTAAGATGGAACTTCTTGTGCTCCAACTTACACCCATTGTAATCAGCTCTGTGTAACGCTCTCTTACTCAGAGGAAATGAAATCAACTCTAGTGTGAAGAAGTCCTGTTGCTTCGCGTGGCATCTAGTTGCTCTCACTGATATTAGACAGCCATTAATGGAAGTGTTCCCTGTTTCCCTCTGCAGGAGCTCTTCCTAAACACTTTGCATGGGTGGGCTAGACAATGAATTTCTGGCAATGTGCCATAGCCAAGGGCAGGGGTAGGACTTAGATGTTCCGTGTGCTTAGGCCAGGCACACTCAAGGTACTATATAGAGTTATTATATCAATGGTGTGAAGGTGGTGGATTATGTCTGTGCATCGAGCCCTTTCTCTTTTTTGTTATTGTAGCTGAGTCAGTCAAAGGACCATTGAGCATGTTTATAAATCCTCCACGGAGCAATCTTTTCAGCACCACAGCTTAGTGGTAAAGTTCTGTGTACAGACAGGAGTAATCAAACAGCAGGATGCTGATAGCTGAATGAAACATCTAATTGCCTCTTTCAAAGTTAAAGACTTCACTCTTGGCTGATATGCTTCTGGAGTGGGCATCCACATGCAGCTTGGCCAGGGGAACACCAGCCAATCTGCAAAGCCAAATGGTTTGTCTTTGCTGTATCCCTGGAGCAGGGGTTCTGTGCACTCCTCTTTCCAGCTAGGAGATTAGTACACAAAACAATCTGTACTTACTTATTTTTAATGGTCATTTTTTACTTGCTGTTTACTTTCCCTTTTCCACCCAAATGATAGTGCAAATTAATGGAATCTGCTAGAAGTTTTATTAGCTACAGCTTGTGCTTGACTTCTCCAGAAACTTCCCCCTGGGAATACACCAGACCTGCTGGAAGCACTAGCTGTCTTTCTCTGGGTCAGGACACAAATGATTTTCCATACGTTTGCTGAATAGGAAAGGATTAAACTATGCACGACATAGAATGAGATCGGTAATCACGTTGAAAGCCTTTGATTTAGGCCACCAAATTCCATCCATCACTGTTAAAGCCGTGTGCGTAGTTGGAAAAGGTTCGTTCTTTCTTGTAAAGTCACAGACAGATAGCTGTTCAACTGCAAATCAAAAAAACCAGTGTGAATTTGCTGTCATTTGGTCGCTGTCCTGGAAACCACTTGAACCTGAGAATTATTTCCTAGCCCAAATGAAGTTAATTTGGAATCTCAAGGAACTGCAGAGGAGGCAGCTGCCCACATCACAAAATCATTATCTCACTGTTCTGGGATGGCAACAGCCTCAGCAGACAGTGTTGGGTTTGTTTTCCATCCTCTCTCTTACCTAGGAAGAAGGCTGGTGCTGGGAGACCTGAACTACGTCTGTTAGATAGGTGTTGGGTATTTCCATTTCTCTGACTTTCAATCTTATATTTCTAATGTTCTAGATAAAAATAAACATGCACTGTTGATTTTGGTAATTACTGATCTTGCTGATGGCTTGAAAATTATTCATTCTTGTCATTTAAGAAGGTGTGTCCAGTATTGCCCAGTTCTAAGCCCACAAGAAATCTTCTGACATTTCACAGGAGAAGCAAATATGCTCCAGTTATCGTTTAAGCAACATTTTCTTAATGAAATGTTTTGCAATTCAAGTTTGCTATTAGACAGGCAGGACGGGCTAAATGAAATAAAGGTAAAAATTAGGGATAGTGGAAGGATGCTGGATCTCAGACACATACTTTGTAAACTCAAGGTAAATTAAATAGCTAGCTGCAAAGTTTCGTAAAATACAAGAGAAGATTGTTGGTATTTCAAAATATTATTGGAGAATGTTGAAACCAGGCTTCCTTTTTAGTTTGGGCTTGTTCTTTGATGTTGTGTTGTTCAGAAGCAGTTCTGTATCTCCAGACAGAATATGCTTGCTGCTGCAGATTACAGAGACAGAAATTATGTTAATGGTTGCGAAGACGGGACAATGTAGCCAGTTAATGAAAGAGCTTGATCTGTATAGAAAATTACTGTGAGCAGATACACACATATACAGAAAGCAAGATTAATTTAGAGACCTTTGTCATTAAAGCAGATTTTTGTATGGTTTTGTGTGGGATTTAAGGAGGATTAAATGTTTGACATCACTTTGCCTGCACAGGCTATGTTGAGGAGGTTACTGAACGGGTGATGGAGAATTCAAATACGCGCCTATGCTGAAAGAGTGGAAGCAATGGATCAGACTGCAGCCTGGACAAGCTGCTGTATCTCCTATGTTTCTAAACGCAAGGTGCTTCTGATTTGACAGAGGACACTGCAGGGATGTATGCTGAAGGAATTTGCCAAAATATGAGGGAAACTCCGCAAAGACATGAGAACTGGGATGCCCCTGTCTTCTGTCGTCAGTGATGCTTTGCTTCATGTGCATCCTTGGTATGCTATGCTGCTTCTAAACAGTAAAAACACTGAAAATAAGAAGTCAGCAAGGTGGATTGGCTGATCAGGTGCCTTTCTCTTTGGGAAGAGATGGTCCTGGTCATGAAACTTCTGCTATTCACCTGGCTGTGGCCAACAGCAGTGCTACACAGTTCTCAAAGTCAGCATCACCATCTTCGTCATCGGCAACAATTCCCATTCTTAAGAAAGCATAACAGGTAAGAAATACAGTTTCTCTGTCTGCTAACCTGGTAAACTTTATGCTGTCAGCAACCTCTCAAGGCACCCTTTGAGTTCACTGTCCTGTTTTGCCACTTTCTGGATTTATAGTGTGCATAGTATTGGTAGGGTGTCTCCAAAACAGAAATGGTAAAGTATTGATTAATTTTTCATAACCAGACTTTTCATACGGTGATTTCATGAGTGCTTCATATACATCCACAGGTAGGTACATACTCACATCCACAGACAGCTCTTTTAGCTTGTGTGATGCCAGGCACATTGTTGTGTCGTACAAGTATTGTTGCCCTCTCTCTCCCATCCCAAGAAGCAGAAATGCCCTCCAAAGTTCTATGCCAATGTTTTAAAGTGACAGGACATTACCTAAACAGCAGAGCAACTACACTATCAAAATACAAAAGACATTTTTGTGGCGCTAAATGAGATGAATTGAACCTCATTGTTCCCTTTCTGGAATATACTGAGGCTTTTACGCATTGAAGATTGTCTCTCTTCTTAGTTTTTCCAAACAAGTAGCTCATTTAGAAATGAGTAATGAAACACATAAGTTTCTGTGCAGTGTTAGTTTTTTTTCCCACAAATGCAATTTCACATCTCCTTTGTGAGGTCTCAGTGTGTTTCCAGGTAAATGTAATAGTATATGAACAGACTGATGACTGCTAGTGATAATAACAAGCAAAATCTCTCTTTGTTGAGAGGTAGGAGAAATTGCGTTAAGTAGGTCAATTTAAGGAAGGAGAAGGGATACAATTGTCAAAATTTCCTGTGTACTTGGTCCACTATTAAAATGGGCAGGGGAACTCGCTGCTTATTCGTACAATATCACATGTTGGGGATAATTAATGCAAGGGTAAACTGTGATGTGTTTAGACTTCTTTTTCAAGTTACATGCTTTGCAGCAGGTTGTCACTCCATCGCAGCCAAACCCAGGTCATCATTAGGACAGTATCTCTCGTGACAATCCAGTGACATATCACTGAACCCCTACATGTCTTGATAAAATCTCTTTTAACAATGTAAGGCCACAGAACATGTCCCAGTGGTGCAGTGGAGGTGCCTGGAGATGCTGTTATTGCCCAGTACTTCTGGATTTCAGTTGAAGCCAAAAGCTCATTAAAAGAATGGCTGTTCAGCAGACTGTTTCAAGCTCACTGACAGCTTTGGAGGCAGTGCTGGTGCATTATTGTTTGTAATAACAAAACAGAATGCACAGAACTAGCCTTAATATCAGCCTAGTATCTGACCAGGTGCTTTGCTAGTCTCAGGAAGCAGTTAAGAGTCAAACGGAAAGAGAATTAAATGTCTTTATGTTGTTGTAGTGGTGATAAAGGTCTGTTTCAAGTTCAGATCATTCACTTTTGTCAGTGGTAAAAGCAAAGCATATGCTACTGTTGATTACATTTATGCACTAGCTAAGGGGAGTTGCTCCATCACTGATAGGAAAAATTCCCAAAGCAAGAGAGAAGCCCAGGGGCACAAGTCAGCGTATTTCGTAGCATCTTGCTGCACGTGCTTTGCTTCACCACAGGACAGAAGTAACAATACTATGACAGCATCCTCTCTGACTTCACAGACCTTTACTAACCACTCTATACGACAATCCTGTGAGACAGATAGGAGTCTGTAAATGGAAAAGTGGGAATGCCAGGACTGCATTCTCTGCTGATGCTGACTGGTGCAGAAGTTTGCTTTACATAAGGCAAATGTTTGGCCTTCCATGTCTTCATTTCCTAGGTCCTAGTGATTTTGAACTGGAAGGAAAGCTGCAGAATCAGAGCCATACAAGATCCCAAAGCTTAAGAGCTGCAAATCAGTTTTTCTGTGGAAAGGATCCAAATGCGTTTAATTTCTCTTTGTTTGATTCTCTGGTTTTGTTCTAAAGGCAGCATTATCCTCCAATACATTGCAGTGGAGTCTGACATCCCACCAGCCTCTTTTTCTTTCTGGGGAAAAACCTTTCAGCCAGCACTAGGGTTATTAGGGACACAGCTGACAGATGGCCTTGGTTAAATGGGTGGCCTTTTAAAAAGAATCCCATGTGAAAATGTTACTTAACCTACAAGTTCCACTGTTTCAATAGAGTAACCCAATTCTCCCTCCAAAGCTATTTGTCTGCGTTCTCTTGTAAAGAAGATTTTAAAGCATTAACCAAAAGTACATGAGAAAGAGATTACTCTCATGGTCCATTTCCTACTGCAAAGAACAAAACATTCAACGGTCAAATATTAGGGTTTCCCACAGTATGTGTTGCTGATGTTACTGAACATTTATGAAAGCATTATGCATGTATGACAGAAGGAACTGTACAGTTTTGATTATTACATTTATCTGGGCTTCAAGATTTGATGAATGTGTTAAAACATTTAAGAGATCACACTGCTAGATAACTTCTATGTGTTTTGGATACCTTTGATTTGGTAGTAGCTAGAATATCTTGGGGACATTGCACTGGAAAAAAGCTCATGGCCATCGTTAAATCTAGGGCATTCTTTTAATGAAAATATTCTTTTCATAAACTTATTTCATTTAGAATATGATTAGAAATTTTTCTCCACTACCCCCATGATGCAGCAATAAAGGCAATGTGGTATTTTAGATACTAAATTAATGAAACTGAAACTAAACTACACCAAGTTATCCTTCCTAAAACATGAGTTTTGGATTTTTCAAAATATGTCATGATGAGGATGATGCTGGAAATGTGTTTACATCTTCCCAGATACTCAGAGATGCTTCAGCCTTTCTCCAGGCTCCTACCAAGAACTTTTACCATATCGTTAGTTATTTGGGACATTAAAACAGACGAACAGCCCCCTAGGATCTTACCAATGGTCCATCTGCTATAGTTTCTAACAATGGCTGTAAGCACAAGTTTGGAAGACTACAAGGCAAAGGAAACAGATATTTCCCTCTAATATTCCCACCTGTATGGAGTCACTGTGCTCCCATCCTGTGTTGCATGCAATTTCTGCAGATTCAATGCATTTATTCTCCAGGACCATGTCTGATTCCTTCTTGAACCAGTACAAATGTTGATAACCTGGTAATATGAAGATGACCAGGTGGGATACTAACCACACCAGTCCCATGAATTCCACTGGTTATGGAACTACACTGATGGCATTATGTGGTTAAGTGTTTTCACCAAAAAAGATCCAAGTACCCTTGAACATACCTTTGATCTTTCATTCCCTTATTAGGTATTCAAGGTTAGGTGGAAGCAGCTAAATTTGTCTTTAAAAGCCTACCAATGTGTTCATCTAGTGGTAAAGAATTCAGAATTAGTTGCTTTGCTTTTGTAGGCAGTGATTAACTGCTTCTGAGAGCTCTGTCAGATGCCAGTGTCGTGCCATGAGTCCATATAACAGTGTTGAGTAGTGAAGTGTCCACAGAGTGTATCTCACTTTTTGTCATCTGACAAGCTTGTGCCTCCATTAACTTCCTATAGAAGTACCAGCAGGAGTGTCTTCCCTATGTGATCTGAAACACTTCAAGTGCTTTTTGTAACCTCTGTTAGAATTTAATTATAGATTACCATTTCATTTACATAATGTCAAATGCTGCCTGGAATACAGCTGTACAAAGCAGAACTATTATAACTAGAATTTCTTGAGCATGTGCCTCACTGAGACCAATAGGCCCATCATTGCTCAGCTCTATGCTAGTACCAAACCATCTGTCAGAGTTCCCTTTATTGCTACTACCCCAGCTATGTTCTCCAGAATTAAAAAACCCAGGAAATAATTAAAGCAATTAATTTAGTTCATGTGCTCGTAGGCCAAAACAAAAACAATACAGGGAAGGTTTAAAACAAAACAGAATTGCAGGCAAAAAGCAAAACTAACTTAATAAAGCATTTCATTCACCCCACACAAGAAAACGTACACACAAAGCTATACAGAGATTAATCACAACGAGCCAAAACTTCAATGGCCAAACCCATAAAAGGAAGAAGCTTCCAGCCATTCCTGCTTCTGTAGAAACATGTTGCCCATCAAGTTCATGTGATCTTACTCTGATACAGGCGTCCTCTGTGGTGATTTTAATTCTCCAAAGTCTGTATTTGAAATGCCCATTTGAAAAAAAAGAGCACTCTGATTGCTCTTCAGACAACGCTGCCAGAGACACTCAGGAATACTAAGATAAATTAATTTGTCCAAACCTGACATTTGTGAATAGCCCAGGAGCCACCTCAGCATTCCTGTAGCACAGCGTTTTTTAAAAGTGATTTCTTTGGCTTCATTATTAAGAAAAATGAGGAGGGAAAGGGGAAAAAAAAGGTAAATTGAGGTGCACAACTTGTCCTAAGGTATTCCGCATGTCATCTTAAGCAGTTTTACTACAAGGTGTATCTTCAGAACAGATTTCTATTTTTCAGTCTAAAGTAGAATCATAGGATAGTTTAGGTTGAAAAGACCTTCAAGATCATTGCGTCCAACCATTAACCTAACTGTACTGTTCACTGCTAAACCATGTCCCTGAGCTCCATATCTACATGACTTTCAAACACGTCCAGGAATGGTACACTTATCCCCTGGAGACTATTTCCTCTTCCCCTGCCACTCAATCTACATGTTTTTTGAACATCTCCAGGCATGGTGACTCCGCCACTTCCCTTATCCTATTGCTTATCACTTGAGAGAAGCAACCAACACCTACCTCTACACCACCTCCTTTCAGGTAGTGGTTGACAGCAATAAGGTCTCCCCTCAGCCTCCTTTTATCAGACTACACAGACCCAGCTCCCTCAGCTGCTTCTCACAATGCTTGCTCTCCAGAGCCTTTGCCAACCTTATTGCCCTTCTCTGGATAATAATCAGGGTTCACAGAATCATTAGGGATTGGAAGGGACCTCAAAAGATCATCTAGTCCCAGCAGGATCACCTAGACCAAGTCACACAGGAACACATCCAGACGGGTCTTAAACATCTCCAGTGAAGGAGACTCCACAACCCCCCTGGGCAGCCTGTTCCAGTGCTCTGTCACCCTCACTGCGAAGAAGTTCCTTCTCATATTGATGTGGAACCTCCTATGTTCCAGCCTACAACCATTGCCCCTCGTTTTATCCGGCAGCAAAGTCACAGAGAATCACAGAAGGTGTGAGAGAAGTTATGTCTAGGGAGAGTCCCCTGCCTGTGACAAAGCAGCTGTATTTCAGTCATCACTACAGATATATGTCTAAGCTATTCTGAAGTAGCCTGTGTGACAGGAGTCTCAAACCTGCCCAGCTGATGCTATTCTCTCCAAGGTATTCATAATGTGTAACATAAATCTCCTTTCTGCCACTGCTTATCCTACAGGGGAGTGGCCATGGAACAGAGGGCTTTGTAAAGGTCACAGTGTGTCTGAAGACTGGCAGGAGTTTCCTCAGTGTTCTTCTGTATGAACTGGTTTAAAATCATGGATACATGGTGTTTCTAAGTCTGATTTAAGAGTCGTTACGTGACTAGTATTTTTTCAAACAGCTATAATCTTTTATATACTGGTAGATACAATCTCTGATGGGAACAGAAGAGATGGCTGTTCTTCCTGGGACATTTTGTATGTAGTTGGTGTTCCTCATGGATGTGGCCATCCTCATGCCTGATTTCCCTACCTCTTCCAATATATCTTTCTTCGACTTCATTCACATAGTTGTTTCTCTTGTCATACTACATTCAACTGTCCAGTATTCTTGGGTCCCTGCTTCATTTAGCTACCACTGTTAGGAAGAGAAAAAAACCAATGACATTTCTTACTTTTTTTTTCATAAAAACATAGCAAACGAGAAATTAAAATGAGGAAACTTGACAGCACAAAAGTACGGCCACTTAAATCTGAGCAGCTCCTTCGCATAGAGGACCATGACTTTGCGCTGAGACCTGGATTTGGAGGTAAGCGGCACGCGTCTGCGCTGTGATGGTTAATGGTTTATCCTTTCTCTGGAAGTTTACTTAAACTCTGTTCAGCAATGTCACTTAAAATTGAATGTCAAGCTTAATTGCAGCTCACTTCTTCTGTTGTTTTTAGGAAATAAAGAAGAACTAAATGCTTGACGGCAAGGGGCTTTTTTGTGTTTAGTGTATCAGTAGGAGAAACTGTTCAAATTGTCTCCTTTACACAACTAATTAAAAAATACGATTAGAATAAGATTCTTTGAGAATGTGATTAAGGTGTCTGTGAGCACTGCATAGTCTAGTAGCAATTAGCAAATTACTTAGTCATCAAATTCCTTTTGAGAGATTGAAATGAACCATCAATTCCTAAGGCGGTTTGCTCTGTAGAAAATGAAAAAGCTACCCAGAGGCCCTCAGTTTATTACCACATTGATTCTGTGCTGTTGGGCACTAGGATGATTATTTCTTCATTTAACTAAATTGCATGTGGATAAAGGGAGTATTCCATGGGATATTCACAGTTGGACTCTCCTTCATGAAAGGAAAAATGAGAAAGCTGCCCTACTAATAAGCTTTGTCTGAGCCTTTGCGTCACCACTTCCATGATCATGATTCATGAAAATAGACTGAACTGCTCTGGATTATGAAGACAAAATAAAATACATGAGGACTAATGATCGGCTGTGTAAACAAGCATGAATCTGTGAGGCTAGCTGAAGTCTGTGGAGCTATTCTTGTTGAACCAGCTGCTGAGACCTGGGGTCAGGCAAACATTCCTGGAGAGAGACCTGGAGCAGGAAAAGCCTCTTTGGATGCACTGAGGGAGTGTGAAAGTTTTTCGTGTTACCTTAGAAATTATGTCCTGCAAGAGAGTAAAACTTTTGCCTGATTTTGATCAGTAGTTGAGACACATCTGCTTCCTGACAGCAAAAGTTAAGATTACCTCTTGCTTAATACCTGCCTAATCTAATAGCTGTTACTACCATCTTGTTACCACCTGCTCTGCCACGCAAGGAATTAAAATCTTTGAGAGTGTCACCTCAGAAAGGAAGCAACATTTCCATGAAAGCACCCAATTGTTTGTGATGTACCTTATCACTGGATCATCCCAGGAATCAGTACTTGGGATGTACATAAAAGCACATGAATGTTCCCCGTGATCTGGCAGTTGTAATTTTCCACAAGCATTGAGGAGTTTTTTTACACACAGCAAATCTGTACCAGGCTTTTTTCCCCTGTCCTTTTATTTTCAGGCCATTCAATTCCTGTTGAAGCCAGTTGCAGTTTTCCCACTGATGACACTGCACGAGGCTCTCAATAATCACATTGCCATGGATATGATTTCAGCTATACTCCCATCTTTCAAAACCAGCTCTCAGCAGAAAAGGACATCGGCTTTGCTTCTCTGCTGTCATCCACATGCCAGAGTGGCACAGAAGGCATTGTTTCAGTCACATCCAATAGTACCTACGCTTCCAAATTTTCAGAGCTCTCTTCAAACATGGAATACTTAAGTGGAAATATATCTAAGACTAAAACATACATGGATACACAGATCATTAGGGGTTGGAAGGGACCTCCAGGGGTCATTGAGACCAACCTCACAGCTCAAGTAGGATAATAAAATCTAAGACAGGTTACACAGAAACACATCCAAACGGGCCTTGCAAGTCTACAGAGAAGGAGGATCCATAACCTCCCTGGGATTCCAATGCTCAGTAACCTTACAGTAAACAAATTTTTCCTCATATTAAAATGGAGCTTGTTGTGCTCCAACTGACACCAGTTACCCCTCATCCTATCACAGGGTACAAGTGAAAAGAGATTGTCTCTTTCTTCTTGACACCCAGCCACAAGAGGCAGGTTAATAGTCACCATCCCTGGAGGCATTTAAAAAATGAGTAAATGTGGCACTTGAGGCCATGGTCTGGTGGTTAGGATGATGCTGGGATGAGGGCTGGACTTGATGATCTGGAGGTCCTTTCCAGACATAATGATTCTATGATTGTAGGAGGGGTGACTTCATTAATCTTTATTAATATTTGAAGGGTAGGTGTCAGGAGGATGGAGCCAGGCTCAGTGTCATCTAGTGATAGGACAAGGGGCAATGGGTATGATCTGGAACATAGGAGGTTCTGTATAAATATGAGAAGGAACTTGTTCCCAGTGAGGGTGACGAAGCACTGGAACAGGCTGCCCAGGGAGATTGCGGAGTCTCCTTCATTAGAGAAGTTTAAGACCCACCTGGGTGTGTTCCTGTGTGACTTGGTCTAGGGGATCCTGCTGTGGCAGGGGGACTGGATTGGCTGATCTTTCGAGGTTCCTTCCAATCCCTAATGATTCTGTGATTCTATGATTGTATAAGTGAGCAGCAGAGAGTATACAGATGTGACCTCATCAGAGGACAAAACTCACTAGCTCACACATAAACATGAATAATACATCCAGAGTTGCTGTATGACAGCAGAGTATAGGTTTGTCTGACGAACACTGATGTTTAATTAAGTGTGCAGCACAAGAGGAGCGAGTGAATTCAGAGATACCATTGTTAACAGTAGTTGCCACAGCAGTCATAACACAGCCCTGAACTACATGAAGACTTACAGTGCTCTGGCTTTATGGATTTAAAGCAGGGGAAGTGTTGAGTTTGCTTTCTTGTAATGACTCATGAAGGGCTTGTATCTGTCGGAGGCCACCGTGCATGATTTATTCAGCTCAGCACAGTGAATCAGCTCACAATACTGACAGGAGAAAAAAGAACCAGGTAAAAACAGCCAGGTGCAAAGCAAGTATTTAAAAATTATCCTTTACTTTTAGAAAAGGGACAATTTTTTTGCCATCTCTATACCCCTTTGCTGTTTTCTGGGTGTGCCAGGGAGTAGGAGTGACAGACTTTTAAGCTGGCTCCACTGTGCCACTTTTCCCAAGAAGGTCATTAATGTCTATAAATATGTGAAAGGTGGGTGACAGGAGGATGGAGCCAGGCCCTGCTCAGTGTCATCTAATGATAGGACAATGGGCAATGGATGTAATCTGGAACACAGGAGGTTCCACATCAATCTGAGAAGGAATTTCTTCACAAGGAGGGTGACAGAGCACTGGAATGGGCTGCGCAGGTGGGTTGTAGAGTCTCCTCCTCTGGAGACATTTAAAACCCCTCTGGCCATGTTCCTGTGTGACTTGATCTGGGGAATCCTGCTGTTGTAGGGAGATTGGACTAGAGGATCTTTCGAGGTCCCTTCCAATCCATAATGTTCTGTGATTCTGTGAAGGTCCTTTGCATCAGTTTGGGAGAAAAAGCAGCTGGAAAATTCATCCTGTATTGAATCTGCTGCAGATCCCTCAGTTCAGGCAACTTTCAAATCTCAGTCTGACTTGTTTTATTTCATTTAGCTCACATATGCAAAGTAAATGAGGCAGACTACAAGCTCTAGAGTGTTTTGTATTCATTATCAAGTAACAGAGGAAAACCAGAGAGAACACATGATGAATTTCATCTGTAAACTGAGCAAACATTCACAGGAAAAGAACTGGGGAAAATGAATATAGAACTGCTGGATACTGGTGCTACCAGCTGCAGCACAACTGGAACTCTTTGTGACTTTGCTACCATGACTGGCTGCTTTCTCATGAAAGTAGATCATTTCTCTGAGCAAAGTGACACAACTCTGCTGTCACGTGTGTGAGTGTATTTTGGCATTCTGTTGATTGCAATGCTATTCCAGCTGCACAATCAGAATTTGACTCTCTGTTGATTTTTAAACTTAGTCTTGACATGATTCCGATTACTGTAATATCAGGCATCAAATCCTGAGAAGCATGTTGTGTCAAGACCTAGCAAAGTCAGGGAGCTGCAGTCAGGCTGTTTCTAAATTTTTGCTATACAAGTTGCTTTGTGTACAGTTCATTATAGAGTAAGGTTCAGTAGAGCAAACCAATAATACAGGACACCCAGACCTGATCTCCTTCTATGACAGCGTGACCCGACTATTGGATGAGGGAAAGGCTGTGGATATTATTTACCTGGACTTTCGAAAAACCTTTAACACTGTTCCCCATGGAATTTTCCTTGATAAGCTGGCTGCTCATGGCCTGGACAAGCACACAATCTGCTGGATAAAACACTGGTTGAACGAATGGGCCCAAAGAGCGGTGGTTAATGGAGTTAAATCTAGCTGGCGGTCTGTCACAAGTGCTGTGCCCCGGGGCTCGGTGTTGGGACCATCTCTGTTTAACATCTGTATTGATGCTCTTGATAAAGGCACAGAGTGTGTCATTAGTAAGTTTGTAGATGCCACCAAGTTAGGTGGGAGTGTTCATCTGCAAGAGGGTAGGAAGGCTCTTCAGAGAGACTTGGATAAATTGGAGCAATGGGCCAATGTTAATGACAGAAGCTTTAATAAGGCCAAGTGCCAGGTCTTGCACTTGGGCCACAACAACCCCATGCACCACTACAGGCTTGGGGAGGTGTCGCTGGAGAGCCGTCTGGCAAAGAGGGGCCTGGGGATTCTAATTGACAGGAAGATGAATATGAGCCATCAGTGTGCCCAGATGGCCAAGAAGGCCAATGGCATTCTGGCTTGGGTTAGAAATAGTGTGGCCAGCAGGAGTAAGGAGGTTTTCATCCCCCTGTATTGGGCACTGGTGAGGCCACATCTTGAGCATTGTGTGCAGTTTTGGGCGCCTCAATACAAGAGAGATGTGGAGGTGCTGGAGCGGGTGCAGAGGAGGGCAACTAACCTGGTGAAGGGTCTGGAGAGTAAATCTTATGAGGAAAGATTGCAAGAGGTGAGGCTCTTTAGTTTGAAGAAGAGGAGGCTGAGAGGAGCCCTCATCACTCTCTGCAACTACCTGAAAGGACATTGTGAAGAGGTTGGTGCTGGTCTCTTCTCGCAAGCAATTATTGATAGAACAAGAGGGAAGGGGTTCAAGTTACAACCGGGTAGGTTTAGACTTGACATTAGGAAAATTTTTTTCACAGAAAGGGTGTTCAGGCAGTGGCATGGGCTTCCCAGGGAGGTGGTTGAGTTGCCATCCCTGGATGTGTTTAAAGATCGTTTAGATGAGGTGTTGTGGGATCTGGTTTAGTGGTGAACTTGTAAGGTAGGGTAGATGGTTGGACTCAATGATCCCAGGGGACTTTTCCAACCAGAGCAATTCTGTGATTCTTAAAAAAAAATATCCTAATCTTACCTTGGAGGAGGCATCAGATTTTTTTTCCTTTTCCAGACTTTTCTGTTTGCTTTGTTGTTACCTTTTATGTAATGTCATGTTCTTTCTCATTTCAAAGTCTCCAAGAAATGGACCTCCACTGACTCAAACAAATATGGGCCAGCGTAGTGGTTTCAGTAATTCCAGTAGACTCTGGACTAGAGCATGGATGGATGTTTCCTTTGCTCAAACAGCTTTACCAACTGTATCAGTGAATATTGTAGGAAGTACATTTATCTCTTGCTTATTGTAGAAATTACATTTATCCAGAAGCACTGATAAAAGCCAGGAGATGGGTATGTGAGGGGTCTTGCAATGATGTAATCATGCTTGCCAGTTCTGGTATGGCTAGCTGGCTGCACAGTTCCACCAAAGGAAACAAAAGGCTCTTGGCAGACTCAGAGTCAGATTTTTTGATTATTTACATATCTTCCTACTAGTATGGCCCAGCTGATTTGTTGGCAGCCATATAAACTGATAGGCTGTAAGAAGATAGCTTGAGTTTGGACTGGAGAAGAAGTAAGAAATTGGAATGTTGCCAGTACTCCTGGAATGGTCATCCACATGTTTTAAACTCTGTGAGAAAGGGTGAGCACAGGCCAATATCAATGAAGAGAAACTTTTAGCAGCTCAAATCTGAGGGCCGTAATGCAGGCTGCTTTAGCAGCTAAAACTGTCTACATGGCAAGGGGCAGAAAGATTTTAAAGTTAGTACTTTTCTACTATACATCTGTTTTTCTTTATCTTATTGTTTTCTGAACTGTTTTATTTCCAAGTACTGGCAGAAGTCATCGGTGTGAGCTGTTGTTTCATCTTGTGTCTCCACTGACTAAAAATTAGCATTGCTGTTAAAATAATAAATCATAGACTGGCATATAGAGGAGGTAATGAATTTATTCCTCTGTACCTTGATTATACTGACAGTAAAACCCTTCCATGCACACTCTGAACTATTTTTATCTTACATAGTGTCCTAAGGACCTGTCATTTCCTGTGCTAACACTGTGTTAAAGAAGTGTTAAAATTGGTTATTCTGCTTTGTCAGACAGTATAGAGGATAGCAACATTAGCGCTTGTTAGAAATGACAGAAAATAATTTAGCAGTGTTTAGCTGGTCAAGAGGTAACAGTCTTTCAGGACAATTTGCATCCTAATCCATGATTAAACATAATATGAATTCCAAATTTTCAGAGAATCAGCGATCCCGTGAGCTCACTCCCCCTTATTCTTCCTCTCTCCCCAGGGTAAATTAGTTCACATTTTAATTCATCTGAAGGCAAAAGCAGGGGGAAAAGGAAGAAGACAGGGCCCAATGAATGTTCAAAATGAGCTGCAATTCTAATAGCTCTCTGCCACCAAATGGTTTTGTTTTCTGCACCACAGCCCTCCCTGAAAGATCAGAAACTTCTTGCTGTGGTGAAGACTCACTCTGATGAAAGTGGAAATGGCTTTTTCTCGTGTGTCACTGTAAGCAACAGCTGGGGTCCAGAACAGGAAGGAAATATTTCGATAATTTGCAAGGCCTCTAGTATGTTCCTTCTCCTGGATTTCTCTGCTAGTTCTTCCATTCTAAGCATTAGCTGCTGCTAATACCAGTCTGCCTTTATTCTTCACACAAAAAACCAAAACAGTAACAAGAGAAAAATACCATTGCTAGTAATTCTGTTTCTTTCATTGCTAGAGGAAAGTAAATATCTGCCACAGATTCACTTTCTTGGTCCTTACATCTCTATCTCCTTTTCTTTTTCTACACTCCCACAAAGTTTTTTTAGCAGGAAGTACTCCTATGGACCTTAATACCTGGTCTCTGTCTTCTACTGGGATCTTTCTGTAGACCTAGTTTTTTTCCCAGCACACACTGTTACAAAGCCCTCTGGGACAGAGTGGCTGCGGTTTTTAAATTCAACATTTATCTTATAGATTGGGAAACCACAGGCCTGTCAGTCTGACCTCAGCGCTGGGAAAGGTCATGGAACAGATCATCTTGAGTGCCATCATACGGCATGTACAGGGCAACCAGATGATCAGGCCCAGTCAACATGAGTTTATGAAAGGCAGGTCCTGCCAGACTAAGCTGACTCCTTACATGACAATGTGACTCACTTAATGGATGAGGTAAAAGCTGTGGACAGCCCTTGAACAGCATTCTCCTGGAGAAACTGGCTGATCATGGCTTGGATAGGCATAAGTTTGGCTGGGTAAAACAACCAGCTGGTTTCACTCAATAGTGAATGGAGTTAAATCCAATTGTTGGCCAGTAACAAGTGATGTTCCCCAGGGCTTCATATTGGGGCCTCTTCTGTTTACCATCTTTATCAATTATTAAAATAAAACTTGAGGATTGAGAGAACTCTTGGTAAGTTTACAGATGTCACCTGTAGTTAGTGGAACTGTTGATTTGCTTGAAGGTAAAGTGGATCTACAGAGCAATCTGGACAGAGTGGATCAATTGGCCAAGACCAGTGGTTCGAGGTTCAACAAGGCCAAGTGCCAGGACCTCCATTTGCATCACAGCAACCCTGTGCAATGCTGCAAGCTTGGGGAAGTGTGGCTGGAAATCTCCCTGGCAGAAAAGGACCTGGGGGTGTTACTTGACCGTCAACAGTGTGCTCAGGTAACTGAGAAGGCAAATGGTATACTGGCTTGTATTAGAAACAGTGTGACCAGCAGGAGTAGGGAAGTGTTTGTCCCCTTGTACTTAGCACTGGTGAGGCCAAACATGGAGTACTCTGTTCAGTTTTGGGCACTTCAATGCAGGAAAGATATTGACATGATGGAGCGTGTCCAGAGAATTGGTCCAGCACGATTGGTGAAGAGTCTGTGGAACAAGTCTTATGAGGAGTGGCTGAGGGAACTGACATTGTTTAGCTTGGAGAAAAGGAGGCTGAGGGGAGACCTTATTACTGTCTACAACTACCTGAAAGGAGGTTGCAGTGAGATGGGGGCTGGTCTCTTCTCACAAGTAACAAGTGATAGGATGAGAGGAAAAAACCTCAAATTGCACCAAGGGTGATTTAGGTTGGATATTAGGAAAAATCTTTGCATCAAAAGAGTTGTAAAGCACTGGAACTGGCTGCCCCAGGACGTGGTAGTGTTCCCACCCCGGTGGTATTTAAAGGTTGTGTAGATATCATGGAATCATAGAATATGGTGCCAAGGGACATGATTTGGCTTGGCAATGCTGGACTTGACAATCTTAAAGTCTCTTCCAACCAAAACGATTTTATGATTCTACAATTCCAAGAATTTCAGGTGCAGTCTGCTGTGTGTTTAAAGGTCTGGCTGTTACAAAAATACTACAGAATTCACTAAACCAGTCAGTATTGCTGTAGAAATTGATCCTGAAGTGCTAAAAGAATATCCTTTTAATGTAATATCCCTCCCATAAAGGTATTTGCCTGCTGTACTATCTACTAAAAAATTTCCCCACTCATCAAGGAATTCTTTTGCTATGTTCAAACCTTTAATCTAAGAGGCTGGAAATGGCTTGTGTGAAGATAAACCATGCTGAGAACAATTCTGTTTTTTCTGCTGTGGAGTAATTATCTTGAAAATCTGTGGAGCCTCCATTGTGAAAATCACTAATCCCTCTAAAATAATGATTTGTAGCAATGCTACAGAAGCAACTGAGCCTGCTCAATGTAATAACAAGATCCTCTCGGCTATCCCCAGTTTTGTGACAACGGGAAATAAATAACACAGCTTTGCTCCAGTTGGGTTTTTTTCCAAAAGTGAATTTGATGCTGTTGCCTGATGGTCAGCCAGAGAGTGAAATTCTCAACATTCCAGGGAGAAAGCTGTGGTTCACACATATTTGTAAACAAATCACTCTCCTGACTCTTTTAGGGTCCTTTCCAATGTGAATAGAAATGCTTTTTTCAAAAACATACAGCTGTGGTAACACAAACCCAAGTGATGAACAACTTATGGTTCTCAGCAAGCTGTCCCAAACGGTGAATTATTAATTTTTCTAATGGAGTTGGTTTTTGATTCCACAAAGAAATGTTTCCAGACAACTACAAAGCTCAGAAGGCCTAGACCGGATAAGGCAGATATGTACCTTATGGGGGTGAAAGTGGTAGTGATGGCAATATAAAATGTATTAAAATTTAAAAGTGAGCAGCTCAGAGAAGTAACTGGGGTTGTATCTACGTGCAGAATTTAGTGTCTTTATCGTCTGTTCACATTTGTTATCAAAGCAAAGTCAGAATAGGAAGAAAATGTGATCTGTCAATAATAAGTAAATGCTTAGGGTTACAGGATCTGGGTTCATAGTTGTCTGACTGATGAAACAAATTTCATTGTAACAGTTTCCTTTTAACTAAATGAACTTCAGAACCACCCACTGTTTCTCCTGAGCATTGCTTTTGATGTCTTTTTTGCTGTCCAGTGTCCCCACTGAGGTGGTTTCGTAACAGTTACCAACTTAATGTAAGTAGTTCCTTTCAAAGAATCAAGTGCTGCTGTCTCTCTGTTCTCACAAGTAACAAGGGATAGGATGAGATGAAATGGCCACAAGTTTCACCAAGGGAAGTTTAGGTTGGACACAGGATGTTCCACATAAATATGAGAAGGTACTTCTTCACGGTGAGAGTGACAGAGCATTGGAACAGGCTGCCCAGGGAGGTTGTGGAATCTCCTTGTCTGGAGATGTTTAAAACTCATCTCGGTATGTTCCTGTGCGACTTGGTCTAGGTGATCCTGCTGTGGCAGGGGGATTGAACTAGATGATCTTTCGAGGTCCTTTCCAAGCCCTAATGTTCTGTGATTTTGTGACTGTGATGTTAAGCAAAACTTCTGAATTGAAATGATCATCAAGTGTTGGAACAGGGTGCCAAGGTTGGTGGTTGAATTGTCATTCCTGGGTGCATTTAGAAGTTGTGTAGGTATGGAGCTTATGGACATGGTTTAGCCATGGGCTTGGTACAGTCATGTTGATGGTTGTACTCAATGACCTCAAAGAAGGTCTTTTCCAACCTAAGCAATTCTATGATTCTGTGCTAACTGGTACCTCAGTACAGAAGTAATCATAAGCTGCCACTAATTGCTAGTTTAGTGCCTTTATATCTGCTCAGATGAGGTGAATCACAGAATCACAGAACATTAGGGATTGGAAGGGACTTCAGAAGATTGCCTAGTCCAATCCCCTTGCCAGAGCAGGATCACCTAGACCAAATGAAATTGTGTCCATGCAATAGGAATAGTGCCTGTTGGGAAAACAAATTGTCTTTTTTGGGCAATTATAAGAATGTATGAGGACTGTTGTCATCACACTTTGAACAGCTGCCTCTAAGAAAAACCTTTCCTCACTACACATGATATATGGCTTAGAAAGCTAGCCATTCTGTGATAGGAGTTATGAGGAGCTGGTTGCTTGTTTGAGGAATGTCAGTGGTAGACATTTAACTTATTTTGCTTTAGATTTCACACAGTATCACAGTATTATCAAGGTTGGAAGAGACCTCATAGATCATCAAGTCCAACCTGATTTGACTCAGAAACTGGTAAAGCTGTTTTTGTGGAAGACAAACTGGTAAAGCTGAATGTGTGTAGAGAGCTGCTCCCCTCTTCTCCCCTTCCTCCAACATAATCTGCTGTTTTGGATCAATTGCTGTTAAGATCAAATGTATGTCCAGATATGAGCTCTCCTAGTGTATCCTACCATCTGCCAGTGGCCTAGGGTAAGAGTTTGGACACATCTACAATATCAAGAATTTGATGCTTTGTGATGAGTAACATTAGAATTCACCTGCCCATTTGCAGTCACTTTAAGCAACTCTGGTAACCAACAGACATTTTCAAGTCACAAGCCACCTCATCCTTCAGGTCTAGAATGTTCCTGTTATACTTCCCAGGGAGACAAGGGCTTAGGCCAGATGTCTATCTCCAATGCCATTTGCTTATTAGTCAGCTCTTGTACTGATCCTGCTCCGATGCTGGACTTCTGTTCTTCTACAGCTAACCTGCCTGGTCTTGTGTGCAGCTCACTCAGGTGTCAGCTCTGCAATTGTAGTCTTGACCCTGAGGAGCCTGATGGACAGTGCCCTGTCTTTCTGCAGCGTTTGCATTGAAATGATGTGTCAATGCCCTTTGTGAACCATGTTCACATTGTGTATAAAGCCCACAGTGATTTCTACTTAGGCTAACCTTGTCTTTAGTGTACAAGATAGTTTGGATTTCAGTGGATGAGACTGAGACGATGACTCCACTGAGATTACACCCAGACATTTTTGTACCAGTACTTGGTACAAGTTGGTATTTAATGTAAGTAAATTATTTGTGTGGTGTGGTCAAAACAGTGACAAGAAGTAGTGAAAACTGATTTTAGGAGAGGCATAATGATTGTTATTAGTTAGTGTGAAGAAGCACAGCTGGATGTATATGTTGACCCTCTTGTGCATCAGCCTCGAGGCAAGATGTCTCCTGCTATCTCTCTTGTTCAAAAGAAGTAGCATTTGCCTAAGTGCTGTCTAGCATTTTACTTACAAACTAGTAGACTGAACTTTGCTGTCTGGAGTCCTGGATTTTGTTAGAAGCTTTGGCTAACAGACTGAGCATTCCAAACAATGTAAGATGCCTTCATCTCAAAGTGAGATGTGATTTCTGAGCCAGACAGCACAGGTCTTGTCGGTGCTGAAACACGCTCCTGCATGCCCTGCCAACTCTAAACACATTAAACCTTGCTTTCCATGGACATTGTATCTGCATTTGCTCTGTGCAGGGTCAAACCCTCCATTAAAAATTACAAGTCAAATCAAGAGATTACAGAGACAGATTTTAAAATGCCTCAAAAAGAGATCAAGATCTCTCCTGGTAAGAGCTGGAGGCAGCTGTGTAATCCTCAAGGGCTGCTATTTTAAGGATAATTCCAAAAAGAGACACAGTATTGTGGCTGGTTATCAGAAGAGTGATATTTCTAGAACCTTTTGGCTTGACACTGATAAAAGGAAAAGACAACTTAAAATAGCTTTTGCTACCTCCTCCTGTTTGGATTTCCATGTACTCATGGTTTGTACCACCTTATTTTAAATACATATTTTAGCTGTTTTTAACAAATGTAATTGGAATCCCATGTACAATAATTAGTATTGATTTTCATGCCAAATGCAGTATATTCCTCATGGCAGATTGTACACACTCACACACACATATCTCTCTCCTCTCCCTCCTCCATAAGGAACTGATCAGCCAACTGCTTTAGCAGAATGACTCACTTGTTGAAAATGACCCAGCTACATAACCTGTACAGAAATAGATCCATCATTCTAGACATTGTACATGGAAGAGACTGGAAGTAGTTTCATATTTTGCTGTAATTTTACATTTATTGTAATAACTTTATTGTAAAAATGCAAACCATGGAATCATAGAATCATTCAAGTTGGAAAAAACCCTTGAGATCATCAAGTCCAACCAATAACCCTACTCTACCATGTTCACCATTAACCAGATCTTTTAGTGAAAAATTTTCTTCCCTGCTGCAGCTTGAGGCCAGTCCCTCTTGTTCTATCACTAATTACTTGTGAGAAGACACCAGCACCCACCTCTCTACAATGTCCTTTCAGGTAGTTGGTACAGGTTTATATGGTTTAATATTTGGTTCACAGAACCACAGAATGTTAGAGGTTGGAAGGGACCTCGAAACATCATCATCTAAGTTCAACCACCCCCCTGCTGGAGCAGGGTAAGCCTTCAGTACCTGGTGTACCCAGACTGTCTCCTATCCCAGTACAAACCAGGCCTGACCCTGCTTAGTTAATCTGACATTCCATCTCTGTGTCTCTTCACCTTGTTAGATCCCATTGTGTTACAAACTCACCGACTTTTTCAGCGTCATGAAATAGTGGGGTAGTATAAAAAACAGTCATCCAGCACAGTTTGGTATTTATTGTACTTGATAATAAAAGATGTGCTCAGTAATACACGACACTCCGTCACAGAATGTGCTTAGTATGTGCATAGCTTTTCCCGGACGCAGTAGCAAGCAAGCAATCCTTTTTCACAAATATCTACACCAAACTTTAAGCAATTAAGTCTCTAAAGGCAATTAGGAGCCATAAGAGATATGTTGTTTGGAAGTGTGGGAATAAGGATTGGAACTGTATGAAAGCTTTGCTGTCTTTGCTGCGTTTGATAGATTTCATCAGCTTTTCCTTGCGGCAGTTCCACACAACACTCCAAGCAGGTCTTTAGCACTGGCACCTGTGCTGGTTTGAGGAAAGTCAAGGAATAGGGAAACTGTCACTGCTTTCCAAATGGCAATGCCAGTAACATCCAATCTGACTGCAGAAAGATCACTGACAAGATTTTTTAATGTCTTTTTACAACTGTTTAGGTTTTGCTTTGTTGCCATAGACTTCTGCATGCAGTGTACTAGGTGGACAATGACCATGAGATGGTGGAGTTCAGGATCTCGTGTGGCAAGAACAGAATAGCTAGCAGAATCACAACCCTGGACTTCAGTAGGGCCAACTTTGGCCTTTTCAAGCAATTGCTAGAGGAAATCCCATGGGACAGGGTACTGGTAGGTAAAGGGGCCCAAGATAGTTGGTTAACATTCAGAGACCACTTCTTTTCAGCCCAGGATCAGAGCATTCCAACAGGTAGAAAGTCAAGGAAGGGAGCCAGAAGACCTGCATGGTTAAACAAGGAGCTGCTGGGTAAACTCAAGAGGAAGAAGAAGGTCTATAGGTCATGGAAGGAGGGGATGGCTACTGGGATAATTATAAGGCTCTAGTCAGAGGGCATAGAGATGCAACTAGGAAAGCTAAGGCCTCCTTGGAATTAAATCTTGCAGGAGAGGTCAAGAGCAACAAAAAGGGCTTCTTCAAATTTATTGCAGTTAAAACTAAACCTAGAGACAATGTAGGCTTCCTGCTGAATGAGATAGGCACCCTGAAGACAGAGGACACAGAGAAAGCAGGGATACTGAACACCTTCTTTGCCTCTGTCTGTACTTCTGGGAGCGGTCCTGATGAGCCCCAGACCCCTGAGGCCCCTGAGGAAGTTGGGACAAAAGAGGAGTTTGCCCTGGTTGATGAGAGATCAGTTGAGCAATCTGGATGCACATAAATCCATGGGTCCTGATGGGATGTACCTGTGAGTGCTAAAGGAGATGGCAGAAGTCATTGCTAGGCCATTCTGCATCATCTTTGCTAAGTCATGGGGATCAGGAGAGGTGCCTGGGGACTGGAGGATAGCAAATGTCACTCCAGTCTTCAAAAAGAAGGAGGATCCAGGTAACTACAGACTGGTCAACCTCACCTCCATCCCAGGAAAGGTGATGGAACAATTCATCCTTGATGCTGTCTCTAGGCACAGCAAGGATAAGAGGGTCATGAGGGACAGTCAGCATGGCTTCACCAAGGGGAAGTCATGCTTGACCAACCTGATAGCCTTTTATGAGGGCATAACCAGGTCTACGGATGATGGCAAAGCAGTGGATGTGGTCTATCTTGACTTCAGTAAAGCATTCAGCACAGTCTCCCACAGCATCCTTGCAGCCAAACTGAGGCAGTGTAGTTGGGATGATTGGGTAGTGAAGTGGATCATGAACTGGCTGCAGGATAGCAGCCAGAGAGTAGTAGTCAATGGGACAGAGTCTGGTTGGAGGCCTGTATCTAGTGGAGGGCCCAAGGGGTCGGTGCTGGGACCAGTCCTGTTCAATCTATTCATTGATGACTTGGATGAGGAATTAGAGTGCACTGTCAGCAAGTTTGCTGATGACACAAAGCTGGGTGGTGTCGCCAACACCTCAGCAGACTCTGCTGCCATTCAGTGAGATCTGGACAGGCTGGAGAGTTGAGCGAGGAGACATTGAATGAATTATATGAATTATAACAATGGCAGTATAGAGTCTTGCATCTGGGCAAGAACAACCCCAGGTACCAGTATAAGTTGGGGACTGGCCTGTTGGAGAGCAGTGTAGGAGAAAGGGACCTGAGGGTCCCGGTGGCCAGCAGGATGACCATGAGTCAGCAGTATGCCCTTGTGGCAAAGAAGGCCAAAGGCATCCTGGGGTGGGTTAGAATGGGGTGGTTAGTAGATTGAGAGAAGTCCTCCTCCCCCTCTACTCTGCCCTGGGGAGACCACATCTAGAATATTGTGTCTGTTTCTGGGCCCCTCCGTTCAAGAAGGACACAGAACTGCTGGATCTCTTTAGCTTGGAGAAAAGGAGACTGAGGAGTGACCTCATTAATGTCTATAAATGGAACAAGGGTCTGCTCATTGACACCTAATGATAGGACAAGGGGCAACAGCTGTAAGCTGGAATGATGTACTCTTTGTATATTGCTAATACACAACTTTTCCTTCAAAAATATTAATTATGTTCCTCATCACTCTTTCATTCTGTTACATTAAAGGGTCGCCAATACCTGTGGGCATTGATGTGCAGGTAGAAAGCATTGACAGCATATCTGAAGTTGACATGGTAAGTTGGTTAGTAGAAGAAGGAATTTCATCCAAAATTCAGGATCTAAGAAAAATCCTCCTGGATGATATAGATTACTACAGTTAAAGAAAGCAAACCCTTAAAGCCTGCAAGTCATTCTCATTTAAAATACTGAGCGTTGAGTAGCACATGTTGAATTTCTCCTTGAGGAATTAGAGCAGGTAAGAGTGGATAATGCTCTGATTTGAGAATGGGAAGCATCTAGTAAGCTCCCTGGGCTTCCACGTGAGCTCTTAGCGCTTGGCATGTTAGATGATGAGTGTTCATGTCCTTTGCTAATGCAGATCTGAATATTCCTATCACTTCTGGCATGGGTGGAACTGTGGTCTTAACCCAGGAAAATAGACAAATCAGTTTCAGGAACAGTCCTAGGAAGGACTCGCTGCAATCAAGGACCTGTAGCACTGGAATGCAGGCTGTTCATTCCTCGGCTGAACTTGTCACTAATAATTCTCCCAGACATGAGTGCCAAGTGGCTCTGTCCTAGAACAGGACAGGCTGACTTTGCAAAGAGATCTCATTTACAGTATCTTTGCACAGTGAGCATAGCTCTTGTCACAGGTACTTGGTTTGCAACGGGATCTGTCAGTGTGAACCCCCTGCATTCCTTTGCGAACCTACCCTTAAATAAAACCATATTACAGGGGCATAAAGTCATGTTAAAAGGGAAGCCCGATGTACCTGAACATTATCCTTGGCAGAAGTGATAGCTGTACCAAGATAAGTGATGTCTGCCTAACATTGCAAGGGTTACGTAGGTGAGCACAGAGCAATGAGGCTGTGCGGAAGCTCAGACAGGGTTTGTAGCATTGTCCTCATCTCTTTCACCTGCATATTTGCAGTTGTTATTTCTCTAAACAGAGAATATTTGTAACAGTCCTTCCTTTTTTTTTTTGGTCATTTAACTCTTGTAAAAATTGTTGACTTTTATGAAATGCATCATATTCTTTCTTCACAATGCACTTTATTCATAAACAAGTAATCTAAACCCCCTGTGCCCTGTTTGTAGAAAATGTTCGGAGTAACGGATTTACAAATTGACCCTAATGCTCAAGAAGAACTCAAATTAATCCCTTTGTAAAGTAACTGCAGTCCGTCCTGGGAGAAGCTTGTGAAGGTCTCGAAAGGAAAACCCATTGCTTGGTTTTAGTTTCTTTATTAATCCAACAGAGCACTGAAAGCTGCAGGAGTTTTCTCTAAGTATGAATGAAGTATGAGCCTCAGGTTCAGCCACTAGTGGCAAGGCAAAGGCCAATATCTCAGAGACAGTTATCATCTATATTTAAACTCAATGAGTGGCCTTTGATTCCTGTCATTGAGGATCTTCCAGATAGTTTCCAGAGAAAAAAACGATCCTTTGCATGAGCTGATTACTTTGTACTGTTTTCTATCCTTGTGAATAAAACAAGAATTGTCTTCTTTTATTTTTAATTAAACAAAGGACTTCACAATGACTTTGTATCTCAGACATTACTGGAAGGATGAGAGACTTTCATTTCATAGTAACAAAAACAAAAGTATGACTTTTGATGGAAGACTGATAAAAAAGATATGGGTACCTGATGTATTTTTTGTGCACTCCAAAAGATCCTTCATCCACGACACAACTGTGGAAAATGTCATGCTCCGAGTATACCCCGATGGCAACGTACTCTTCAGTCTACGGTAAGAACAACACCCTTTTTGTAATAAAATACATGACAGCAATTGTGGGAAAGTAGTCTGTACTGTGAGAAGTAACTGGAGATATTTGCAGCTAAGACTCTCATACTGGACCAGCATTAATCCCTTGGCATAGATAATGGGGACTGGTGACCAGTGTACCATTGTCAGTTTTTCAATCTGTTGTAAACTGATTGAAGTCTATCAAGTGTTAACACAGTGCCAGTGGTTTTAGGAATATTGCAGTAGTTTCACTGCTGAGTACAGTAAAGCCCAACATTATTAGTGAAGAACAAACATGTTTGTAGGTTTATTTTTCCCAGAGTCTTTTAAAACTCTCTGTCTCAGCTATTTGCAGTCTGGTGTTTTGGGTTTGTGTAGCAGGGGCTGCAGGGGTAGATGCTGTGAGAAGCTGCTAGGATCTTCCTCCATGTCCAATACAGACATCAGCAGCAGCTCCAAGAGAGACCTGCTGGCCAAGGCCAGGTCCATTAGCGATCATGGAAGCTCCTCTGTGACAACATGTTTAAGAAGGGGAAAAAAAACCTGTGCAACATAAGTTTTGTTGGAGACAGGAGAGAGTGTGGGAGAAACAAGATCAGCGAAGAAGAATGGGCAAGAGGTGTTCCAGGTACCAGAGTAGAGATTCCCCTGAAGACTGTAGTGAAGACTACATGACATTTCTGTCCCCCTGTCCAGTGGAGGAGGGAGAGTGATCAAGCAGCTCTAGTGGACACCTGCTGTCCAGTCAGGGTCAACCCACCACACCTGGGATACCTGTAACTGTGCGTTAATCAGGGCTCCAGATCGGCACAGAGAGGAGATACCAGTAATGTTAGACAGGCATGCTGGGTTACTAGAAGGAACTGGAAAAAGCAAGAGCAATTCCAGGACCAGAACACTGAGGTCATTAAATATGTCTTCCTTCTATCTGTACACTATTGCTCTTCTTTATGCAGCAGATCTGGATGATGTAGCAGAGATAGTTTTAATGGAGGAGTTTTCCCCTTAGGGTAATGGCCTCGAGGCTGTGCATTGCAGAAATCACAGCTTCCCAGTTTGTTGCTAATGAGGCCTGTGCACAGAGGTGGGGTTTCATCTCCTCGGGAGAGTTTAATGATTGATCATAGAATCATTAGGGATTGGAAGGGACCTCGAAAGATCATCTAGTCCAATCCCCTTGCCACTGCAGGATCACCTAGAGCAGGTCTCACAGGAGCACATCCAGGCAGGTTTTAAACGTCTCCAGTGAAGGAGACTCATCATAATTGTTCCAACAAATGATGTATTTGTCTAGGCTGTGGTGAAGACCTGCAGAAACACTCGCAAGAGCAGCACAGCCCTTTAAAATAGCGTACGCTCAAGAATCAGAATGAACAATAACAAGCAATGGGGTGAAGTATGCATCTTCTGGCTGTATTCATTTCCATGCTTCATGGGAGTGAAACAATCAGAGGACCTACACTATCACATTAAGTTTCACAGCAGGGACTCTTCATGCTGGAGGATGGCGTGCATCCAGCTTGGGGAAGGAAGAGTGGCAAAGAGACTTTAGATGGGCAAACATTCTTGCTGTAGAGGTGAAGTGTTATTGAGACTAACAGCAAGAAATTCTGCACAATTAGTTACAAACCAAAAGACCAAAGGAAGCATGTGGTGGCAAGGACAGAAATGAAGAGAAAGGAAAGGGCAAATGGAAGGGAAGAGGGAAGCAGAGCTGAGGGCAGAGACTTTGGATCCATTTGCTACGCTTACTCACTGCTTGTTACATTTGCTCATCCCTGTGTAATGGGAGCCCTTGCCCCTTGCTCTGTGTCCTGCCTCACATCTACAAGCTGGTGCTCTTGCCCTCTCTGCTCCCACAGTTAACTTTACCAAACCTCGCATTACCAGGTGGTGTCTACTGGGTGAGTCCTCCTTGTTCTGACAGGTGAGCTTACAGCCAGCCTCACCTTCCTGTGCTAGGAGATAGCAAAAATCCCAAACCTCCTGCCAAACCTGTGGATTTCTTCCTGGATAAGGACTTTTCAAGCAGAAACAGAGAAAGGGGTGACCTAAAAGCTGGTGAATGAAGGTTTTAAAATTATTAAGGTGAAACATTGTATTTCTAGCTCCTAAAAAATCAAATGTTCATTGAAGCACCCTTTTTGTATTAACCAGTTTTACCTGCAGCGGGCAGGCCATATTACAAATATTTATTTGCAAGAAATCTCCATATTCCTCAGATTTTCTTCAGTGCTAGCACCCAGGAGTTTACTGAAGCAAAGCACAACAAAACTCTGGATCTGTTACTAGTCCTTTTTGTAATCAACATCTTTTGCAGTTCCCTGATCCTTTAGTAAAAGACAGAAACCACACTCTAGTTGTAAGTCTTACGCTTTAAAGGTGTCTGTGGTCAAGTAAAAACCAGCACTGATGTCCCTGTCTTACAATCCCATTTCAAGCCAGTAATATCTTACACTTGTATAAATCCAGAATGTTCCTGTGTGACTTGGTCTGGGTGATCCTGCTGTGGCAGGGGGATTGGACTAAATGATCTTTTGGGGTCCCTTCCAATCCCTAATGATTCTATGAAGTCCAGCTACGGTGTGATGGCCAATCACAAGGTTTCAAAGATCACTTATATAGCCAGTATATCCCTCATCGCTTCCATTCCTGTAGGATTCAGTGTGGGAAAAGCTGAAAAATCAAACAGAACCATCAAATAACACAGAAGCTGTGACAAGAGAGGGAAATTTAGAAACATTTATTGTATTGAAATTGCTGTTCATAGCCTTTTTTTCACTAAGTTACTATGCCAAGGGGTTATTTATCTCCTAAACATTTGTGCAAAACCAGGTGGAATGCAAAAGCATAGAATCATAGAATCATTAGGGATTGTAAGGGACCTTGAAAGATCGAGTCCAAACATAAAATAATGTCTTTACCTAGATTTCTTTAAGCTTTTTACAGTAGGTGGCTTTTACATGGTGTTGAAGGAGGCATCTCCTTCTCTGGAGGTGTTAGAACCCACCTGGATGTGTTCCTGTGCGACTTGCTCTAGGTGATCCTGCTGTGGCAGGGGGATCGGATTAGATGATCTTTTGAGGTCCCTTCCAATCCCTAATGATTCTATAATTCTTTGATTCTAGAAATCACAGCTTATCTTTTGCAGTTACATATTATAACCTTTCTAGGTGGGGAAAAATACAATTTGGAATAGGATTTGCTCTAATCTGTGATATGATGCACTTCAAGCCAGTCAGGGCATTTAATCTTCATAACCAAGCAGCAAAATGTGTGCAAGGCCCATGAAGGATCCGGCTAATAAAAGGTTTTAAAATCAAAGGTAATGTACTTAATAAGAGCAACTATTCACATTTAAAACATACGTTCTCTCACTGATTTAGTTTTACATCAGTATCTTGAAGCAATTTTAGAAGCATCTAAAAAAGTAGAAAACTTCAGTCACTAGGGTTCTAGCAAGCAGATTGATTGGGGATCTTGCTGAAATGTCTGCACAGCCCTAAGGAAGTGGGATTTTTTTTTAACTTCTGTTTTTCTGTTCCTTTCTGCAGAATAACAGTTTCTGCCATGTGTTTCATGGATTTCAGCAGGTTTCCACTGGATACTCAGAACTGTTCTTTAGAGCTGGAAAGCTGTGAGTTTAAGTCATGCATGTTCCTACATTCTCACATGTGCATCCTTACAGCCCTCCCATCTTGTTCACGTTTCCTTTGTCACTTAACTTTGATGCGTGATGCAAAGCCCTCAACCTGTACATATTAAACTGTGGTCAGTTGGGGATCTTTCCAGAACTCAGTAAGCTTTGAGGAGATAGAAAAATCATGATGTTTTGTTTCAACTGTATGGATATTCCAAGGCCTAAATCTGTTTCCTCTGTTAAAAATCATGGATTTTTTTTCTGAGAAAAAAAGTTCAAGTTAAATGTAAAATATGCTGTCAATATTTGATCTTATGGAAGAAGAAAACTGTGCCTGTGTTGCTATGAAATGTCTACTTTCTCACTCCTGACTCAGTTGTCTGTAGCAAGCTGTAGAGCAGCTCGACAAAAGGCAATTCTGTTTTTCAGAGCCTTTTGATATCTCTAAACTTATCCTTGTTCGGATGTGAGTAAAAGTGGGATGCTGCTTTGTTGTTTAGTTTTGGTAAAGGGCACAGACTGCAATCAGGCAGTCTGGTCAGTCTCACCCTGTGTGCCCTATGACCCTGAGCAAGCCCATGTCTGCCATCTGTCAGGAAGGCTGCTGGCAGGGCTCCACTTGGGACTAGATGGAATATGGTCACTGCACATTTTTCCATGTCAGCTAAGTGGCAAATCGATGTAAAAATATGTTTGCCTGGGGTTTTCCCATATTGTTTGAGTGGTCTCCTCTCCCTAAAAAATCAACCAGAAGATATGATTTAGTCTTTACTTTCTCACAGATGCATACAATGAAGATGATCTGATGTTATACTGGAAACATGGAAACAAGTCTCTGAGCACAGATGAACACATCTCCCTCTCGCAGTTTTTCATCGAAGAATTCAGTGCTTCCAGTGGACTAGCTTTTTACAGCAGTACTGGTACAGTAAGCCCCTGTCACTAGAAAAGAGAAGCACAAGGCATAGTCATGCAGAATGTCTTTCCCATTCAGATTCATTGCTAATAAATAATTGTCAGTCTCAGATAAAACGGGGGCTGTCAATACACTGGCCTGTCGGCCTAGTTCCTTAGTTCTCTTTACATTCTTGGTATTAGAAGAAGGTGGTGCCACACTGCTTGTAATTTAACATCTGACAAACCTGCAGAAATGCACAGCTACCAAGCACCTGCTGATGTGAGCTCTGAAAGCCACTGAAGGTTTTGGTTTATAGTAATCTTTGGGTCCTGCTTACATAAAACCACTTGAAAATGCCAATCCTAAAGGGTCAAGTACTAGAAAGTAAACAAGAGGAACCCCAGTGTGTTTTGTTGTCTAAAATCTCCTCAGTTTTGGAGCAGTAAAATACCATTAAAAGTTTACTAACAGTAACATTTCCACAGGGGAGCATTTAGAACCTGTCAAGGTCTAGTTCATGGTTTACTTAGCATTGCATGTTTATACATGGAGTTGCAGGAAAACAAGTCCCTTTGTGCCAGTGCTGCATAGTTTAAACACAGGTATGTGCCCTGCATGGGTTTTTATTTCTTCCTGTAGATCTTCAACTATCCTTCTGGCAAACTGCAACAGGCTTTAGGAGTCTATTGCAGTCCAGATTTCGTGCAAGGTGGGGTTTATTTTCTTTGTATTTCTACATGCAGCTATAAATTTAGAAATAGTTCTCTGTGTCAGTGGTCTAACCACTCCTTGGATGTAGTCAGTTGTCTAACCACTCCTTGCCACTGCACTTTCCAGTCTGGGCCCATTAATCTTGGTGCAAGTACTTTACATCAGGGCAGATTAATAAAATAGAAATTATTCTAGATGATGAAATGCATAACACTTTGGAAAAAAGCCTTAAAAGACATGAGAGAAAATGGCAAGTAGATTTCTTTGCTCTATTTTATTTATAGGATAGCTTATTTTTGCATTTTAAAAAAGAGCTGTTCAAGCTTGTGGTAGCTGATACTGAATGCAGAAATTTCAGTTTAAATTATGAGGCAGCCTAAGCAATGAGGAATTCACAGCTTGATCAGGTTCTTCATCCTTATCTCTTGCTCGTGCGTGAGCTAAGAACAGAGCTCCAGCTTTCAACAGGCACTGTCACATGAGAAAAGGGTGAGTGAGACCTTACTATCACAGCTGTGCCTTGTGGAGAGCTACGTCTGATTTGTCCCTGTTGCAAGAAGGACACTGGGATATTTTCCACCAATTTCTTATCGCTGCGCGTTGCAACTGGGTTCTGGGAACTTAGCTGACTTCTTTGTGCCTTGCTATTTTCATCACAAAACACTTAGGCAAAAGGCCTCAACCACCTCCCTGGGCAACCCATTCCAGGCTCTCACCACTCTCATGGTGAAGAACTTCCTCCTCACATCCACTCTAAATCTACCCATCTCCAGCTTTGCGCCTTTCCCCCTAGTCCTGTCACTGCCTGCCATCCTAAATAGTCCCTCCCCAGCCTTTTTGACTTGAGAGTTCCCTGACCTCCAAAGGAGCAACAATTTCAATCCACATTTGAGGCAATAATTTTTAAATCCAAAAACTTTCTCCACGACTGAAAACGCGTAGAGTGGGTTTAGTATCAGATGAGATTAGTGTTGAGATGCCCTTTTTTATAAAGACGGCTCCCACACAGGCTCGCTGCTGTCTTTATTCGTGCTGGACTGGCAGACGCTGCGCAGCCAACCCCTTTCGTCTTCTTTTCACCTCTCGATAAGCGGGTTTCCCCGCAGGGCAGGAGATACAGCACACACAGCCCGTGTCCCAAAGCTCACGAGATGGCAGCATCTCCTCGAAAGTCAGCGCTGGGCGGACAAGCCGACCGACTGCCGGGGGGAAGCAGTGCTGCTGTCTGGGGATATCTGCAGTGCGGGGGAAGGCAGCTGCTCTCTCGGGGAGGCGGGCTGCTGCTTTCACTCTTGTAGCTGGACCGGACAATCATGTTCTGTCTGTATTCTCCCAGCAGTTTCACTTGAAGTCTGCCCACTTTCTTTTCAGTTTCCCAATCTCAGTTGTAATCCCGTTTTTTATTACAGCAGTTGTGATGATTCACTCCCGAGGCAGCAGTATTTCAATGAGGTGGGATGGACAGTTTGTAAAACACTATGTCAAGTGGTGCAAAAAGTTCTTAGGCTTGTCCTGTGACTGATAGGGATGCAGCGTTGCTACAGGCAGGAGGCCAGTGAACAAAGCTCACAAAGAACACTGCTGTATTCTCCCCCAACCTGTTCCTCTCTGTCTTTTCAACAGGTTGGTACAATCGGCTTTTTATAAACTTTGCACTCCGGAGACATATTTTCTTCTTTCTGCTACAATCTTATTTCCCAGCCATGCTGATGGTGATGCTGTCTTGGGTTTCATTTTGGATTGACAGAAGAGCTGTTCCTGCCAGGGTATCACTAGGTAAACCTTTCACGCTTATTATTTTGGAAGTACAGAATGGATGGGGAGAGGTTTTGAAGCTACTCTAGCTTCTTATGTACACAGCACATGAGCAAGTACATCAGGGAATTGCCTGGACAGCAATATTACTGCCACTGTCATTGCTCCCATAAACTCTGTCAGCCAATTTGTACATTGGGGAGTGGGATGTTTGTTCAGACAGGCACTGCTACATCAGAAAACAGCTCCCAGACCACGGAAGGGGAATTTGATATCTAATGTAATCATAATGCATCTGAGTCCTGCAACTGTCCATTTAAAAAGTAAGGAAGCTCCTGTTCTTTCTTCTCACTGATGCTGGTCCCAGAAGCCAATTGTATGTCGCTGTATTTCTGAGATAAATGGAAATGTGAGGATCTTTGTTTCAGAAACAAACTTGCATGTACTGAGTGAGGCTTCCGTTTTTATGTATAACTGTGTCGATCCAGAACAAACAGCTACTTCAGATTCCTTTCTTTTGGCACAAGCTAAAGGTATTCATACATGAGACTTACATTTGACAGTTTAGAACCAAATGATGGCACCTCCTAGCTACTTACATTAACGCACCTACCAATTCCTTTAATCTACAGGAAAGTTAATATAATCTTTAAAAATAAAGTTTAAATTCTCAGTAGTGTTATCAAAACGGTTTTCTAATCACCTTCTTTAACTTATATACAGATTTCTGCAGGAGGCTAGGTATCACGAGTTCTGGCAATAACATTAACAGAAGCCTGTAGAACTTACAGCCAGCATTAACAACACAGTTTAAAAATCTTAGCCTAGAGTATACACGTTGTAAACAAATTGATATCGAACTCCATCCTTCAACCTAAGGAACCTGCAGAGAAGGAGAATTCTTATATGTTCCAGTGGCTTTCAACTAGCATAAAGCTTGTGAAAGGCTACCCTGAGACCCAGCTGAAAGGCCATGCTATCAGCCAGTGCTGTGTCACAGGTATTACTGAGACGCCTTCACTTCCAGCCGGTCCTGCATTTCTTCAACAGCAGGACCTGGGTTAGCTCTTGGTGTTTGCTTTGATTTTTCTTCTGAGATAGATCAAAATAAAATGAGTTGAATAACCGTGTAAGAGGAGAAAAGGTGAGGGTGAAATTCCGGACAGACTGACGTAAACCACATGAAATGGATGTATAGCGCTCTTACGCTAGAGAGCTTGTAGAGAGCCATGGAGCTAAGACAGACATGCAATTTAATACATGCTCTCAAGCAGTACAAATTGAGAAGGACTTGGGAGGGAAACTGGTGATCCATTAGTGATTCCTTGTTCAGCAAAGTGTGTATTGGAGACCCTGGCTATGGGAAGTGGGGGAGACCACAAACCTGCTTTCATTTCTCTATAGCAGTGCCTACAGCTGTCACAGGAATGTGTTCCCTATGCTGCTGAATCACCAGGCTGCTTCAGCCTGGAGTGCTGCAGCTCTGTCTGCACACACGGAGCAGAGAGATGATTTACTAGATTCAGCATTTTATGTGAAAAGTCCTTCATAGTTCACTTCACTTTTCAGGACCTGAGCAATGAAGTTAAAGGCAGTGTCAATCATATGGCCTCACAAAGCTGTGCTGTCCAAGCAATGGTGAGGGGCTAAATGGAACCAGCTGGCCACTATTATGATAACCTCCCCATTTCCTTTGGCAGGTATAACTACAGTGCTGACAATGTCAACCATTATGACAGGAGTAAGTGCCTCAATGCCTCAAGTGTCTTACATAAAGGCTGTGGATGTGTATTTATGGACCAGCTTCCTTTTTGTCTTCCTGTCTGTCATCGAATATGCAGCAGTGAACTATCTCACCACAATTGAAGAGAGAAATCAACTCAAAAAACGGGGCAAGGTACAATCCTCTGTGTTTTCTTGCCTTCAAAAAACATCACAGAAGGCACAGCTAATCCTGATAAACTGCTCTGGTAACAGTACAGTAGCCACCTCTGTGACTCCACTCTATCTTGCTTTCCTTTACTTGGCTGAAGGGAGGAAATGTGTCATCCTCTCTGAGATCTTGAGAACATCTGTGTTTTCTCTCCCTTCCCTTTCTTGAGGCAGAGGTTAGGGAGTACAGCTCCTGATTTTTTCCCTCTTCTCCCCAACCCTAGCAAAAGGTAACCTTTGTTCTCTTCTCACATACCTGTTGCTCAAGGTATATTTACTTTACCTGAAATAGGCCCCAGAATGCACTCGTCATATCCATAGCGTCACAGAATCATTCAGGTTGGAGAAGACCCTTGGGATCATCGAGTCCAACCACCAACCCTACTCTACAAATTTGCCCCTAAACCAGATCCCCCAGCACTACATCTAAGCGACTTTTAAACACATCCAGGGATGGTGACTCAACCACCACCCTGGGCAGCCCATTCCAGTGCCTGACCACTCTCTCTGGGAAGAAGTTTTTCCTGATGTCCAGTCTAACCCTCCCCTGTTGAAGCTTGAAGCCCTTCCCTCTAGTTCTGTCGCTAATTACCTGTGAGAAGAGACCAACACCAACATCTCTACAGTGTCCTTTCAGATAGTTGTAGAGAGCAACTGTTTCCTGTGAAAGGTACTATTCTCCTTCTGCTTCACCATTTTCAATCAGGAAACAATCCCTTTTTGTCCCCAGACCAGACAAATGACACAGCAGTCTTTACAAAAGTGTGTGCCAAGAAGTTCACAAGTTAAACATTGGCTTTGTGTGAAGCGCTCGCTTAAAACCTGTGTTTCCTGAGTATCCCCCCACATGAAGAGTGATTTGTTGGACTACCACAAGGAGTGCGTATGTCGCTCACATGAATTGCTAATCCCATCAAAAAAATATTCAAGGAAATGTTTGAAATTGTTTCCCAGACCAACAGCAGAGCCTGAGTTTGCAGAATCTGGGACACATATAACCAGCCAGAAACTGGCCACAACCAGTCAGAGCAGTATGTTTTAAGGCACATGTCCCCTTCCTTGCTCACATCCTCCCCAAGAGAGCAGGACTCATGGACAGCAACTCTCTGGAGATGTTTAAAACCTGCCTGGATGTGTTCCTGTGCAACTTGGTCTAGGTGGTCCTGCTGTGGCAGGGGGATTGGACTAGATGATCTTTCAAGGTCCCTTCCAATCCCTAATGATTCCATGATACTGTGAGGCAGCCCCACCCTCCATTTGCTCTCCACAGGAAACACCACTTTCTTTTCTGTTTTATTTATTTATAATTGACTAAAGTGATTCCTGCTAGATGCACAACAACTGTTCTTTGTTGCCAGGCTTCAGGAATGTATAGTATTGATGCAGTGCAAGCAATGGCTTTCGACGGCTGCTTTCATGACACGGATGTGGACATGGACCTGACTGCTTTCTCAGACCGCTGTGAAGAGAATGAGACTCCGGCACATGCGGCCAACATCTCCAGCATGGGCACAACTCGCATAAAGAGGAAGAGATCTCTGAGGGGAAATGTGGGCAGGATCATTTTACAGAACAATCATGTGATTGACACATATTCCAGGATTATATTTCCCAGTGTATACATTGTGTTTAACCTTTTTTACTGGGGTTTGTACATATGAGCAGAACACATTATAAGCCAGACATTGTTTTGTGTATGAGGGTAGTATTTTCAAAATTAATGCCACAGCAGGAAAGGAAGGCGTTAAAAGTTTCTGAAACTGACTTCTGCTCACACCAAGGCAGGTTTTCCCGTAGTGAAACTGACAAGTCTGTTTCAAGTGGACTGTAGGAGGCTTTGGTGGAGTAATCTAGTGCACATGCTGGTGCTACAGCAGCAGTGTGTTCACCAAGGGAGCCCTGAACAGGCAGCAGCTCCCACCTGAGGTATTACCCAGCCTCTACCTACACTCCCACCATACCTCCTTTAATCAGCCTTTCTGGTTCTTCTCCACTTGTGGTCCATTTTAGAGGACAATCAGCAGCCATTGCCTTCTGACAGATTCTGTTCTTATTTCACTTGCTGCTTTTCCATTTTGCTAGGCAACTTGTATGCACCTCAGTAGCCTTTTTTCTCGATGGTTAGTGGCAGGAGGAGTGATTACGGCTCAGCAGTGGCGTAGAGACCAACAGAAAGCAGGAAGAGGAGCTGATGGGTCTTTGTATACTGTGCATCATCAACACTTAAAGGAAAAGCCTCACCCTGTCAGTCACCCTTGACTGTCTGCAGGACCATTGCCTCTTTTGGAGAAGTCTTGATGATCACTAGTCCCTGAGGGAGCACTGGAACAATGTCCTAGACTCGGTGTCTTCTGGCCACCTTCCAGATGGATGATGATCATCACCTGCACAAGCTCTGTCCCTCATGTGACACCCACATGACTAAGCCTCATACAGACCTGCTGCAATCACCTGCTTCCGGCATAACTGCTCATTTCAGAAACACAGACTTCGAGGCAGAGAGTTTAGCAACCTTTGTCAAGCAAGAAAAGAAATGACATCTTCAGCAGAATCTTGTTCTTCTGCTTTATTTGAGGGATTGGACTAGATGATCTTTCAAGGTCCTTTCCAATCCCTAATGATTCTATGATTCTATAATTCTATGATTTTGCATTCATGAGCTTGGGGTTTTGCCCCTCTTCCTTTGGATTTTGAGTTGAATGCTACAGTGAGGAGAAGCTACCTGTGCCTCCTTGCAGCAGTGATCCTCACCACGGCTCAAGATACTGCACTGAGACACACAGGAAGTAAAAAGGAGGCAGCTGTGCCAAAACAGAGCTGTTGACAGCTATCCCGTTGGTCCCAGTTGAATCCTCCATGGAAATATCCTTAGATTCAGGGTAAGTAGGTTGAATTAAGGATCATCAGGGACACACAAGCCAGTTTGTTCAAAACCAAGACTCAAGATATTTTTATGACATTTCCAAATAAGGACCATTTTCTACTTGAATTCCTTGGGTTTGTCTGTCATTTACTGAAGTAAATGAAGACATGAAGTCACTTTAAAACTCTAGTTTGCGGTGGCAAAAATTGTCACAAGGCCACTGCTTGGTCACGAGTAGGAGATGAGAATAAATTTGGAAGCCTGACCCACTCTTTGGTTTATTTGGTTTTCCTGCTCAAATATTGTTTGCTCATAACTTGGTGATGTCTCTTAGTCTTTCAAAAAGCTGCACTTGTCAAGCTCCCAGTTACAGAGCTGGAGAAGCTGGTGACACACTCTGCATGGTGGGTGACTGAAATCTGATGGAGTGAGTGGGTACTTTGGCAGCCACTCTGCTGCCAAACAAATGATCAGAGCTAAGAGGGCTTTGATTCTCTTCCAGGAAATCCTGACATGGAAAGCAGAACCATACCAGGAACGACAATGCTGAGAACATAAAGCCAAAGGACACACAGGCTTTGGCAACAGCAGCAGCACACCAGACCTCAAGCTGAGCAAAGGTTACTGTAGATTCATTAAAACACCACCACGAATACCACGGCGTTCTTGTTGCTGCGCTGCCAGGGTGGAGGCATCCTGCCCACGTCCTCCAGATTGCCTGGGAAGATTCCACCTCATTGCTGCACATGTGTAATGCGTGTCCTGAACTTTTCACATGAACTAACATAACCTTTTTTAACACTCTGGCTTACAGGAAGCAGTATTTGTTGTGTAGCCAGCAGCACATCTGCAGTCTCCAACAGAAAAATCACCCTGGTACTTCCTGACACAAACCAGCTCCTTCTTCTAAATCTTAAAGGATCAACAGCATGCCAAGGCCCCGTGTAGGATGCCCAGCAAACAGGCCCACACATGGAAGCATGGAGAGGAGGAGATTCCTGCCTGAATTTACCTTTTGGGCACATCCCATACAAGTGCCTGGAAGCTACACAGGTTGCTTTAGCAGAAGGACCTCTGCTGTCAATGTAAGCATTGGCCAAGAAGTCTCGCCGGAGAGCACTGCAGAGCAAGTTGTGTTGTGAGCATGAAGAAGGTTGCATATCATCACGACGGAACTTAACTGCATATTTTCACATCTTCGTCATGCAGTGACGGATCAACTGTTACTTCTGGAATTTATTGCTTGTATAAATAGTAACAAAGAATAACAAAGAGTATTTAAAACAATTTTTGGACGGATGAAGAGGGCTGACTAGAATCATAGAATCATCATGGCTGGAAAGGGCCTCCAGCATCATCAAGTCCAGCCCTGATCCCAGTAGCTCCCTACACCATGGCCTCAAGTGCTCCAGTTACTCAGTTTTTAAACACCTCTAGGGCTGAGGACTCCACCACCTCCCTGGGCAGCCTGGTCCAGTGCCCAACCACTCTCTCAGCAAAGAACTTCTTCCTAAGATCCAATCTAAACATCCCCTGACACAAGTTGAAGCCATTTGCCCTTGTCCTATCATAAGTAATTTGTGAGAAGAGACCAGCACCAGCCTCGCTACAACCTCCTTTTAGGTAGTTGTAGAGAGCAACAAGGTCTCCTCTCAGCCTCCTCTTCTCTAGACTAAACAACCCCAGTTCCCTCAGCTGCTATTCACAGGGCCTGTTTTCCAGCCCTCTCCCCAGCCTTGTTGTCCTTCTTTGGACCCGCTCCAGCCCCTCAATGTCCTTCTGACCCTGTGGCACCCAAAACTGGACACACTGTGGTGCCACAAGTGCAGAGTACAGGGGCACCATCACCTCCCTACTGCTGGTTACACTGTTCCTGATCCATGCCAGGATGCTGTTGACCTTCTTGGCCACCTGGGCCCACTGCTGGCACCTGTTCAGCCCGCTGTGTAGAACTCATATGACCCTCACCAGTTCAGGAGCCCGTGTTATCCTCCTGAAAGAGATGGTAATAAATACTTCTAGTTTATTTCTGTAGACAGACCAGCATGGAAGTCTTTAAAAGAAGTATTGATGCTATTTCTCATTCCTATTATTTGTGGCTGGTTTTGCAGCCAGCCAAATGGACGGGTTTCACATCCCACAGCACTTACCAACAGTTAAAACCTCGCAGCCATTATGTCAATACGTATTTGTTTCCATCCTAGTGGTATTCAAGCAGCTATGCTGAGGCGACCTGGTGAATGTTTTGAATGCAAATAGCAGCTTGTAAGGGGTTCTATGACCAGATGAGGTGCAGGATGTGGCCTCTCTATTTTTAGCATCTGCTACTAAACCCATCTATAATAAGAAAACATCCTGTAAATGTTAATGTTAGTGATGCAAACTTTAAAATCTGGAGAAGTAGTCGAGATGTTTTGGTCAGCTGGTGAAAAAAATGGGCCAGGTGGTAAAGGAACAAGGACTGAACGGGGTGGGTGGTGTTTGCCTTTTTCTCTCCCCCATCCCCTTTTCTCTTGTATTGCACTTTACCAGTTTCTCTGTTCAGCAGTAGGAGTCTGAGGGATGCATTCATCAACAAGGAACCCACTGGAATTGTACAACATTTGTTCCACAAGAGCCAGCTGGTGCCAAGGAAGCAGGAGTTACTACTGCGTGACTAAAGCCGCCCCACAAGGAGGTACAGGACAGCAAAAGGGAAGTACTGGAGTGGTATTTCAGATGTGAAAGGTTCTGTTATTTCTTTCCACTAATTGCTGACAGAACACATTCCCCTCTCTCACTTTGTCATGGAAAGGCCCTTCTAGCAACTAACTTCTAAAACCCCACTATAACCTTCTACTTACGATAGCCACGTGCTGTAAAGCTGCAGAGGTCTCCTACTCCATGTAGTTCTGCTTTGTACCCTTTGAACCATCAGAGCAGAAGAACTTTAGCAAAAACCACCTGTCCATTTTTCTGATGTCTTTCAGACAATGTAAATGAAGTCATTAACAGGCATCTTAAATAAAGGTAACTCCAAGCGTTTCTAGATGTTTTGATGTGCTCAGTGAGCACTCTAAAGATTAATTTGAGGGAGCTGCAGAGAAGGTCTGGTACAAGATATTGGTCCAGGAAAAAAAGGTTCAGCTAAAGGACAACACTCCTCAAGCATGGAGGTTGGACCTGATGACCCCTGGAGGTCCCTTCCAACCCACAAGGTTTTATGTACTAACTTCAGTGAACATACTGCTGTAGAAATACAGAATCACACTGGGTTGGAAGGGACCCCCCTAGGTCATAGCCCAACATCCCCTACAAGAAGCAGGATCATCTCTAACTAGAACAGACTGCCCAAAGTCCCATCCAGCCTGACTTTGAATGTCTCCAGGGATGTATTCCACCACCTCTCTAGGCAGCCTGTTCCAGGGTTCCGCTATCCTCAAATTAAAGAACTTTTTTCTCATGTCCAGCCTAAACCTGCCCTTTTCCAATTTAAAACCATTTCCCTTCATCATATTGTTCTGTGCACTTTTGAACAGCCTTCCCCAGCCTTCTTACAGGCTCCTTTCAGTGACTGGAAGGTCACTGTAAGGTCCCCCTGGACACTTCAGGCTGCACAAGCCCAGATCTCTCAGCCTGTCCTCATAGGAGAGGTGCTCTACCCCTCTGATCAGCCTCCTCTGGTCAGGCTCCATCAGGTCCTCGTTCTTCTTGTGCTGGAGACTCCAGGAGTAGACGCAGTACTCTAGGTGAGGAGTACTGCAGGTGAGGAGTACTGCAGGTGAGGAGTACTGCAGGTGAGGAGTACTGCAGGTGAGGAGTACTCCAGGTGAGGAGTACTCCAGGTGAGGAGTACTCCAGGTGAGGAGTACTCCAGGTGAGGAGTACTCCAGGTGAGGAGTACTCCAGGTGAGGTCTCTCTAGGGCAGCGCAGAGGAGCAGAATCCCTCGAGAAACCTCTCTCGACCTGCTGGCCGCACTGCCTTGATGCAGGACGCTGCGGCGTGGTTTTCTCTTCGTGTCAGTAGAAGAAAGGCTGTTCTCTCTCACACGTTACTAACTGGCACGGACAAGAACAAACACTTCTCGCACCGATCCTCTCTCTCCGATCGCTTTAAAACCTTCGAGTTGGGGGCGCCGAGGTCGCTTCCCGAGCGCCTCCGCTGCCATTTCCTGTCGCCGCCCATCACCTCCTGCAGCTCCGCCCCGCTCGCCCAGGGCCTCCCGGTGGGTGAGTGCGGAGCGGGAAGGGGCCGCTCGGCCCCCGGTGTCTGCGGGCAGGGCCTGGGCTGGGCTGGGCTGGCCTGGGCTGGGCGGCGGCGGCGGCGGGAGGAACTGGCCAGCGAGGGCCCGCCGGGCTCGGCGCCCCGCTGGGCCCAGGGAATGCGGCCGTGAGGGTGTTGTGTCAGCACCGGGCCCTTGGCCTCGACCCTCCGTGGCTTCGGAGGGGCTGTGACTGGCTCCTGCCGGTTGGGGCCGGGCGGGGAGCGCCGGGGCCTGCGAACCCGGGACCCCCGTTTCCTTCGGGTGCGTGTACTGGGCCCCACTCAAAGCAGCGTGGCCAGCGGGTCCAGAGAGGTGCTTGCTTGTCCCCTTCTGCTCTGGTGAGACCCCTCCTGGGGTGCTGTGACCGGCACAGGGCGGATATGGGGCTGTTGATGCGGGTCCGCAGGGGGCACCACAGGGTCAGCGAGCTGGAACAGCTCTGCTGTGGAGAAAGGTCGAGAGAGTTGGGGTTCAGCCTGAAGGAGAGAAGGCTTCAGGGAGAAAACTGCGCCTTCCAGTACTTAAATGCTGTAAGAAAACACTTTTTACCAGGACCAGCACCAAGACAAGGGGCAGTGGTTTTAAACTGCAAGACGTGGCTTTAATTGAGGTGTAAGGGAGATGTGTTTGTGATGAGGGTGGGGAGGCACTGGAATGGGGTGCTCCAAGGAGTTCGGTGTGCCCAGTCATTGACAGTGTAGAAGACCACGCTGGATGGGGCTTTGAGGAACCTGATCAGTTTGAAGATGTTCTGGCCCATGGTAGGGGGTTTGGACTAGATCAGCTTTTCCAACTGAAACCATTCTGTTGGCTCTATAGTTGCCGTAACTAACCAATGCTACCAACAGCACCCTGTCTAAAAGAAGCCGCGGTACACACCTTGATGTAACTTGAGTAAATACAGTGTGTGTGAGCTGAGAGGGGAGATTTCATAGAATCATTAGGCGTTGGAAGGAACCTCGAAAGGCCATCTAGTTCCATCTCCCTGCCACAGCAGGATCACCTAGACCAAGTGACACAGGAACATAACCTGGCAGTTTTTAAACTTCTCCAGTGAAGGAGACTTCACAACCCCCCTGGGCAGCCCACTCCAGTGCTCTGTCACCCTTGCTATGAAGCAGTTCCTTGTGATATTTATATGGAACCTTCTATGTTCCAGCTCACACCCACTGCCCCTCGTCCTATCACCAGATGACATTGAGAAGAGCCTGGCTCCATCCTCCTGACACCCACCCTTCACACATTTATAGACATTAATGAGGTCACCCCTCATTTGATGGATTTATGTCTGGAATTCAAAACTGGCAGTTCCAACTTCGTTGCTGGCATTTGGAGCTGTCAGTGGTAGATGTCAGCACCAGCAGCATCTTTGGATTGCTAGCAGCTGAGTGCTGAGTTCCAGTCTTCTACTAAGCATTCCTGTGCCTCATGGAGAGCTAGGGCTTGCTGCAGCTGGTAGAGCCCATCCTGTCAGGAAGGTGGTGATGTGGGTTCCCTCGTGCAGGAGTGGGGGCCTGTAGGTTACTGTTGAGGTGCAGGCTGTTACAGGAATGGCTGCTGCAGAGGAGGATGTAGCACTGCATGTGAATAGCAGAACTGGGGCTTAGATTTCATAAAGGATCTGCATAAAAGCACCTTCATAAAAGAGAGCATTTCATTTTGGGCTGTCAGTTTTGCTTACAAATGAAAGCATCAGCATGCCTTGACTTGGTGGTGGCTTCACAAACTTGCTCCCACACACCCAGAGTTAGTTTGAGTGGGCCAGCCCAGACCCAGCAGGCAAGCTGTGGTGTTAGGTGGCTTGGTGCTGGCTCATTGTCTAGGTACTCAGCTTCTCAAGCAGGCTTTTACTGCTGCCTCGCTCTCTCAGCTCCTCTGGTGCAGTCATAAAGGTACCGTGGTGTTAGACCTATCTTTATCTGATGTTTGCCTTAATTTTCCTGAGCAGCTAAACCCTTTGGAAATTAACCTTGTGACATATTCCTTCTTCCTTCACAGTGATCTATTCCTTCACTTGGTGTCTGTCTTTCCGCCCCCCATTTTCCAGTGTTTTCACTGTGTTCTTGCACAGCCCTCAGTGCATGCTTTTGTACTGGCGTCAGCATCCCCTCATCACAGTAGCTGCCTTCTCTGTAGGTCCTGCCAAACCTTTGGTCAGGTAGCTGTACAGCTGTGTAGGTGCTGGGTCTCTAATGTACAAGACAGCTTGGAAGGAAAGCTCACCTGAAGACTCACCACGCCGATGCCTTTAAATGACTGGGTTCTACACTCAAAGTGCTTTGTAGCCTTCTCCGTCATGCTCTGGCTGGAAGTCATTGGGAAACCTTCACTGCTTGTCTCCTCCAAGGTTAATGCCTTTCAAGGAAGTGTAATCAGGTACAGGTTTCTGATCCTGTCCCCACTCTGCACGTTGTCATTAAATTCCTTTGAGCAATGGCTCCAAGTAGGGTTGTTTGGAGTTTGTTGAGGTTTGAGACAAGATTGCAGGCCTGCACTGGCCTTGACTTTCCCTGCTGTGTGGAGGACATATGAGCATCTGAAAGCAGAGCTGTTGCCAGCATGCTCTGGTATCTCACTAGATAAGGCAAGAAGATCTGCTCTGGGCCCTTCAGGTTGCATTACTGGTTGAGTGTTTTTGTTCTGTCTCTTCATGAACAGGAACATGCCCAAGAAAGGAGGGAAGCATGCTGAAGTGGGAAAAGAAATGCAGCCGCAGTGTAAACGAGCAAAAGTGGAAGCAGCTTGTTCTCCGTCAGTCTTGAGTTTTGAGAACCCAGACAGCCTATTTGGGAGCTTCATCTCTCCCATCAAGCCAGAGAAGTTTTTCAAGGAGTACTGGGAGCAAAAGCCACTGCTTGTTCGGAGGAACGATCTCCAGCTGGCTGCTTACTACCAGTCCCTGTTCCAGTTATCAGATTTGAAGCAACTGTGCAGTCAGGGTCTGTACTATGGGCGAGATGTCAATATCTGCAGATGCGTGAATGGAAAGAAGAAAGTTCTCAATAAAGAAGGCAAAGTGAATTACGTGCAGCTGAAGAAGGATTTTGATCAGAAAAAGGCAACCATACAGTTTCATCAGCCTCAGAGGTTCAAGGTCGGTTCATTTCATTGAATATAATTAATGCATGCTTTATCATTTGGGATCCTTTGCTTGAGTCAGACATATCTTTGTCCCTGTAACCCACCAAATCCAGGGGAGGATAGCTAACTTCAGTGACCCGCTGAAATCTATATATAGACTGTATTAATTAAAGCATAACTTGTACTGTTTCACTGCCTGTTAACGTTCCAGTGCTCTGCAAGAAGAGCAAAATCTGAAACCTGCAGTAATACAAAGGAGTTTTTTCAAACTGCTTTTTCAGATAGAAGTTCAGGAATAAAATTGCACAGAACTGTGCCAGAGAAAGGCAACAAGGCTGGGGAGAGGGCTGGAAAACAGGCCCTGTGAAGAGTGGCTGAGGGAAGTGTGGTTATTTAGTCTAGAGAAGAGGAGGCCGAGAGACCACCTTCTCTCTACAAAAACCTGAAAGGAGGTTGTAGTGAGGGTGGTGCTGGTCTCTTCCAAATTACTAATGACAGGATGAGGAGAAATGGCCTCCAGTTGTGTCAGGGGAGGTTTAAATTGGCTCTTAGGAAGAAGTTCTTTACTGAAAGAGCAGTTGGGCACTGGACCAGGCTGCCCAGGGAGGTGGTGGAGTCCTCATCCCTAGAGGTGTTTAAAAACTGAGTAACTGGAGCACTTAGGCCATGGTGTAGGGGTTAGGGAGCTGTTGGGATCAGGGCTGGACTTGATGACACTGGAGGTCCTTTCCAGCCGTGATGATTCTATGATTATTCATCTGTGTTGAAATTATGCTGATAGGGGCTTTTGAACTGCTTTCCTTAAATGGTGGGGACTCCATCACTGCCCTGGGCAGTCCATTGCAGTGTTTGGTCACCCTTTTTGTGAGGAAGGGCTTCCTGACATCCATCCTGACCCTCCCCTGGTGCAGGGGGGAGGTTTATGCCAGATTGATTTGGAAAATATCTCCAACTGTGGTCTGTATTCTGTTGTTAGCCCATGTAATGCAAGGCTTGTGTGTGTTTGTTGCCGTAACGTGTTTTGCTGTTGGTGGGATGACAGTTGCCTTCGTTTACCCTGTCTCGCCTTTGTGCTAGGTGGTGCAGGGACGAGAACAAACATCAACACTGTGTTGGTCAGCAGTCATTGTGGCTGGCTGATTCAGTTCCTGGTAGATCTCCTTTGTGCCTACCTCAGGACAAACATGCAGACTGTCAGCTGTCCCTGCTGTGGTGCCACTATGGGGGGTGATCATTCTCTAGAAAAGCCTCTCAAGTGATGGGAAGGCTGTGGGCTGGGCAGCAGCTGGCTTGGCTGAGCAATTCAGTAGTAGCAGCATCATTTCTGTTTAAAGGAGGAGTTGTGGAAGATTCAGGAGAAGCTGGAATGCTACTTCGGGTCTCTGGTTGGATCAAACGTTTACATTACTCCCCAGGGGTCACAAGGCCTTCCCCCTCACTACGACGACATCGAGGTAGGACAGCACAGCCTTGTCTGTGATGCTGTGCGTGGGCCTTTGCCAGTGGCAGTGGATGCTTATCTGTACATTTCCCTCACCCCTCTCTCTCTCATAAAATCCTGTAGAAAACCCTTTGTTTCCCCTGAACACCCACAGTAATTACTTGCCGGTGTTTCTGTAGAGCAGCCTTTCTTCTGCAATTTTACTAAAAAGGCACTAAAAGTGACATCTAGTGATAATATAATGTACACTGTGCTTTTGAGAGCTGGTATTTCCAGCTGCAGAAGCTTGCTGGCACCTTCTTTCAGACCCCAAAAAAATCTAGAAGTCATTTTCCCTTCTCTGAGTACTCGCTGTCTCTTCAGCTGCACAGTGAAGGCAGACTGGTCACCCTTGTTCCTCGTTGGTCCTGCTGCTTTCAAGAAGCATCATGAAGTGCTGTGGTCCAAATGCATTTTACATTTGTTTCTGAAGGAAACATTCAGATAGGCACCGCGTTAAAAAAGAAGTTGGGCTGCCCCACTTTACCCCAACACAACATCCAAAACCCCCAAACCCTTTCCATGTATTTTTTGCTTTCCACTATTTTAATTTCCATTAAATACACCTGGAGCTTCATTTTCTGTGTCTTTCTCACTAAGCAGCCCCTAGAAACCTGCATTTCTGGCATGTGTTCCCAACCCCCAGCTCACAGCAGCCCCTGGATGCCCAGCTGGTGAGTGGCGATGAGAGCTCGCTCACCGAATGCTTTGATTCCAAACGCCTACGTTAGGGCAAACCAGATGATGCTACACAGCTCTCTGGCATTTCTTAATCAGAGCCTGAAGAAATAATTCAGACAGAAGTTCCTGTAGACATCGATTTAGTGGTGTCAGAGGAGTGCTGATGGTTTGCTGTGCTGCAGAGTAGCTGAGAGCAGGGAGGGTAAAATCTGTTTCTTCTGTTAGAAGAGCAACCCGTGTTCGTTCTGCTGCTTTCTAGTGTGGCTCCTCAGACTTGCCAACTAAGAAAATGACTCTTCTCCTGGGTATGGGGGGCAGCAAGGCTGCCTGATGCCTGTGGATTTCCGGTCTTTTGCAGGTGTTTATCCTTCAGCTAGAGGGTGAGAAGCACTGGAGACTTTATAAACCAACGGTGCACTTGGCTCGGGAGTACAACGTTGAATCGGAAGATAGGATTGGGAATCCCACACACGAATTCATACTGAAGGTAATATTATTTAATTGTTTTACAGGGCCTGGGCTGTGGCTGCCAGAAAAGCAGTTGTGGGGGGATTGGACTGGATGATCTTTTGATGTCCTTTCCAATCCCTAACATTCAATGAATATTCAGCTCTTTTTTTTTTGGTGTGGAATATTGGGCTTTTCTTTTGACATGATCCCCCCAAATTCACATGGCTCTGCTCCTCTGCTGTCCTGCTGTTTCGTCAGCCCACTCATTTCAGCTGCTTCTTTATGCCGCTGAGTTGGAGTGTGAGCGTAGTGTGATGCTGAGAGCTCGCTCCACGTGTTCAGCCAGGTGTGTAGGAAGTGTTGACAGTGAGTTGGAAAGTTCCAGGAGCTGGCTTGTGGCTCAGAGTGCTTTACTGTAGGTCATTAATGTGTGTGGCAGATGATGTCTGTGTTGTGATCTTACAAACGTGTGTTGGTGGTCTGTCTGCTCACAGACTATTTTCTCTGTATTTTGACTACCGGAAAGTTTTAACTGGTTGCCCTGAATATATTGATTCTCTTTCATTTTCTTGCAGCCCGGTGACTTACTGTACTTCCCAAGAGGGACTATTCACCAAGCTGACACTCCTCCTGGGATCACCTACTCTACGCATGTGACCATCAGTACCTACCAAAACAAGTAATTGTCTTTCACTCTCTTTCCTAGTGTGGATTTGTGAGGTGATGCCTGTGAGCAGTACAGGCCTGCGGCCGATGCCTCAAAGAACTGATGGTCTGTTTCTTGAAAACCCACCTTGTAGTGAACTCAGCTCTGTGCCCACCCTTGTGTGGTCTGTTTCCTGTGACTAATACAGGGATGGGGCACATCACCTTCTGTCCAGCCCTGATCTTAAGATAAGGGAGTGACTCAGATTCATGGATTCACCGGGGGTCACATTAAAGACCCTGACTCCATAGGTCCGCATGAAAGTCAGACTTTTACTGTAGCTGTGAAATTCTGAACTACAACAGCACAGAAAATCAACAGATTTACCCAATATTTGACTCAGAGATCCAAAGAGATGGGGGGGGGGGTGCTGAGAACAGGAAAAGAGAGAGAGAGAGAAAACCAGTGAGTGGTGGGGGTGAAGAGTAGAAAGGAGAGAGGAAAAGAAGGAAGAAAATTGGGGAACCAAGCCACAGATCACTACTCCAGGATGCAGCAACAAGCTCTTTTGATGTCTTCAGCAGTCTTTTGTCCTGGCTGCAGGCTGGGGAGGGCTGATGGTGAAGTCCCCGCACTGGTCCAGTCGCTCCCCATTTGTACTCACTGCCAGCTGGTGTTCTTCTTCACCCCAACAGCATGGGGAATCTTGCAGATGAAACAGTGTTAAGTGACTCCTTGAGGGAGGAAAACTTCTCACGTTCTCCGCAGAGTCTGTTCCCATCCAGAATGTCACCAGGTGCAGGGTTCGCCGGGTTATCATACAATTGTTTGAGACATCTTTCTTCTTGTTAATCAGAGCCTGACACCTTCCCACGCAGAGGCGCAGCGGCAGGGAGTCTGTGTAGGTAGCCCACTGTTACATAGGTGCCCTGCTGTTAGTAACAGCACCTGAGCTGGCGTGCAGGTGCCTTGAACTGCAGTGCTGAGGTTTGGAGGAAGGAGGATTTGAGGTTTGTTGTTTGAAGAAGCCTGTTTGCCAGGTTTTCACGCAGCAAGCCTGATTGCTGTGGGAGTGGTTGTGGAAGTGGTGATTTTCTTACCTACTGGCTGTAGACTTTACTGTGGAAGATGATGTTACAACTGCAAATCTCCCACCAGTGGCCAAGGTTACTGCTCTGAGAGTTACGAGTCCATCATGCCTTCTCCAGCATTTCATCATCACCCTACTCCAACAGGCTCAGTGCAAATTCTTCCTCTGCAAGCGTTTTCTCCTTACCTGTTTTTCATCTCCTACCCCTGTCAGGTTGCCTTTGACACACATCTGGTTCCTGTGTCCACTGCAGCCTTGTTGTCACACAGGGTTTGCTGTGCTGGGAGTCACTGGCCTCAGTCAGGAATTGGGAAGGGTTTCTGTCAGCCGCAGAACAAGTTTGGGCACGGTATTCTAGACGATCCAAAGATGCATCTCTCACCACCAGCTGCACCATTGTGGAAGCCTGGGAAGTCAGTCCTGCTGGGAGCAGTGTGACCAGTCCTGCAGGTTGGAGAGCTGTCCTTGCTGTGGAGGATGTTTGGGCTCCTAGTGACTGTTCTGGAAGTGGCAGCAGCAGCGAGTGCAGGGAGGAGAGGAAGTGCAGGTGGAGCAGGTGCCTTCAGTGACTTTTAGGCACAAAGATGAAAGGGGCTCCACTGGAGGGATGGTTCCATGTGTAGCAGGCAAACGAGTGCACATGTTCACTGGAAGCTGGTCAGACTGGAAAAGCATTGAGTAGCTGAAGAGTGGTAGATGCAGACCGGGGGCAAGAAAAATGAAGCAATAAGAAGTACATTTAGTTCTCTTTGTCATAGTCATGGTTTAAGCCTGCGCAGGCAACAGCAAACACCATGTAGACTTCCCTCAGAGCCCTGCCTTCTGTGGGCACAGTGTCCTGCTCCAGTGAGGGGTCCTTCGTTGTCCATGGCTGGGATTCTTCTTTACTGTTATGTCTAAGGGCTGCAGGGGCTCAGCTGCCACCACAGGCTGCAGGGGAGTGGCTGCTTCAGTGTGCCTTCCTCACTGACCTTGTCCACATGGCTGTCTCTCTCAGGTCCTACTCGTATCCCAAAAGAATCCACTCAACGGGGTTCTTTTCCTCTCTTAAATAAGGGACCGATTGGCTTCACCTTGGCCAGAGCTCTGACTTGGAGCTGGGAGACCTTCTCAAATCTTAGAGGATCCGTGCCAGTAACCCCCTCCTCTGCTACCATAACCCCACCAGACCCAAGCCCAACACAACTGGCCAGACTGCTTCCTTCCCAGTGTGTAGCAGGCAGTGGAAACTCAAGTGGAAGTGATGTTTAAAAATGCAAATGTGACTACCAGTCATACTTTATTTTGTAAAACTAGTGTCTAGATGATCCGTGCTGGAAGCAAGGAGTGCTGAGCGAGAGCCACACTGGAGGGGGAAGAGTGTGTTGGAGGACGGGCCCTGCTTTCTTGCCTGCCACAGTTTTGTGGGAGCCTGCTAGCAGTCTTGGATGTTGGGCACTTGCCCATTAAACCAGCCTCTGAGGATGTGGTGGGGCAGGAGGTCACTCATGGACAGGACAGTGCTTTTGCATGAGGCTGTAACCTTTTTGATGAGGCTGAGGCAAAGAATATGAAGGCAGTAGTTCTTCCCTTTCTCTAGCTCATACAGTTGGGGAGCAGAAGCACAGAGATCAAAGGCTGTGCTTTGGGTTTATTTCGATATGTAGACTAAGAGTGGGGATGTAATACAAAGAGGAAACCTGCAGGCTGCTGGTTAGGTGTCATTAAAATCCCTGCAGGGGACTGGTTCCTGGTGTCATCACGGAGTTTGCAGAGCAAAGCTAAATGCCACTGCCATCTGAGTTGATAACCCAGAGGACATTTCCTCCTTCAAGTGTCTCCAAAGACTGTTAAGTGACCCAACTTGCCACATTTCAGCTGTATATGCCCGTGGCTGGATGATAAATTATCCTGGCAGGAATTTCTTCATTCCCTGAGGTCCAGGGATCTATTGATCCTGAATCAGGACAAGCTGGACTATTCTCCAGGGCCCTTTGCTCTGGGGGAATACCACTGACCTGATGCTCACGAGGACACACGTCTTGCTGAGATGGTAGAGAGGTACTGCCGGAGTCTGCAGAGTGGAAATGGAGAGGCCACGGGCACAAAGCAGACTGGGCACTGGATCCCTACCTCTCCAGCCTTTGCTATCGCCCGTCTGTTTTATTTAGTTGCACTTCCTGCAGTAATCTTTGGTTTTCTTCCTGTCCTTCAGCTCTTGGGGAGATTTCTTGCTGGATGCAATTCCTGGCCTTGTGTTTGATACAGCCAAGGAAGATGTGGCGCTGCGGACAAGCATACCAAGGCAACTGCTTATGGTAAGAAGGTGGGACGGAGGGAATAACTGCATCCAGCGGAAAGAACTGGCAAGCAGTTGTCCTGATCTGCTCGGAAAGGCCAACACAATGGCACTGTCTTTTCCAGCAACACAGCTACTTCCTTTGAAGTCTTCGGGATGACTCCGCTGCGGCCTGTTGCAGCCAAAGCCCTGGCTAGTGCGTTGTGCTGCCTTTCTTCCGTACTGCGGTGCCCTAGTATGGCTTGTTTGCTTCTGAAAGCAGTGGGGTTTGTGTTGGAGCTGTCAGGCCAAGCTTTTGAGTCTTTCAAAATCATCAAAGCTGTAAAGTGTTTAGCGACCTCGTTACAGTAGTTGAGTTGTGCTGCTGATCATCTCATCATCGTGCAGAAGGAACGAGTCTCTCTTTGAACTACGTTTGCAAGTCCCTTAGCATTGCAGGTTGCCCCAGAGTGAGGGGAAGTGACCATCAGCTGAGGCGGTGACCATCAGCACTCATGGGGAGCGTAAAACAAACCGAGTTTGTTGGGTGGCAGTGTTTAGGAATAAGCTTTACCCCTTTGCAAAGACGAGTGTCCAGACTGTCACTGCGTTACCACAGCTCTTTCTCTTTAGGCCAGTCTGGTTAACTTCTGTTCATGTGAGAGCATCTCTGTGTGAATCTTTAGCAGGTGGATCTAGCCGACTCGACAGAGAAGCTGAGTAGCCTTTTGAGAAGGCTCGCAGACCGCCTGGAAAGAACCAGAGAACTGAAGTCGTCTGACATGAAGAAGGATTTCATTGCGAACCGGTTGCCACCTTACTTGGGATGTGACTCTGATCCCCTGACTCCAGGTAGGTTTGTGATGTGAGAGAATTTAAAAAGATCACAGAATCTTAGAGCTGTTTAGGTTTGAAAAGACTTTTCAAGATCATGAAGTCCAACCCTGAACCCAACTGCACCAAGCCCCCAGCTAAACCCTGTCCCTAAGCTCTAGATCTACGTGACTATGAAACGTGTCTGGGAGTGATGCCTCAGCCACCTCCCTGGCAGCCTGTTCCAGTGCCTGAGGTACCTAGTGTCCAACCTAAACACCCCCTGGCACAACATCTCCTCATAAGGTTTGTTCTCCAGACACTTAGCAGCCCATCTTTGGACCTACTCTAGCTCCTCAGTGTCTTTGTTAGACCTCTCTCTTCCTCCCCCAAATCTGAGACTTATGTGGATGTTGAAAGACAGAGTTAACAAACTCCAGCCACAACAGAGCGGATGGTGAAGAGGGCTCAGCTTGGCGTGTTCACCTGGTTTCCTTCCTCCCTTTCTAATGGAGATTTGTCAATTTGATTTCTTAGGTGGGAAATTGCCAAAAATAGACAGCAAGATCAGGCTGCAGTTCAGAGACTACGCTGTCGTTACAGTGGAACCAGATCAAGAGGACCCTGTAAGTACAGTCAAGTCACCAGTGAAGCAGTCTGTGTCTGCTGGGGTGGGGAGTGCAAGGTCTGTGAGTTGCTGCTCTGTTGTACTGGTCCAAGGGTCATGCAGCTGTGTGTGGTGGGATCCTGCATCCCATTAGAGGTTGTTCGGATATCGTAGGGTGGTTGTCGAGCAGTAACAAGGCACATTCCTGCCTTCTGGAATAGAAGCTGCTGAACTGCATTTAGTCTGTTACGCAGCAAGGCAGGTGCCTGGCTTTTACCTGACACTGGCTGGGACAGACAGCTGCTAAATGGCCTCTGCAACTCTTGATGCTAAGTGACTTTACTGCACTTAGTCATTCTTTGTGTGTAAAAGCATGAGCAAACTCTAAGAATGCTCCCTCAGGAGAGAGATCATAGAATCATTAGGGATTGGAATCCTTCAGAGATGTCTCTTGGTTGTAGCTGCTACTGACTGTGGTTGTACTTAGTCCTCACTTCCAAGTGGCTCATCGTTGTGTTCACACTGTGTCTCAGCTCTGCAGGTTTATGAGTGTGGGATGGTGTCAGTGGGTGCTTTCTGTTCTCCTCTGTCCCAGCCCTGCTTTTTTATTTCATTATCTATCTTGTACAGTTTTTTTAATGGGCAAAATGCTTCTCTTGCAACTTCCTGACTGCTCCTCTTGACTTGGTTGTGCCTGCGTTGCTGTGGGGCGATACAGAATTGTATTGCCACGCGCTTCTTCGTTAAGACCTGCTAGGAGCTGCACCTCACGCAGCACAGTTCTGCTACAGCAGCAGGCCTAGAGGCAGCATTAAGGTAGAAGAGTCTAGGTTGTGAATAAGGTGTTTTGGAGACTCTTACTGCTTTAGTCCATGACTGTTGGCTCAGTCTGGAGTTGCCCTCACTGACGTAAGACAAACAGGGGACTCCAGAATGACAATTCTGAAGGTACGGATCGTATGTGACTGCTCTCCCTGCTGCTTTTCAGGATGAAGTCCGCAGAGAGATGGTGTACGTGTATCACTCTTTAAAGAACAGGAGAGACTCTCACATGATGGGCACAGAAGATGAGGAAGGTTCATCCCAGGTTTGTTGTTACCACCACGCACCAGCAGCATTACCTCGCTGGGTACTGCTGCATTAAGACAAAGTTGACTGAGCTGGTAGCAAAGCCCTGGGTTCTGCTGTGTTCTTCAGCACCCAGGGCGTTCCTACCCCTTTTCTTAAGCCCCAGGGAGAGCTGAGGCTGCAACGCAGAGGCAGGTAAGGACAGAGCTGCAGGTGTAATGTCAGGCTGAACGAAATGTCCGAGATGGAACAGGATTTCTGGTGCCTGCCTCTGCCCTCGCTGCCCAAGCGCCTGGGAATGGCTAGAAGTGCTCCTACTTCTGTGTCCTGAAGGCCACATCCTTCATCAGGGCTGCTCGGTGTAGCAGCAAAGGTCACAGTGCCTCAAGGCAAGGGCCCTGTGTGTGCCACACTGAACCTGCATTGCATTCTCTACCCACTGGAACATCCTGTAAGGACACGGGGGATGGAGTAAAGCGTTAATTCCTCCACTGAAATGGAAGCAGGGAACTTTCTGCAGCGATATTGAGGCTGCGGGTGTTTCATCTCCATTCTTCCTCAGCACATACAGCGTGCTTTTGCTGGAGTTCTAAATACTCTTGAGGAGTGGCTGTGAGCCTTGAACTTGCTGTTCTTCACTTTATGGTAGAGCATCATGCTGTTCCAAGTCTGTGACCTCACACGCTTGCCTGCAGGTCTGTGCAGATGTGCTGTGTGGACAGACCAGACCACAGCCTGTTCTGGTCTCGGTAATTGCAGCAAGTTCAGCCTGGCTGGTACTTATCTTTGAAGGTAACTCACACTGGTGAGGTTGTGCACTAGCACAGCCCAGCATACTCCTGCCTCCCCTCAAAGACACCAGCCATGGCAACAGGTCCTCTGCACTTCAGCCAAACAAGGCTGAAGACCGTTTGTGGCAGAGAGAAACTTGGATGACCTTCCAGAAGTAGTGTGTAGGGTTAGGACAGAGTGCACGTTTAGTTAGTTCATTCTTCAGTGTGGAAGCCACATCAGGAAGCCACACACCTTAAGCCTCCCTACCCCATAAACCGCTAGCTAGCACACAGGAAAACAGCTGAAAGCTCCTCCATCGAGAAAAGAGGTGGCAGGGGAACTCAGCAGCTTTTGGAGGATGCTCTCAGACACACCAGTGTTCAGTGGGTCAGGAGCACACACCTGCTGGTCAGTACCCACAGCCTAAAACACACTGCTCCACAGTAGGGGATCCTGCTTGCTCAAGGGCTTGTATTGTTTTCCCAGCAGACTCATGGGCTGCGGTTCCCTCTGTCGTACCTGGATGCGCTGAAGCAGATTTGGAGTAGCAACACCGTTCACGTTCAAGAGCTTAACCTTAGCTCAGATGAAGAGAAAGAAAACCTCGCTCTGTCCCTGTGGACTGAATGTCTGATTGAAGTTCTCTGAGGCTTCTGTGAATTAGCTGCTCCTGTAAGTAGTATTTCTGGCCACTGAGACTCTCTCGACAGAGAAAGGCTATTAAATCACTTTACTAGCCATCCAGCCTGCGGTTTGCCTTGCTGTCTCAGAGCACTGCAAGGTAGACACGTGGCTGTTTTCCAGTGCCATCTGTTGTTTCTCTTTCCATAGCTTTGGATGGAAACAAGGACCAAGAAGAAAAGGTAAGCTGTTTGTTGTCCAGTGGGCCACAGCTCCATGGATGAAGTCACCCACAAGAACACCAGTGACCTGGTATCGCTTGCACTGTGGATACACGCTTTGACGCAGAGGATGCTGGAGCAGGCAACAGGATCTCGCAGAAAACTCTGTAACTTCACAAGTGAAAAATGAAGTTGGCCAGCAAGAAAACCCATCTGCACTGTTTATTTGCCCTGGAGAACAAAAGCTGCTCAGTAGAGGTCGTTCCCTAAGAGGGTAAGACTTTGCTCAAGAAAACCCCTCTCCTCTCAGATGCTGCCACTGCTGGAATACGCAAACACCAGTGTTTAACCTCTGCCTTCCCCAGCACCAGTTTACTGTGAAAGTCAGCCAAGCCTGTAACTGGCATCTGCACCTCCAGTACTCCTTGAGTAGGTTTTGATGGGAGGATTAGTACAGTTAGGTTAATCTCAGAATCACAGAACATTAGGGATTGGAAGGGACCTTGAGAAATCATCCAGTCCAGTCTCCCCCCCAGCACAGCAGGATCACCTAGACCAAGTCGCACAGGAACACATCCCAGGCGGGTTTTAAACATCTCCAGAGGAGACTCCACAACCCCCCTGGGCAGCCTGTTCCAGTGCTGTCACCCTCACTGGGAAGAAGTTTCTTCTCCATGTGGAACCTCCTATGTTCCAGCTGACACCCACTGCCCCTTGTCCTGTCACTAGCTGACATTGAGAAGAGCCTGGCTCCATCCTCCTGACACCCACCTTTCACATATTTGTAGACATTAATTTGGTCACCCTTCAGTCTACTCCAAGCTAAAGAGACCCAGCTCCCTCAGCCTTTCCTCATCGGGAAGATGCTCCACTCCCTTCATCATCTTCGTGGCTCTGCAGTGGACTCTTACCAGCAGCTCTATGTCCTTACTAAACTGAGGGGCCCAGAACTGGAGATAAGATTCCAGGTGTGGTTCCAGCAGGGCAGAACAGAATGCAAACCAGTGTCAGGCTGATGGTTGGACTTGTCCATCTTCAAGGTCTTTTCCAACCTAAACCATTCTAGGACTCTGAGCAGCACAGGCCTATCTGCAGTGTGTGCTCAGCTCCAACAGGCTGTGCTCAGTACCAACAGCATGTATTCAGTGTCAGCAGTACCTGTTCCATACACTGACCCCCTTTTTTGTCTGTCTGAGTGGAATTACTTTCCAGGAATGTGCTTGACCTGCGCTACAACCTGTTGCTGTCTTTAGTTTGTTTCACAAGAACCCGACAAGCAGAATGTTCCTGCTGAACCCCCCGTTTTATACCAGTAACGTCGCCGCGTGTAGCAGTTTACATTCCGGCTCTGAAGTACAGTGACACTTTGCTCTACACTGCTGACACACCAACACGACTGAGTCATTCTCGGGTTTAAAAGACGACAGCTTTTTACACAGGCTTTGACAATCTTGGCGGGAAAGGTGGGGCCGTGTTAAACACGCGACGTGCCAGCTTCCGTTCACAAAGCTGAGCGAGCGCTGCAGTTGGAAAAATCCCTACAAACCCGTGCAGATCTGGTACTTAAACAGCAGATTGACCATAGTTTTCAGAATGGAAAGTAGTGAAGTGCAAGTAGATCCAGTCTTTTGCTTTAAATATTGCTGTACAGAACTCGGTCTCATACAAAAATAGACGCCCGGGTGTTTTATTTCTGTGGCAAAATGAGCTTTAGGTGTTTTGATTTTTGTTCGGGGGGGTGAATCCTGTTTGACTGCACAACTGGTGTAGCTACAGCTTCTGGAAACTACAACTACCTGCGTAGCCAGCCTGAGCTCTTCAAATACTTACAGAGGTCCTCACCCTGTATATACAGATCAGGCAACTACTAGCTTTTCAATGAAGCAGATTAAATTAGCAGCTCTGAAATCCAAGGAAGCTACCAGTGATTGAAGGAACATTTTTTTTCAGCTCAGGTGTTTGCAGCCCTACAGATGTCTGCTGCGTTGCACGGGGAAGGTGCTTTCTGAGCCTGCAACAACCACAGTGCAGTTAGGGTTTGGCTCTGCCTCGGGCCATAGCTGGCAGGCCGGCTGCACAGTGCTGAAGCAAGCCCCGGCCTGCTGGGGTCTGGCTCACAGCCTAAACCTCGTCCTGTGGGGCAAGATGCACGTGTTGGTGAGCCGGTGTGCCGCCAGCGTGCAGTTGCGCTGTTGTAACCCTAAGCAAGCGCTGAAACGCGGGCTGCTAGCACCCCTGGAAGGACACACCAGGCGAGTTACTCTCTGAAGGAAGACGCGGTTTCAAGACTCAGTTGCACTGCGTTAAATTAAACTGTACACAACAAAATACAACCCCAGTTAAAATCGTTACTGCTCCAACGGCAGATAGCCCTTATCTAGCCTGACCCGGGGCCTTGTTGTCTCTCTGATACCTGCACACGCGGCTCCGTGGTAGCGTTGATCTTCAGGTGGAATTTCATGGGTTGGAAACCGGCCCTGGGTCTGCAAAACCAGTTCCTGACTCTGGGACTTCAGTACTGTTCAAACAGATAGAGACAGAGGCTCTCCAGCAACATAATGGGGTGAAAGCTCTGTTTTCTCTGTTGTCTCCTTCCACATGCTGAGCTGGTAACTCCAGTTCAAAGTTGTCTTAAGGAACAAAACTCATTTCAGCAAGAGAGATGATCAGGGCTTTGGGATCACTGGGAGCCTGGACAGTTTTGCTTGGGTCATAAAAGCCCAACACCCCCTCTTTCAAGCGCATCAGTGCATCCACCATTCAGGGAGTTCCATCGGTTTGAGAGGAAGATGAAGAACACGTTTCTGAAGAGCCTCTCTGGTGATACCTCTTCCAGTTGACACCCTGCAGAACCTTGGTCCGTGTCTGTCCTGTGCATTTACTTTTAACCCTCGGGTAAAGGGTAGTGGTGACTTTCACAGGAGCTCCCTGTGAAGAACCAGCTTCCCTGCAGGAAGACCTCCCATCTTCCACGTTTGTGCAAACTTCCATTGTTTCAGCAGTTGGGTTAACCCCCAAGAGGGCCGTCTGTCCGGTGGGTTTTACTCACAGAATTTCTATGTCCCATTTTTGTGACTGTCTGTCTTCCATCGGCTGGTTCATGATGATGTGGTTCTTGTCGTAGTAATGCCCTCCTTCAAAACAAAACAAAGTCAGGAAGGAAGAGGTTTGAAAAGAAGAGCACACAAAAGCCTCTGCAGTAATCGTTAAGGCCTGTGACTAAGCAAGAAAACGAGCTGAGAAACACAAATTCCATGAGGTAGGGGACGGGTGGCTGCCCTTCCTGACGCAGGATGCTGTTGGCCCTCTTGGCCACAAGAGCACACTGCTGGCTCATGGTCATTAGGGATTGGAAGGGACCTTGAAAGACCATCCAGTCCAATCCCCCCGCCACAGCAGGATCACCTGGACCAAGTCGCACAGGAACACATCCAGGTGGGTTTTTCAGCCACAGACTAGGAAGTCACACCTCTCTCCTTTGACTCCCTGCGGCACGGACATGTCCGTGCATTTAGTACTATAAGTAAAAACCCAATAAAAGAAAGAAGTGGTGTAAATTGCTATGAAGTGGTATTTTCCCACCCCAGCCTTCAACACTACAGCGCAGTCACCTCAGCAGCACAGCTCTCACTGACACTGCCCTAGCTGCCATCAGCACCAGCCAGCTGCATTTAACCAGCACCTAGTTGTACTGGTAACGGTGGTTAAACTCCCTGGTTCCAGAAGCCTGGAATGCTCCACTAGTTCAACATTGGGGGGCTGAGAGTTTAAGCTGCAGAGGGTGGATGTGTAATGGCCAGAAGGATGTTCACAGAAAAGCCTGGCGACTTCACCTGTGGGATGTGCCTGGTGTGTCAGCCCTGCAAGAGTGTTAGGCTGTCAAATAATTTACTCAGACCTGAAAATCTGAGAGGACAACAGTATAAAGCCCCCAGTCTCATAACTAGCCACTGCCCTTATGCTTGTAGCCAAAGGATAAAGCCCCAGTATCAGCAGCTGGGCATGAACCAAGTGTGTGTGAGGAGCAGGCATTCTCCAGTGAGGCAGTTCTACCACAAGGGATAATTAAAGAGCGGAGGACTTGGACCATGACAACTTTAACCAGCCCAAAACCACGTGGAGCGAGCACGTTCCTCATTTTGATTCACACCTGTTTGGTGGTTGCTTTTCCTTCACTAGTTCCACAGATCCTAGCATGGCCAGGGTTGGAAGGGACCTTCAAGATCAGCTAGTTGCAACCCCCCCTGCACAGGCAGGGACACCCTCACTAGAGCAGGTTACTCAGGGCCACAGCCAACCTGGCCTTGAACACTTCCAGGGCTGGGGCAACCACAACTTCCTTGGGCAACCTGTTCCAACACCTCACCACCTTCACAGCAAAGAATTTGTTCCTAATGTCCAACCTCAATTTCCCCTCTTCAAGTCTGGAACCCTTTCCCCTCGTCCTCTTGCTACCACCCATGTCGAAAGCCCTACAGAATCACCCAGCTTTCTTGTAGCCCCCTTCAGATACTGGAAAGCTGCCAGAAGGTCACCTCGTTTGTCTTCTGTAACTTGCATTTCTCATTACCAGCAACACTGAGCTCTCGAGTTGATCCAATCAAAATTCACCTCTGAGGGAATCAAAAGAGGAAGAGTCCCCCCTGTCCTGTTGTTTCCCACCCCACCTTCCCAGCCAGCTGTCAAGCAGTTGGCCGTAAGACAGGGTCAGTGTTTAAGCTCAGGTGCAAAGAGAGCTGGAACACAGCCACAAGCCTCAGTCAAAAAGTGCATTTACAGCAGGAGAGCGTCAGCTGTTGGTTGGGGCTTTTTTTAAAGTACCTTTAATATCAAGCACCAGCTGGTCACTGAGGTGTGAACTGATGGTTCCGTCCTCATTGAGCCTCCACTTCTGCCTGTCCTTCCCATGTTCTGCCCAGAGCGCAACTTTGGCCCCAGGCACATCTCTGCCACCGATGACATCCAGGCAGGCACTGTTAGCCTGTGAAACAAGAGAAGTGAGAGCCAGGCCACGAAGCCTCTGTTTTGTGCCTGGCTTGTCTGATGCACGGAGAACATCGCAGTAACAGGGCTGTGGCTGGGAACACAATAGAACACACTACTCAGCAGCTGAGAAGCTGTTTGATCAGGGGGTGGCCCTTGTTACTTCAGACAGAATGGCCACGGTTGGAAGGGACCTTCAAGATCATCTAGTTCCAACCCCCCTGCATAGGCAGGGACACCCTCACTAGAGCAGGTTACTCAGGGCCACAGCCAACCTGGCCTTGAACACTTCCAGGGCTGGGGCAGCCACAACTACCTTGGGCAACCTGCTCCAGCATCTCACCACCCTCACAGCAAAGAATTTGTTCCTCATGTCCAACCTCAGTCTCTTCTTGAAGATGTTTCTTATGTTAAATCAACAGTTTTGCTCACTAACAGACCACCAAGGGCACCGTTAGCACCAGCTTCCTTCACATCCTGTTTTTCAGGTACGTTCTTACCTTCAAAGGCCATAACTTTCAACTTGTGACTTCTGACAAAACTGGGTTTTCTATTTCCAGGACCATCAGTCCCTTGGGACAGACGTGAAAAGGAGTCTTGCCTTGCTAAAGAGGACAGATCAAACTGTCTGTAGGACAGTGTGGGTTGTAAGAGTTTTGGTTTAAGATGCGTGAGAGAGGCCAAAAGCCACCCCCGTGTTACTGCCAGCCCACAGCAAGAGCAAGAAGGACAAGGACAGCAGGCAACATAACCCATCTGGAAACTCACCTTGGATTTGAAGAGGCCACGACAGTAGTGCCAGACCTGGGTGTTCTTGCTGTTGTACGGGGAGGCGCACACTGATGTTGCTCTGATGTCTGCCAGGCTTCCAGAGACTGTCAGGTACTTGCCCTGGGCTCGGTTCTTCACTCTGAAGTACACTGCTGGCTGAAACAGCGTGAGGAGACAGTCGCAGCACACGGATTAGCAAAGTTGACATGGGAATGTCTTCTCTCCACCCTGTGTCTGTTTTACTAAAAGCATGGGTTTGGTTCCCAGTTTCAGTCGAGGCTGTCCAGTACTTTTCTTGTTGGAAACAAGTGTGTGTGTAAAGCAGCAGTTAAGTGTTTTCACAGGCAGACAGCTGGAAGCGGCAACGGCAGAGAGATAAGTGAGAAACACCCAGTACGTGTGGCTGTCGAACCGATCCCTGCGACAGCAGCTCGCTGAGGTTCAGCACGCTGCGGGCAGCGAACGGGCTGCGCTCCAACGAGCTGCTTATTCTCGGGACGCAAAATGAGCCGCGTGTCCAGCAACCGAACCCCCGGATGGGCATAGATGGGAGAAAAGTTACACCCTTGCTTCTGAACATCCCATGGAAAACAGGGCACTGACCTGGCATCCCTGAGTACTCAAAAGTTAAGGAGATTTTGTAGGGCTACTGCAGGAGTCAGCCTTTTCCTCTGTTACTGACTGCAGAGCTAACACGGAACAGTGACTGGGGGATGAGGGGCTGGAGAGCAGCCCGGCAGAGACTGACCTGGCAGTACTGGGTGACAACCGGCTGAACAGGAGCCAGCAGGGTGTCCAGGCTGGCCTGGAAGGCCAGTGGCATCCTGGTTTGGGTCAGCAATAGTGTGGCCAGCAGGACTAGGGGCGTCATTCTCCCTCTGTACTGAGCACTAGTGAGGCCTCCCCTTGAGTACTGGGGGCAGTTCTGGGCCCCTCAGATTGAGGGGCTGGAGTGGATCCGGAGGAGCAGCGAGGCGAGAAAGGGACTGGAGGGAAAGTCTGACGAGGGGAGGCTGCGGGAGCTGGGGATGTTTAGCCTGGAGGAGACTCAGGGGGGACCTTCTCTCTCTCTCTCCAGCTACCTGAAGGGAAGTTGTAGACAGGTGGCAGTCAGGCTCTTCTCCCAGGCAACTAGTGACAGGATGAGAGGGCAGAGCTGGAAGCTGCACCAGAGGAGGGTTAGGTTAGATGTTAGGAAGCCCTTCCTCACTCAAAGTGTGATCAGACCCTGGAAGGGACTGCCCAGGGCAGTGGTGGGGTCCCCATCCCTAGCGCTGTTTAAGGACGGACTGGCTGTGGCCTTTAATGCCCTGGTCTAGGTGGTTGTGGTGATGTTAGGTCATGGGCTGGGCTGGATGACCTTAGAGGTCTCTTCCAGCCCCAATACTTTTGTGATAAAGGGCAGCTTTGCTGGAACCCCAAGTCAAGCCTAGTTTTTCTTCTGAGAAGCACCCTAAGGTACAGAGGAAAAAGCCTCCTCGAGCATCCATAAACTAACGAGTACAATCAATACAATGAATAGTCAGGAATCCTATTATAAAGTCACAGAGCTAAGAGTTTGTCTCTCACTTCATGCAAGCTTCAGATGTTTGCTTTATCTTGCAGTAGCTCTTACACTGGTGGACTTGGCTGGTTTTGTAATCTGTAGTGGAAGAGCCAGGAGAAGCCACGGGAAGTGGCACGTGGTGTATTACTCCAGCCTCAAGACCCATGCCCGTGTGCCCACAGAAGAAACGGGCACAGGCAGGTGACTGCACATGCTCACGGAAGCCCTCAGCCTGCAGGGTTTAAAGCAACTCAAAACAAAACATAACAACCACAGAACCCTCTAGGTCCCAGCAAAGCAGCTGAAGGAGGCCTCTGACACCCTTCACGACTGCGGTGTAACACAGGACGCTGCCGGAGTCAAATGCTCTTCAGTTGCTGGCTGCAGAGAGAGCTGTGGTTTTCAGCTCAGCACAAACTGTTTTCATTATTATTTGTGGAAACAGCCAAAATGGGATCTGCTGGTCGTTACCACGTCCAGAGAATTGCCAGGGAGCTGTCAGCCTCGCGGATGAACACATCATCAACCAGGGGGAGGGGGTCTGCAAAGCAGTAAATCCTGTACTTTTCAGGGGGTGGAAAGCAGACAGTGGAGAACTGATGCTGCAGACGATTATCTTTGTCCCCTGCAGCACTTCTCCGGTTGAATCCCGCTTTTAAAAATACAGCAGCGTTTGTCACTAAACATTAACAAGTTGTTCTGTGAGAAGCAGAGCTGACAGGTGATCCTGCTCTGGCAGGGGGATGGGACTAGGCGATCTCTCAATCCCTAATGGTTCTGTGACAGAAACTCTTTTCCAGTGCAGGTTCTGCTCACATTCCCTGTCACTCTCCACTAGCCTTTTCCTGCCTGTCCTGGCACTCCCCTCCTGCAGCCGCACAGCTGGGCACGCAGCGACCCGCGCCCTGTCTGCTTGGAGCTTACACGTGCCACTGCTGTGTCACAGAATCATGGAATCATTAGGGATTGGAAGGGACCTCGAAACATCATCTAGTCCAATCTGCCCGTCACAACAGGATCCCTTAGACCAAGTCACACAGGAACACATCCAGGTGGGTTTTAAACATCTCCTGTGAAGGAGACTCCGCAACCTCCCTGGGCAGCCTGTTCCAGTGCTCTGTCACCCTCACTGGGAAGGAGTTCCTTCTGATATTTATGTGGAGCCTCCTATGTTCCAGTTCACACCCTTTGCCCCTCATCCTATCACAAGATGACACTGAGAAGAGCCTGGCTGCATCCTCCTGACACCCACCTTCAAATATTTATAGACATTAATGAGGTCACCTCTCGGTCTCCTCCAAGCTGAAGAGACCCAGCTCCCTCAGCCTCTCCTCATCAGGGAGGTGCTCCACTTCCTTCATCATCCTCGTTGCCCTACACTGGACACCCTCCAGTAGCTCCACATCCCTCCTGAACTGGGGCCCAGAACTAGACACAATACTCCAGATGTGGTCTCACCAGTGCAGAGTAGAGGGGGAGAAGAACCTCTTGATCTGCTAACCAGCCCCCTTCTGATCCACCCCAGGATGCTGTTGGTCCTCTTGGCCACAAGAACACACTGCTGGCTCATGGTCATCCTGCTGACCACCAGGACCCCAGGTCCCTTTCTCCTACACTGCTCTCCAACAGCTCAGTCCCCAACCTGTACTGGTACCTGGGGCTGTTCTTGCCCAGATGCAAGACTCTACACTTACCCTTGTTATAGTTCATTACCCTTCTCTCTGGCCAGCTCTCCAGCCTGTCCAGGTCTCACTGAATGGCAGCAGAGTCTGCTGGGGTGTTGGCCACTCCTCCCAGCTTTGTGTCATCAGCAGACTTGCTGACAGTGCACCCTGATCCCTCATCCAAGTCACAATGAATAGATTGACTGGTCCCAGCACCCACCCCAGGGCACTCCACTGCCATCCAAGCAGAGAAGAGGAGCTGTACCTGCTTTTCCTCAAACGAGGGACATTTCTTTCAGTCTTGCTTCTCTGCCTTTCACAAAGCTCCTAAGTACTTGGTGGTTTTGAGACATCAATCTCTGACTGAAACTGAAACAGTCAATACTTGAGGTGAGGTTATGAGGCCAAACCTGGTGGGACAGCACAAACCTTGCCTTGTCTGGAAACCCAGGCCAGAGCACAGTACCATTTGTTACTGCTTCCACTTCTGCCCGTTACAGAATGTGAAACTGGTTTAGCTTGTTTTTATACGGCAAAAGAGGAAAAACAGAGCATCCACAGAACATGCTCATGAGCCACTGAGGAAAACAAAGCGTGGCTCCAAGAAACTAGGAATTATTTTGCCTTAGGAGGCAAGGAGATCTCCATTGGCTGATGGGGATCTCGGTAACCACCACTGGAGGAATTTTCTGCATCAGTTATCATCCAGTAGGTTCTCCTGGCTGTCATCATTTGCTCTGATTTAAGGAGTTCAGCGTTCACCGTTACACTTTGTGACACAGCTGGTAACTTGTGCTTGAAGAAGTCTGTCCTCAAGCAGTCTTACTGTACCTGCTTCATGGGACGAAGGGAGCCAATTGCTTTCCAGCCACTGTGTTCGTTCCAGTTCGAAATCTCACCGGGCTGCAGCAGAATTTGCTTTCCTGAGAAATTACATCCCTCGTATGCAATCCACCTGGGTGAAGGGAACATGAAGCACTACGCGTTAACCACAGCAAAACCAAACTACAATCTTGTGTCCAGGACTGGGCTCCTGGAGGTCCCGAGCCTCTCTGCAGCCATGCTCCCGCCAAACCTCTATTACCCGCCTCAGCGGTTTCACTGTTTGCTGTCCTAACTCAATCGGTTGTGTCTGCCCGAAACCTGTTAGCTCTGCTCCCCCAGATTTTTCTCACAAACATGAGACCCTCTCGGTGAACCCAGATGCAGGTTTCAGTGGCCATTAGGAAGCTCTGAAGCCACAGAGCAGACTGCACCTATCAATTACGAGAGGATCTGTCCCATATTTTCTTTTGTTGCCGTTAAAGCTTCTTATAGCTGTTCCATTTGTCTGAAAACATACAAGTATTTACTCAAAAATCCCCCTACATTGCTGTAAAGGATGTTCCTGCAATGAATATGTTGGAGCGACTGACATGGCCGAACCCTCTAAAAGCTCTGGCACATACAGATCCCTCCTTATCTGGGCATCTGCTCAGTAAATACTGTGTTGGCTGCTCCCACAGGCAGCCCCAGGATCACAGGTCTGTTTTGTTTATATCAAGAGGATGTTGCTGTGCAGACAGTGAATCCTAAGTGCTTGTCTTGCTCATAGAATCACAGAATCATCAGGGGTTGGAAGGGACCTCGAAAGATCATCCAGTCCAATCCCCGACACAGCAGGATCCCCTAGATCAAGTCACACAGGAACACATCCACGCGGGCTTTAAACATCTCCAGAGAAGGAGACTCCACGGCCCCTTCCAGGGCTTTGTCACCCCCACTGGGAAGAAGCTCCTTCTCATATCTACATGGAACCTCCTATGTTCCAGCTCACACCCACTGCTCCTCGTCCTATCACTAGAGGACACTGAGAAGAGCCTGGCTCCATCCTCCTGACATTCACCCTTCACATATTTATAGACATTAATGAGGTCACCCCTCAGTCTCCTCCAAGCTCAAGAGACCCAGCTCCCTCAGCCTCTCCTCATAAGGGAGGTGCTCCACTTCCTTCATCATCTTTGTGGCTCTGCACTGGACTCTCTCCAGTGGTTGTGTGTCCTTCTTGAACTGAGGGGCCCAGAACTGGACACAAACAGTTAGGACGTAAAACACATCCAGTGAGAACAGCAGTAATCGGAAGTCAAATGCACGCCCAGTATTAGCTCCTATAGTGCAGAACTAGCAAGAGCATTTCTTCCATACTTACAGTCCACTCCTCACCCACACAGACTGGGTGTAAAAGTGAAGGTCCTCATTCAGAACGGAGCTGACGGGTTCGCTGAAGTGCAACTCTCTGCCTTTGCAGCACTCCAAAGCAAAAAGGCTGACAGAGGGCTCAGCAAACACCTGGGAGGGGGAGAAGAAGCAGCAAAAATAACTGTTTACTAAGGAGCAGTTTTAACTTCAGGTCTTAGGCATGATGCACGTGTTTTCAGCTTCATTTCCACATGCTTCTGGGCTAGATCATGCTCCCTCAGCACATGTAACAGCAAGGGGACATCCACCAAGAAAGCACACAGAGCTAGAACGTACTGATCTATCACCAGAGCAGTGCTGACATTGTGATGCTTCAGGGTGCAGAGGCCTCTGCTTGCATTTGAAAGGCTTCTCCTTGATCTGATTTTTAAATCTGTGATATTGGTCTAGGTGATCCTGCTGTGGCAGGGGGATTGGACTAGATGCTCTTTCGAGGTCCCTTCCAATCCCTGATGATTCCATGATAAACTGCATTTAAAGGACAGGCAGACGTAGGGCTTCAGGGAATCGCTTTGTATTGACCTGGCAGTGCCAGGTTAACGGTCAGGCTTGATGATCTTACAGGTCTCTTCCAACCAAAGAGATTCAGTGATTTGTATCATCTTGATTCCTTTTCATACTCCCATCTATTTCTTTGTTGATGGAACAGGTTGCAGCAGTTTTCAGAGTGATCTGCAAATTGCATCTGAAAGTAGTGAGGCCGGGCTTGATGACCTGAGAGGCCTTCCCCAGCCCCAATCATTCTGTGATCCTGTGAACTCACAGTCCTGGCTCCCCCTGCCTTTGATTAGTGGGGGCTCCCTGCAAAAATCTTAAGAGATTTACAAAAGGGAAAAGGTCAGAAACCTCGGCACTCGAGACCCAGACATTCCTGTTTTACTTCTGGCAACCCTGAAGAAACAGCATCACCCGTAACCCCTTCGATCTCATGTAGGATCAAAGCACTTTCACTTTGTGCCCTTTTCTACAGCTGAGGACCTGCCCATGGAAGCAAACGAAACCTGCAACGAGGTGGTGCAGCTGTAAGAGCAGCAGAAAGCACAGAGAGAGCAGACGGAAGCCCACGCGGGCTGTGCCTCCGCACAAAGAACACTTGTACCATCTCCCAGCATTTTCTATCCGAAGCCGTAAGGGAAGTCCTCTAACCAAAGTCATGAGCACTTGTAACTTGGATCTGGAGGGAACAGGTCTGAATCACTGCTGCCATCAGCAGCCTCTCCGGGGAAGTCACCTTGTTCTTAGGAGATGTTACCCCGAGAGGGCCGGCCCAGGCAAAGGCAGGATTTCTGCTGCAGCAAAGGCATCGCCTCAGGTGGGATGAGAGAAACAGAATCTTGAATTCAAGCTGACACGGGCACCGAGCAATTCAGAGAACTTAACACTCACGTTTGAAGGGAACGTAGGGAAGTGCCTCTGAAGAGCCCAGTGGTGATTCAGGGTTTATAAATTTACTGACATGACTCAGTGCTCTGGGTATGCTGCTGGTTCAAATTCTGCCTCAGGGAAACTGCTCTGCCAAGCAGCACAGGGACAACATGAGCCACGCAACACGGCATGGACAGGGAGACGTGGAGACGTTTAAAGAGGAGCCTGGGATCACCCACCTGGAGAGATCTTTAAAGCCCAATGCACCCCGAAAATCCTAATGTTACAAAACAGAGAGATTTAAAGCTGGAGACATTTAAGACCCTCCTGGATGTGTTCCTGTGTGACTGGATCTAGGTGATCCTGCTGTGGCAGGGAGATTGGACTGGATGGTCTTTCAAGGCCCCTTCCAACCCCTAATGATTCTATGATAACATTTAGAATATCAGTTCTTCCCACCTGCCTTCTGCTGGACAAGGCAGGTCACGCTCACTGTGTGTGTCCACATGCTTGTAGAGCCTTTTGTCTGAACAAGAACAACCCCAGGGACCAGTATAGGCTGGGGACTGACCTGTTGGAGAGCAGTGTAGGAGAAAGGGACCTGGGGGTCCTGGTGGCCAGCAGGATGACCATGAGCCAACAATGTGCTCTTGTGACCAAGAGGGCCAACGGCATCCTGGGGTGGATCAGAAGGGAGGTGGTTAGCAGATGGAGAGAGGTTCTTCTCCCCCTCTACTCTGCACTGGTGAGACCACACCTGGAGCATTGTGTCCAGTTGTGGGACCGTTAGCTCAATGAGGACACACAGCTGCTGGAGGGAATCCAGCGAAGAGCAACGAGGATGGGGAAGGAAGTGAAGCACCTCCCTTATGAGGAGAGGCTGAGGGAGCTGGGTCTCTTGAGCTTGGAGGAGACTGAGGGATGACCTCATTAATGTCTATAAACATGTGAGGGGTGGGTGTCAGCACGATGTCCCTTCCAACCTAAACCAACTCTGTGATTCCATACCTTAAGAGACAGGGACAAGTGTGTCCCTGTACTAGATGGACAAGTTGTTTGATACAGCATTTGTATCAGTCATATAATACATATACTATCAGTACACCAAGAATCAGAACAGCAGATTGGTGAAGCCAGCTGAAATGACTCTAGCCCCTGTGTGGTTGACTTCAGTTGAAATTAGTGGGCATGACAAAGCCCTGTCCAGTTGCTCAGAGCCCCAGGCCTGTTGATACACAGCAGACATTGCACCTACGACACGCACACAGAACCACCACAAGCACTGATACGACCTTTTCAGCGTGACCTCGGAGATACTCCACTGGCCTTGGCACAGACAAGAAGCACAGAGAAAGAAAACATGCTGCCCTCTCAGGCTCTCGCGTTTCCATAACCATATACAGAGCAACGAGCCGGTTACTCACTGTACGTAAACCACTCTACACCAACAGCTGGCAGCAGTGGCTTGGCCTGGCCTTTTCCTTTGATTTTGTTTTCATAGCTCCATGGAAACTACCAACAGTAAAAAACAAGGTTTTGAGGCTACCCAGTTACTACAGAGGCATCTTTCTCCCACCCCTCCTTGCAGAATGTTGAGGGGTACTCTCACCCATTTTGAGGCTGAAGTTTCATCGCCAGCTTTTTTCACAGAAGCTCAACCCCCATGGGTCAGGAAGGAACAGGGCTGTCCCGGAGCCAGAGGAAGTGCAGCCAGGCAGACAGCACAAGAAAAGGACAACCTGCAGGTTGGGGTGTTGCTTTAGGTCACCCCAGTCTCCTGTTTTCTACGCTGAGCTACAGTCATCTACACTCACCCATGACTGGCAAGTCACTGCCATGTCAGGGCCAGGATTCCCCTCGCTTTCTATCGTGGTTGTTTCAAGAAAAACACCTGAAATGCCACCCTCTGGGGAAAGCTTTGCTGCTGCAGTAACGACAAAGCGCTGAAGAACGACTTCACCTCATCTCTGTGCGTTAGGAAACTACCAGTGCTGGCTCGAGCAAGGCAAAGACTGGAGAGCTGCTGCTTGTCCTGTTTTTTAGCGCAGCGTCCCCAGGAAAACCTGAAGAGGTTCAATGTAGTCAAGAGGCCAGTGACTAGCAAGAGCCTTCTGACCTGTGAAATGCAGCGACAGTCTTTGCTTAACAGGTGTGGCAGCCCATAACTACGACAGCGCACGATGCCATGAAAGCGACACAGCCCTCTTCCCTCCCCGTGGAGTGTTTTCAGAGGGTGACGGGCAAGCCACGGAAATCAGCCCTGTACAAACCTCTCACAGTTGCACCCGGTTAACTCTCCCCTCTTTCTTTGTCCCTTCACCCTTTTTTTAGCAGAGAGCACAAATTTTTCACACTTCAGAGTAGAATTTTACACTTTACCATTCAGAAAAGGAAGCAGCAGAAGCCTGAAGTGTTTCACAGTAATAAAATTCAACCCAGGATAAGGGCAGGGAGAAATGTAATGAAGTATAACAAGGGGCAGTGTAGAGTCTTGCATCTGGGCAAGAACAACCCCAACCAGGTTGGGGACTGACCTGTTGGAAAGCAGTGGAGGAGAAANTGGTTAACTCTCCCCTCTTTGTCCCTTCACCCTTGTTTTAGCAGAGAGTACAAATTTTTCACACTTCAGAGTAGAATTTTACACTTTACCATTCAGAAAAGGAAGCAGCAGAAGCCTGAAGTGTTTCACAGTAATAAAATTCAGCCCAGGATAAGGGCAGGGAGAAATGTAATGAAGTATAACAAGGGGCAGTGTAGAGTCTTGCATCTGGGCAAGAACAACCCCAACCAGGTTGGGGACTGACCTGTTGGAAAGCAGTGGAGGAGAAAGGGATCTGGAGGTCCTGGTGGACAGCAGGATGGCCATGAGCCAGCAGTGTGCTCTTGTGGCCAAGAGTGCCAACAGCATCCTGGGATGGATCAGAAGGAGGGTATTTAGCAGATGGAGAGAAGTTCTTCTGCTCTACTCTGCAATGGTGAGACCACGTCTGGAGTATTGTGTCCAGTTGTGGGCCCCTCAGTTCAAGAGGGATGTGGAGCTGCTGGAGTGAGTCCAGCGTAGGGCAACGAGGATGATGAATGAAGTAGAACACCTCCCTTATGAGGAGAGGCTGAGGGAGCTGGGTCTCTTGAGCTTGGAGAAGACTGAGAGATGACCTCATTAATGCCTATAAATACGTGAAGGGTGGGTGTCAGGAGGATGGAGCCAGGCTGTACTCAATGTCATCTAGTGATAGGACAAGGGGCAATGGGTGTCGGAACATAGGAGGTCCTTCTTCACAGTGAGGGTGATGGAGCACTGGAACAGGCTGTCCAGGGTGGTTGTGGAGTCTCCTTCACTGGAGACGTTTAGGACCCGCCTGGCTGTGTTCCTGTGTGAGTTGGTCTAGGTGATCCTGCTGTGTCAGTGGGGTTGGACTGGATGATCTTTCAAGGTCCCTTCCAATCCCTAATGATTCTATGAGCTTTGTTTGCAGTGCCCTTGGTTTGCAGTGCAAGGGTCAGTTGCTTGCCCCACCACAAAGCAGCAAACCAAAAGCTGCTACAGCTGCAAGCAAGGTCCACGAGGGAATTTGCAAATGTGCTTATCATAAGACCAAGGATAGTTTTAGCTGAGGATAAAGAGAGATTATTTTCCATTATGAATTTGGTGAAGATGGCTACCTTCAGAGAAGGGGTCCCTCACCCCAAACCCTACCGTCTTTTTTCCAAACTTAGATTTTTGCAAACTTTGGAGGTAAAGTCTAACACAGCGAAAGAAAAACATAGGGCCAGCTACAGGACGGCTGCCTGGTCGCGGTCAGAGTTGGTAGGTTTCCTTGGTACGTTCCCCCACTTTGTGTCCCTGCTGACCTGTCACTACACAAACAGCATTTGCCAGAGCCTTAATTGGAAGAGACTCCGTGGCTGTATTGCAACATCCTTGCAAAAAAATCTCTGCTCTTAAGTCTTGGCCAACTTACAACCGTCTCTGCTGAAGCTGCGCTCGCCTGGCTACTCCCTTCAGCGTGGGAAGGATGCCTGGCTGCGGGAGAGGAACACGGTGCTGGATGGACATCACGGCCACAGGCCAGTTCCAGCTACACAAAATGACTCATTGCCTGGCCCTGGGAAGCATCTACTAAATTTATTTATCCAATTTCAATATTTGCTTCATGTGAATGCTGGGGAGATAAGTTAACACCTTTATTTAACTTAGAAAAGGTTATCAACACAGAAATGCCGGAACCTGCAGGACTGATCAGAGCAAAGAACAGGGAATGCCTCAACAGAAAAGGGAACAAGAAGAAAGGATGGCAGGTAGTGACAGGACTAGGGGCAAAGCTGGAGATGGGTAGGTTTAGACTGGATGTGAGGAGGAAGTTCTTCACCGTGAGAGTGGTGACAGCCTGGAATGGGTTGCCCAGGGAGGTGGTTGAGGCCCCGTCCCTGGAGGTGTTTAATGCCAGGCTGGATGAGGCTCTGGCCAGCCTGGTCTAGAGAGGAGTGTCCCTGCCCATGACAAGAGGATTGGAACTGGATGATCCTGTGGTCCCTTCTAACCCTGACTGATTCTATGACTTGGTCTAGGTGATCCTGCTGTGACGGGGGGATTGGACTAGATGATCTTTCGAGGTCCCTTCCAATCCCTAATAACTCTATGATTCTATAAAGTGTCATCCCAGAGCTCATTTTCAGTTTTACAAACCGTAAGACCTGTGGGCCACTAGCCTGGTGTTCAGAGAGTGGGTGAAGTTGGCTGGGCTCTTTATAAGCACCATGGCTGCTTACTGGGGCATTTGCCCAGTGTTTTTTGCTTGAAGAGGTTAATCTCTCCTTTTCATGAATTCATGGCAGAATGAACAACAGAGGGTATGAGGCCAGTTACATTAGTTCCAGCGCTGCCAACGTTACTAGAGAGATGCACATCCTTCTAACACCAGGTGGGCTCCCAGAGCGTGTTACACTGTTCACTTTAAGAACCATATTCCTGGGAGATTATCTTGTTTTCCCAACTCACAGAAGAGTACACAAGTCTCACTGGTCTTTCAGAAGCACCTCCCTCTGCAGAAGGAAAGAGGTCTTGTAAAACATTGTGACTCAGCATACAGTCTGGATTAATACAGAGGTTCTACAACACTACTTTTCCTCCAGGAATACCACGAAAAAGGATGTTACTTCTCACTACCAAGGTGCAGACGTGTTTTGTTCCTTCTCTGCATCCTCTCAATTCACCCACAGCTCTTCCTAAATGCTCCCAGAAGGACAAAAGAGCCCTGTCTGAATTCTAGCAACATGGAACAGCAGATTAAAAATGCAAGAGGTCCTCCTAAAGATGTAGTTCAAGCATTATAGGCGTTGGAAAATAAGCCAAGATAGGGAAGAGGTTCCCAGGAATAACCGAACACCATCTTCCCCACTCTCCTTATGAACTTAAGACTCTGACTGACAAGTAAGATGGCTCAAACAACTGTAAGATAACCCATGAATCCTGAACCTAGTGATGCTCTGGATGGGAACGGACTCCACACAGCCTGAGAATGTGAGTTTTCCTCCTCAAGGACTCGTTTAACAATGTTTTGTCTGCAAGATGCCCCATGCTGTTGGGGTGAAGAAAAACTCCATCTGGTAGCAAGTATAAAAGGGCAGCGATTGGACCTGTGTGGGGGCTTCACCACCAGCCCCCTCCAGACTGCAGCCAGGACACAAGAACTGCTGGAGACATGGAAAATCTGCAAAGCTGGGGAAGCTTCATCACCTTCCTCCTCCAGCCTACGGACACACTGGGAGAAAGATTGCAAGAAGACACCAAAAAGAGCTCTTTGGTGGAACCTGGAGTGGTGATCTGGGCCTTAGTCCTCCACTTTTCCTTCTTCTTTCACTCCCTCCTTTCTGCTACTCTCCCTTTCTCTGCTCCTGGCTCCTCTCCCTGCCCTGCTTTGTCCTTTCGGATCTCTGAGCTTAGCTTTGGGTAGTTACAGTGATTCTCGTACCTGCTGAGCTCTCTATTGGGTAATTTTGGTGACTGTCTGTACTGGTGCAGTTTGGAATTTAATGGATGTAGTAAAACTTTGATCTTTACGCAGACCTGTGGCGTAAGTGTCCCTAATTTGACCCCAAGGGAGTCCATGAACCTGAGTCACTCCCTTAAGATTGGGACTGACCTGCAGGTGGGTGACACCTGCCCAACTTCTGCTTTGCTGCTTACAAAGCGGTGCACAGCAAACGGGCAAATAACCTGAGTGAAACCAGGGGAATTTGCGTTCCTCGAGAAGTGGGGGAGCGTGCGCGCACGGGAATTTGAGGTAGCACGCCACACGTCACTGATGACAACTTCATCTTTGGGCAAGAACCCAGAAAACATCCCTCCAAGAGCTAAAGGTCAGAACAAAAAGCAGCCAACCAAAAACACTGCCGTCGCAGTGAAAGGAACCAAACCACCACTGGTCTGAGTTTTATCCATATTAATTTTGTGTTGCTTTGACAGTTTTGGGTTGTTTCTATTTTCATTGGGCCAAGTCAGTGATTTAGAACGAGAATTTTAATTCTGTGATGCAATTCAGCACTTTAACCAGCAAACTATACCTCTGGGGGTTTTCAGAATGAAAACTCCAAAGTTTACTTCCCTAAAAAAACAACCCCAAAGCAACACAACCCTTGTTTTGTTTTTGTGTAGAACGTTTGCGAAATTTATTCACAAATACGTGTTTGCATCCAAGCTGCACTTTCCAGAGAACAAGCTACTCCCTTAAAACCCTTTGCTTAACTTCAGTTGGTTGATCGAAAAGAAAACATCAGCCAAGACTTTGCAGAAGTTCTTAGCTGCATCACACAGATTAAAGATGGACCATTACCTTCACCACAAAAATCCCACTACCACCTCACCGTGCGGTTCCATCAGGTCACAAAAGCACATCCAGGCCGTGAAGGAACACTACAAACTGAAATCTTCAGATCTCAAGTTCTCATTCCAAAACAGAGAGCCCAGGAGTCTTGTGGCAGCTGGCAATACACAAAAAGTCTCCAAAACTGCACCTCTCCCATGAGGACAGGCTGAGAGAATCTGGCTTGTTCAGCCTGAAGAGGAGAAGAGTCTAGAAGCCTTAAGGCAGCTGGGAAGAACTGTTCACAAGGACATGTAACGATAGGACAAGGGGCAACAGTTTTAAGCTGGAAAAGGGTAGATTTAGGCTGGACATGAGGAAAAAGTTCTTGAATCTCAGAGTGGTGGATCACTGGAACAGGCTGCCCAGAGAAGTGCTGGAGGACCCATTCCTGGAGACGTTCAAGGGCAGGCTGGATGGGGCTCTGAGCAATCTGTTCTAGGTCGAGATGCCCCTGCTTGCTGTAGGGGGTTTGGGCTAGATGACCTTTGGAGGTCCCTTCCAACCCAATACACTCTCTGATTCTCTCTGTGTGGATGCCCAGCCAAGCCGCACGCTCTGCAGGCGTCAGTGCCCTGTGCTGACGGCTACGTTTGCATTAGCCCCACAGAAAGAATCTGGATTCTTAACATACATCCTGCAGACAAAGGTCCAGATTTCAGACTGCACTCAGCTCTACAGCATCATGGTAACATATAGTTAATGAGCATTGGAACCTTGCAAATTGGAAAGGCACTAGCCATAACCTCTGAACCCATCCCCCCAGCAGATTTATTCTCCCATCCCAGAGGACTGGCTGAAACAATATACTTCTAAACTGTACAGCTGGACCACACCTACACCACTCAAAGCGCTTGGACTGTTTTCAAAGGCCGGTAATGATCTGGCCTTACGTGTCCTTTGTACTGCTAAAAGCACTTCCTTTTTTCCCCTCTCTCTGCCAGTGCCACACATGGCCTTTACTTCTAGCCAACATCTGGGATGCAGAAACCTCACTCTGAAGCAAAACACTGCTCCCCGAGCAGCGTGCGAGTCCTTCAGCAGTTACACTTGCAGCAAAACCATCTCTCTTGAAGGAGAGCAGGAGACAATTCACGTTCAGGGCTCGGCAGACGGTGGCTACTGAGCGGCACACCTGAGCTCTGACACGGCTGGTATTTAAAGCTGAACAATGCGAGGGGTTCCTAGCGTCACTCCTGAACTCAATAAAGCCACACAACACCACCGCCACTTGGGAATACGCTTGCTGCTCTCATGAATGAGCTAACAGAACTGTCTGGCCACAAAAAGGGCCCTGTTCCAAGAGCAGCGCGCTGCGGACAAGGCACCGCACTAGCAGCGGCTGCGTGCTGCACATCACGTCTGTGGCACACACCGCCTCCGAGCGCTGCCCAGCGTGTTAGGGGCTGCTGAGGGCATTTCTATTTGCAGAACAGGTGGGGTTCAGTGGCACTTTATGGAACTGAACTAAGAGGTGCTACCCCTTACAAAGCACAGGAAGGTGTGTGTAAGCTTCCCACGTGCAGCCTGCCGAGCACTGCTTTCCCCAGGGCTTGGCCCGCCATAATCAAGGGCTGCCAGCAGCTTCCTACTACACCAAACTGCATAGTAGCTACTTCCCTCTCAGGTTACAAGATGGGAGAGTTGGATGACACCTACCATTCTATGTCAACCCTTCACTCTGATTTAAAAGCAGAGTCCAAAGTGAAAAGGAGATCTTCAGTCTGAAAACTGGACCCTCAGCAGGTGGGAAGCTGTAGCACCACTGGGGAAAAGACCAGCTCTGGAACTGAAGAACCTCCAGTTCTTCCTTCCCACCATGCCCACGTCTTTTGGTGTTTTAGGGCTTTTTTCGGGGGCGGGTGGGTAGTTTTTTCTTCAATCTGTTCACAAATGGAAAAAAGGACAATAACTGAAGAAAACTGATCTGCAAATGTCACATAGACTGAGTTTGTTCCACAACCTGGGAATGAGGAAGAGTTTCTGAGAAGCTGGTCAGTGCCAAAGAAGCGCAGGCAGCAACCCCTTGCTTCTCCTTGACAGCAGTGTTTAGGACAGCTTATCTTTGATGCACAGGAGCACACTAAGACACGGGACAAACGCACACGTCAGGAAGACTCCAGAGGTGCATGCCCTGTGTGCAGGATCACAACAGGACACAAAAAAGACTCTATTTAGCTTGTACTGGACAGTACAAGGCACTCTTGTCCCATGTCCTGGCCACAGAGGACCTCCTATCCCACTGCTATGGCAAGTCAAGAGCTTGGGTAGTGCAACCAACATGACCTGAAAGTCACAGGAAGATCTTACGAAGGTGTAATAACCGCTTGTACTGTACCTGAGAAGTCACCAAGAGAGAGGATGGCCCCATGGGCTTTGGATTAGACTAGCTGATGCATCACACACAGCTCACAGGCCACACGCACGGTATGTGATCATCACATTATTGACCCGTGATTCGAGATGCCACTGTGAAGCGGAAACTGGTTTTGTATTTCCATAAAACAGTAAATTAAACAGGATAATGGCACCTATGCCCTACCATGTAATTTCCATTTTCATGTCTTCTGTGTGCACTCTGCTTGAAGACAGAACCTTGGCTGCCGGCCTAGAGAAGCTCCATATGCTCAGACAGTACAACAAAACGCCGCACCGTGTGCTAAGCTGCATTACAAAGACCAGGAAGAAAAATGCCAACCAAGGCAACTTGTACAAAAGAGAACAACTCAGAGGCCAGGCCACGCCAAGTGTGAGCCCGCGAGTGACCACACGCGTGCCTGTGGGCAGCCTGGCTCCTTCCTAACCCAAAAGATCCTGTAAGCCAAGAAAACAAGCACCGCTCTTATCCCCGAGTGGAAGTTCGTTTAGTGCAAGCACTTGCTTCAGACATCTGACTCAGAAAAGAGCTCCAAAACATTATTATTATTATTTTTCAACAAAGTCCTTACATATTGAATAGGCTTGAGGGACTTGATTGTAGCAGTCGGGCAGCCACAGGAACTTAGGTCAACATAGAGGCCTTCTTCCAGCACACAGTGATTGTCAGCAATTTCCCCTTGGTAATACAGGAGCCAACTGTGAGAATAACAGAGCAAGAAAGATTAGCTGCTCTAGCTGCTTAGTAACAGGAAGATGGTTTATTTTTTCACAATTGCCTATTTGCTAATGAAATAAGGATTTAAAAGATTGTTTGTTCTTGTTAAAAGAAAAGTGACTTGAAAGGTTAAGCGACAAAGCAACCCAAGCAGCAAAATCAAGTCATGTGGTACAGAAATCTCAGTTCCAGAGTCAAATGACACCAGTGGAATGCAGGCACACTGATTGTACCAAGGTCTCAAAATCTGGAATAAATTCTAACTGGAGTTAAAAAAGAATCACAGTCACCGTGCAAACTTCCCACAGGAAGAGCAAAACACAGACGACCCGAACCAACGGCAGGACAACAGTCACTGAGATGCACTACAAGACAACGTGTCTAGGACGTGATGGGATATGATGGGCATGTGTTATGCGCTTCCAGCTGTCTGAAATTCAGGAGTGTTTTAAAAAATGCTCCTATTACTTAAAATGATGGCATGTAGAACAGCAGACTTACCATCCCCGAAGGACCTTAAATGAACATGGTATGAATGATGTAAAATCAGAAACTTCTGCTGTGAAATCTATACATGATCCTTGGAAATGTGTATTACTGAAAGCTTTGAGCTACAACAAAACAAAACAAAACCAATGACTAGAAGGAAAATGAATGCATTATCATTAATGTAAACAGAGATAACCCTTACAGAGGTACCCATTCCATTCACAAAGATACAATAAACAGAATGAAGTCTCATTTAAAGATCTTTTACATTACTATAGCTGCTTTAGTTTTAGAAAGAGACAGTGTTTTATCCTCTCTGGGTCTGGTGCCAGTGACTGTAAGGTAGTGGTTACCAAGCACAAGTTCAACCACAGCAGGAAAGGGCCTAGACAAAGAAAAGATCCTGCTCTGGCAGGGGGATTGGACTAGTTGACCTTTTGAGGTCCCTTCCAATCCCTAATGATTCTATGACTGAAGGATCTTTTACACCAAGTACCCCTGAAATGCAGTTAACTCTTGCTACAGCTCTGCAATCCAGTGTTCAAAACAGGATGGTGATGCGTTGGTCAGAAGATAAAGGGGTACTGCTTACAATGTGTCTTGACTTCTGTGACCACAGTGATCACAACAAGGGATCACTTTTCATTTAAGAAGTAGCAGAAGAATACATTGCCGAACTGTCTGCAGCCCGGCAGCTGCGCCGTGAGCTGCTGAAGTTGAGCTCAGCTGCTTTTACATGTCGCGGTGAAGAACCCTTCAAGCCATATTGAACCACAGCTCACCAGTCAGATGTGGTCAATTGACCCTGAAAACACAGTAAGGTTGAAATAAAAAAGAACAAGGAAGACAAGTAGTACGAAACAGCTGATGAGCAACTGTGAAGTCACCTAGAATTCTGCACCCCTGGACGGCCACTGCGTATCTGAGGTGAACGTGAATTGAAAGTCTGAGAGAGAGGCTGGAGAATAATGAAAAGTGTAACTGTGTTGACAAAGCAGCTCATAATCTGTAATGGAAGAAAAACATGATGGCTGTTGCAAGACCTATTTCCCCCTTCATGCCCCAAAACTGGCCTCGCTTCCTGCCAAAGAAAAGAAACCCAATGCTTTTGCCAGTACAGAGCGAGAAGGCCAAACACGAGTATCAGCAAATTACTTAATGGGAAAGCTCGGACTATGTTTTTGAAAGAAATGAATATGTTTCCTGTTTGAAAGAAAAAGAAAGGCTTAGCATGCTGTAACTGCAAACTGGAGAATAAGAATCAGCTACGGTGTCATGAATAAGGTGCCACTGACTTTTCTGTGAGTGCAATCGCACTGCTGTGGCACAAAGCATCTACTGGAACTGTCATTACACAGTCTTTTCTATCCACTTATCTCAAAACTCCTCGTAAAGGAATATATATTTGGAGAGTCTTTCTGTCTTAGATGCTTTGCAAGGCTTCTAAAAAGGATCCATAACTCGTATTTACACAAAACATGTCCAGTAATGAAGGAAGGTCTTGTCTTGACAAAAGTTGGGATGGCATCCTGGGGTGGATCAGAAAGGGGGTGGTTAGCAAATCAAGCGAGGTTCTTCTCCCCCTCTACTGTGCACTGGTGAGACCACATCTGGAGTGTTGTGTCCAGTTCTGGGCCCCTCAGTTCCAGAAGGGGACAGAGCTGCTGGAGAGAGTCTAGTGCAGAGCCACAAAGATGATGAAGGAAGTGGAGCACCTCCCTTATGAGGAGAGGCTGAGGGAGCTGGGTCTCATATCTTGGAGGAGACTGAGGGGTGACCTCATTAATGTCTATATGTGAAGGGTGGGTGTCAGGAGGATGGAGCCAGGCTCTGCTCAGTGTCATCTAGTGATAGGATGAGGGACAATGGGTGTAAGCTGGAATATAGGACGTTCCACATCAGTATGAGAAGGAACTTGTTTCCAGTGAGGGTGACAGAGCACTGGAACAGGCTGCCCAGTGGGGCTGTGGAGTCTCCTTCACTGGAGACATTTAAGACCTGTCTGGATGTGTTCCTGTGTGACTTGGTCTGGGTGATCCTGCTGTGTCAGGGGGATTGGACTAGATGATGTTTCGAGGACCCTTCCAATCCCTAATGATGCTATGATTCTATAAAATACTGATTCCTCAGTGAAAACGTTTCCTATATGCAAGTAGCCTCCACCTGCAGCTACCTCTACTTTGTCAGTGTTTGACATCACTGTATGAGGTTTCACTTCCTAAAAAGTCAACAGAGAGCGTGTTAAATGCAAGTTATCGCAGCAATGATCTCTGCCTCCTAAATCATCTGTGCAAGTCAGCTGCTACTGAAAGAGGCTTTGTCCTTGCTGAGCAAAACCAAGTCTTTTTTGTAATAAGTAAGATGACTGGTTTTTCAGACGTGGTGATTTCAGGCATTCTTACATTGTACGTGCTCGGTTTATTTAGACAGCCTGGCAGGAGGAAAAGGTCAAGGGAGTCACTGAGAGATTTCAGAAAACTTACTTGCTTTTCAATTTTTAATGAAAAACTAAAAGCCAAAGAGAAAAAAAAGACACCCTTGCAGACTGTGAGAACAGTTCCCTTAGCTCAGGCATATGTTTCGTAAAGGTGAGAGAATGCCTACTTATCCAAAACAACTGGTACACAGCTTATACAAGGGTCACATGTTAGGACACTCGAGGATTTGTCAGCTCACACGCACTGTACTTTGGAGTTCAAAACAGACTGCTGCACACGTGGCAAGCGTGGACAGGAAATTCTCCATATTCATCCCAAAGACCATCCTTTACTTATCCTAAGTGATGAAATGCTTTCATAGAGTCACTGTGTCTGAAGGACCTCCAGGATCAAGTCCAGCCTTCATCCCAACATTGCCCTAACCCCTAGACCATGGCCTTAAGTGCTCTAGCTACTCTGTTTTTAAACACCTCCAGGGACATCGACTCCATCTATAAAAACTGAACATATTTCCTTTCCTAGGAAAACTGTAGCAACCTGAATGATGTTCTTCCTTTACTAGCTTTAGGGTAGAATCCTATGAAAACCAGGATTGTGATAAATCAGTTAGGATCATGGTTGGACTCAATGGCTCTTCTCAATGTCATCTGGTGATAGGACAAGGGGCAATGGATGTACGCTGAAACAGAGGAGGTTCCACAGAAATATGAGAAGGAACTTCTTCACAGTGAGGGCGATGGAGACCTAGAATAGGCTGCCCAGGGTGGGTTGTGGAGTCTCCTTCTCTGGAGACTTTTAAAACCTGCCTGAACATGTTCCTGTGTGACTTGGTCTAGGTGATTCTGCTGTGTCAGGGGGATTGGACTAGACGATCTTTCAAGGTCTCTTCCAATCCCTAATGTTCTGTGATTCTGTGATCTTAAAGTGCTTTTCCAACCTAAATGACTCTATATGATTCTGTTCTTTACAAATGGTGCTAAGACAGAGAGACCACAAAAGACAAACCACACCCTAGCACACACCAGAATTTAAAGGTCACTGTGCATGTTCACACAGATTCTCATTTTACTGGAAGTAGACTGTAAAACACAATTATAGAATCATCCAAAGGTTTCAACCGATCTTAAAGGCTTGCAAAACCAGATTAAAGCAATCAAATAATAGCTTTTTGTGAGATTCTGAAAAGACAAAAGATTTTAAGATGGAGGGAAAATAATGTTTCCACTGTTGGAATCCCACTGGTTTTCTCCCAAGCCAGTTGTTTCATCTGGCCTCATTTGCTAAGAGGCCTTACTGTGAGCGTAGTTGCACGTCTCTGGGTCTGGCTGCAAACCTCCATGTGAATAGGTCTGGCAGGAAATCAGTGTTTAAGACTAAAATAATACATCAATTATGTCTTCAGACGGGAAACATTTCCTGTAGTCCTGGGTTAATCATAAAACTGTAGAACTAAAATACTTGGAGAAAAAGAAGGGAGTGGTCAACCTGCTAAGTTACACAATGCGTGCACTTCCCATGTGCCTTCACACCCATCCAAGCAAGAAAGAGCAGGCTTGTGCCTGAATGACAACATACTTCAAGTTTTCTGAAATAGACCTTGAAAAGACTCTTCTGCCTGAGAAAAATGTCATGTTCCTTGAAATACAGTTTTCCAAATTTGCTTAGTTAAAACATGTCATAGGAGCAGCAATGTAACCGCTCAGACCATCATCTGTGCTAGCAGCACAGCACAGGAGAGAGAAAGAGAAATCAGGCAACTAATTGTAGGGAAGGAAGAAAAACCCTGTCAAGACAGAACATTGGGGAAGACATAGACCAGGCCTGTTGAGAAGCAGAGTTACAGTTTTTGTTTTACAAAGGGTATCTCACAGGTAACTCAACAACCTTGTAAGATAAGGAACAAAAGTGTAAAACCCTAAACTAATTCGTTCTTGAGACTAACGGTGAATTATAAGGACCACTTTCTCCTTGCAGGTTGTCAAAGTTAGACAGAACTTCCCAGGGAATCATCAGAAGGTATCACAGAAGGTACTTATCACTGATTATACTCAGGGTGCATTTAGTGCAGGTGGCAAATGAGTGTGAAGAAAAGTGAGACATGGCACAAGTGGTGCCTACTGCTTAGGGAGTGCCTACACGTGCTTCTAGAGAAGCTAGAAGAGACTAATAAGAGCAAAGCTGCCAGCACACAAAGCTAAAACAACTTCATCTTCCCCAGCTGATGCATCTGCAAGTTTAAAGTTGGATTTTCTGCAGTTTATTCTTTCTTCTTCACCTCAAACATGAACAAGAGAGTGATGAACCAGACACGACGCAAAATAATGGGAATATGCCACTGAGAGAAGGACAAATGTGTGTGGTATCATGCGTTTCTTTTCAGAAACAGCAAGGAAAGAGGAGGAAAATAAGTATCAGTAGAAAGCCACTGAAAATATACCGAGCTGCTTATACTTCTGAGGATGAAATATTAAAGGGTATCAACTATAGTAAAGCAAAAGGCAGAACATCAGCAAACTTAGCCTTTACACATCTACCTCCATCAATGGTCTGCTATATGGACAGGATAATGCTGAGGTATCATCTGAAGTAACAAAGCAAGACATTCAACATTACCTGCACTTAATTATTGAATGTATTTCAGTATTAGACACTGCTACGTAACGTCAACGTACCCAGTGTGGAGGCTCATTCGTTCCAAGCGGTTCCTGCAACAGTAAACACATGTATACATGCATATAAATAAATATGATTAATGAAAATAAACATGTGTACATGCAGATAAATCAATACAATTAATTACAGTTTGTTTTTCTAAAGGGTATGTCAAGGTCCCTACATTTGTTAATGATGAATTCAAGTACAAAGAAGAAAACCTCCTTCCAGGCTCTCGGCATAATCCTCTGCCTCAGCCTCTGCCATCAGAGGAGCAATGAGGCTGGAGAAGGGACCGGAGGGAAAGTCTGATGAGGAGAGGCTGAGGAAGCTGGAGGTGTTTAGCCTGGAGGAGACTCAAGGGGAACCTTGTCTGTCTATAACTACCCGAAGGGAAGTTGTAGACAGGTGTGGGTTGGGCTCTTCTCGCAGGCAACTAGCGCCAGAAGGAGAGGGCAAGGCCTGAAGCTGCCAGGGGTGGGTTGGGTTGGATGTTAGGAAGCCCTTCCTCACAGAAATGGTGACAATGGAATGGACTGCCCAAGGAGGTGGTAGAGTCCCCATTCCTGGAGGTGTTTACGGACAGACTGGACACAGCACAAAGTGCCCTGGTCTAGGTGACTGTGGTGACTTTAGATCATGGGCTGGGCTGATGATCTTAGGGGTCATTTTTCAGCCTCAGTAATTCAGTGATCAGCTGCCTGCAAGCTCATGACTACTTGCCTGACTGTTCAGAGGCTTTCATACAGCGAACTCACACCAGCATTCATTCACACCATGTGGATTTGAGTCTAGTACATTTCTCTGCATTTATTTTTGAGTCTATTTCTTGAAAAATGACTGAAGTAAAAACAACAGAAGACCACAGCAACTATTTCTGCCCATGCTCTTCAAAATAAGGCTAAATAAGCACCTCTCTTATGAGGAGAGGCTGAGGGAGCTGAGTCTTTTTAGATTGGAGGAGACTGAGGGGTGACCACATTAATGTCTATAAATATGTGAAGGGTGGGTGTCAGGAGGATGGAGCCAGGCTCTTCTCAATGTCTTCTAGTGATAGGACGAGGGGCAATGGGTGTCAGCTGGAACACAGGAGGTTTCACATAAAATATGAGAAGGAACTTGTTTCCAGTGAGGGTGGCACAGCACTGGAACAGGCTGCCCAGGGAGGTTGTGGAGTCTCCTTCACTGGAGATGTTTAAGACCCACCTGGATGTGTTCCCGTGTGACTTGGTCTAGGCGATATTGCTGTGGCAGGGGGATTGGACTGGATGATCTTTCGAGGTTCCTTCCAATCCCTAATGATTCTATGATTCTATGTTCATTTCCAGTTTTCAGGGCAATACTCTATTTTATTCTGTATTACTGAATGTAATCCGTTACCAATCACGCATTAGAAATGACTATGTTTTAAGGCAAATTACTATTTCCAGGCCAGGTTATTCTTTCCATGAAGGTCTGCCAAAGGGAAGTTCTTCTGAAGTTTCCCTGGCAATTTTCTCAACAGTCTCAATACTGAACAGACTCATTGTGTCATTCACAAAGGGCATGAAATTGTTTCCAAGTAAAGAGACAAGTTGATGAACAAAACATCATTGTATGCTCTGAACTCCAAAGGTCCCTTGTTTTTTTTTAAGGATCCTCCTTAACAAGTTCTGGTAACTCACCAATTTAATAGGTCGGATGGACATGATGATTTTACTTGATCCTCCCCAGTCAAAGAAACACTTGTATTTTCCTTTCTCCAACACATACTGTTCTCCACAGAAGTATTTCTGCTGATAGGCGACCCACCTGCACAAGGACCACAACATTTAAATCAAACACACACTTTTCTCTGTTGCTTGGTGACACCAATAACAAGTTAAATAGAACAATTTTCTTTGTACTTCTCCTGGTAAGTCCATCTGACAAACTCGGTGACATTAAACCCAATGAGAGATGCATAATTGTCACATCCTTGAATTTCCACTTTCACTTTGCAAATGCTACTTTGACAAACACGCGACTTTGCGTCTCTGTCATTTTAGCAGCCACACATTCAGCGTGAGGTGAAGTGTTGCTTAGAAGCCCACAGGAAAGACATTGAACTGACAAGCTGCTGAAACTCAGCTGCACCCTCACCTCTTCAGCATTGGCCCCTCTGACAGGGATTTCTTCCAGCTTTTCCAGTTGGATTTAATAAAAACAGTGTTAGCAGAAAGAGAACTAAATGAGGAAGAGTTGATGAGATAAAGCAGAAGCTTGGTAGTTTGAGCTTCTCTTGCTCTGCCTTCCCTGTTGTGATTTAAGAAGAAACCCCCAACTACACGGAACTGAGGGACCCTCTAATCCTGCACATGCTTTTTGGCAGCGGTAGATGGTTAGATGCCACTAACTTACCCAATTTTAGTGGTGTGTTCCTCTCTTAGTCACTCAAGACTGTTGTATAAGGGTATTTGAGGGCATTTCCTTTCCCAGTCCTTCTAGCACTTGTACCTGAAACTTTGTCATTCATTTGGCTAATGCTTTTTTCAGCACCTTGGTGCTATCTGCTACCACAGCCTCCTTCAGCAGCAAGTCACAGGAATTTACCGACTCCTGTGTAAGAAGGACTTTTTGCTCCCCTCCTCTACATCTGCTTTAAGACAATCGTCAGCTAGTTCTGTAAAGCAATTGCCACTGCTGTCATACAGAGTTCTGAGAACGCTGTTGCATCAAGCTTGTCCACCATAGAATCATAGAGTCACTAGGGACTGGAAGGGACCTTGAAAGATCATCCAGTCCGATCCCCCTGACGCAGCAGGATCACCTAGACCGAGTCGCACAGGAACACATGCAGGCAGGTTTCAAACATGTCCAAAGAAGGAGACTCCACAACCTCCCTGGGCAGCCTGTTCCAGTGCTCCGTCACCCTCAGTGGGAACAAGTTCCTTCTCATATGTATGTGGAATCTCCTATGTTCCAGCTCACACCCATTGCCCCTTGTCCTATCACTAGATGACATTGAAAAGAGCCTGGCTGCATCCTCCTGACACCCACCCTTCACATAGTTACAGACACTAATGAGGTCACCTCTCAGTCTCCTCCAAGCTAAAGAGACCCAGCTCCCTCAGCCCCTCCTCATAACGGAGGTGCTCCACTTCCTTCGTCATCCTTGTTGCCCTACACTGGACTCCTTCCAGCAGCTCCACATCCCTCTTGAACTGAGGGGCCCAGAACTAGACACAATACTCCAGGTGTGGTCTCACCAGGGCAGAGTAGAGGGGGAGATGAACCTCTCTCCATCTGATAACCACCACCCTTCTGATCCACCCCAGGATGCTGTTGGCCCTCTTGGCCACAAGACCACACTGCTGGCTCATGGTCATCCTGCTGGTCACCAGGACCCCCACGTCCCTTTCTCCTACACTGCTCTCCAACAGGTCAGTCCCCAGCCTATACTGGTACCTGGGGTTGTTCTTGCCCAGATGCAAGACTCTGCACTTACCCTTGTTATACTTCATTNAACAAATTGTTCCATCACCTTTCCTGGGATGGAGGTGAGGCTGACCGGTCTATAGTTACCTGGGTCTTCCTTCTTTCCCTTTTTGAAGACTGGAGGGATATTTGCTATCCTCCAGTCTCTAGGCACCTCTCCTGATCCACATGACTTAGTAAAGATGATGCAGAGAGGCCTAGCAATGACTTCCGCCGTCTCCCTTAGTATGCATGGGTGCATCCCATCTGGGCCCATGGATTTGTGTACATCCAGTTTGTTCAACTTCCGTAACACAGTCCTCATCGACCAAGGCAGGCTCCTCATTTGCCTCGACTTCCTCTGGAGTCTCAGCAGTCTGGGGCCTGATATCAAGACTGCCCCCAGAAGTACAGACAGAGGCAAAGAACCTTCAGGACTTTGCAGATCTCATTCACAGAATCACAGAATCATTATGGCTGGAAAGGACCTCCAAAATCAAGTCCAGCCCTCACCCCCAACAGCTCCCTAACCCCTAGACCACAGCTTCAAGTGCTCTAGCTGCTCTGTTTTTAAACACCTCCAGGCATGGAGACTACATCACCTCCTGGTCCAGTGCTCAACAACTCTCTCAGCAAAGAACTTCTTCCTAAGATCTAAACCTCCCCTGACATGACTTGAGGCCATTTCCTTCATCCTATCACTAGTAATTTGGGAGAAGACACCATTACTAGCCTCGCTACAACCTCCTTTCACGTAGCTGCAGAGAGCAAGAAGGCCTCCTGTCAGGGTCCTCTTCTCTAGACTACATAAAACCCAATTCCGTCAGCCTGTCTGTTCTCCCCAGCCAGGGTCTGTTCTCCAGCCCTCTTCCCAGCCTCACTGCCCTTCTCTGGCCACACTCCAGCACCTCAACCTCCTTCTTGTACTGTAGCACCCAAAACGGGACCCAGCACTCAAGGCGCAGTCTCGTGAGTGCAGAGTACAGAGGCACTCTCACCTCCCTACTCCTGCTGGTTTCCTCATTCCCGATCCAGGCCAGGATGCCATTTGGCCTTCTTGGCCAACTGGCCCACTGCTGGCTCCTGTGCGAGCCGGCTGTCAGCCAACACCCCCAGTGCCACGTGAAACACATTCTGCCAAAACATCTACCCAAACCCAACTCTGCACAACAATTTTGGGGCTTCCATCCATCTGTTTCAGTAGACTTACACTCCACTTCTCACAAGAATCGACCTCGTCTCTGGCCCAAATCCAGCCTGCTCCAAATCAGGGATTTCTTCATTGACGATGTCTAATGTTTTCCCATCTTCATCATCGGATTGGAAAAGTGTCACTGATGACTCTATGAAATCCTAAGAGGTAGCACAGGAGTTAGAAGACTGTCAGTCACAGCTCAGTGATGCTTCACAACATCAAACATTTTGGAGAAGAGCTGCAGCCTGAAAGACAGCGTTTCAGAGAGCAATGAAGGGCTGTAGGTCTCTTGTGCAAATTTTTACGGATCTCTTGACATGGAATCGCCTAGCTGGATGCCTGGCCATCTGATATGGCCTTCAGCAGTTTCCACCAAAGAGAGGAGAAACCTCCTGCCCCCAGGCATCATCCTTTCCTCTGTGAGGATGACTGAAAATGCAAAGATGCCTTTGTGGGAAGGAGGATGGCTTGGAGATTCAGCGTTTATCTTCTGACAGCTTCACAAATCACTGCTCCAAGCATTACAGTGACTGCAGTCTTTTACTTCAAGTTCTCTTTCCTCATCCCTTCCCAGTGACACAGCAGTAACCACAGAGGGGAAAAGACTGGGCAAGATGACCTCTCCAGCACAGGGTGTCTGTAGTTTTAGGACACACCCACTGTAGGACTAATCACTTCAGGTATAAAACAAACACCACAGGACACATACGTTTTCTCTCCTGCAGCTGCATGACACCACTTTATGTTTTCAGCCAGCACAGTTCTTTGACCAACTGTTTGCATAACTGCAAATTATTTGGGTTTCAACTGTTCCACTTGTTAGCGGCTCAGCAAATTTAAGGAAACATTTCAGTCACAGCTTGGAGAAATGGAAAAAAATCATTGAATGGTTAAGGTTGGAAGAGACCTCAAAGACCACTTAGTTTTAACCTCTTTGCCACGGGCAGGGACATCTCTCACTATACCAGGTTGCTCAAACCTCATTCAACCTGACCTTGAACACTTCCAGGGAAGGGACATCCACAACCTCCCTGGGCAACCTGTTCCAGTGCCTCACCACCCACACAGTGAGAAATTTCTTCCTAATCCATTCACTTAATTCCTTTAACTTTTAACAAAAAGCATGAACTCAATTCAATTTCAGTGGTTTTGAAATATTCATCCATATTCCAGGCTTAAATTACATCTTGAAAACACGAGAAGAGGCTATCGAGAAAATACAGGCTCCATCACCAGACTCACAAACATGTGAAGACACCATCAAAGGAATCATTACTTGCTGCCATCTAAACAGCAGAATGCTGAAGGCTACACTGAGGAACTCGAGATGTGCATCAATCAAATGCCAGACCAATTAGGGCCAGACCAAGCATGCAGCCATATTTATTTGGTCAGGTGAACCTGATGGCACAGGTTCTTTAGAGGACACCACGCCTCTGTACAGGATTCAATCACGATGAATAATGAAAACCACTTCTAGAATGAACTCTCCATGTGGTCTAACCTCTCTGCATTGCTTACATGACACTGAAAAGTGTCATCACAAATTGGACTGTAAAACTGGTCTTCCTACTACATTGGCCATATCCTCACCTTTATTTTAAAAGCTGCAGCTGCTCTGGATACGCTGAGTAACTCTATCTAGCGATGGTGTTCCTGCCTCTGCAAGGTTCCTTCTAACCGTGGCCATTCTATGATTCTGTGCACTAAAAACCAAAAAGCTAGGTCTGACAAAATATTTGTGAACAACTGCAGCTTCAGACTACTTTTCAGAAAGAAACCCCACAAAGCTGGTGCAGTTTTAGTGCAAGTGAAAACCAGCTCTGCTCTTGACAGTCCTAAAGCAAGGACCTTCTAAGAGCTCCTGAAAAAGCACTGAGATCAAAACCATACACAAATTTCTTTGACTGAACTGTTCACTGTAGCTTCTCTTGCAAGAAGCACGAGGAGAAATATTTCAAAATGGTCTTGCAGACCAAGCCAAATTATTTTAGACTTGAAAACATTAGAAAGCTCCAAAGGCAACATACTCTGCTCCACTGAAAGAGACTTGGAAACTTCATTCTTTCCCTGATCATTACAGCCACGGGCAAACTCCAGCCTCATGATGAGATGTTCTCATTTGACTGCAGAAAAGAAGTAAATGCAACTGTCCCCAAACCAGCACTCAGTACAAGCTGCTGTCTGCCCCCAGGAACAAGCCCTGTATTTGACTCCAGTGTGTCCAGTACAGATGATGGTAACACAGCTGGCAGAAAGAACAATTACAGAATCACAGAATTATTGCAGCTGGAAAAGACCTCGAAGATCATCCAGCCCAGCCTATGACCTAACATCACCACAATCACCTAGACCAGGGCACTAAGTGCCACATCCAGCCTGTCCTTAAACACCTGCAGGGATGGGGACCCTACCACTGCCCTGAGCAGTGTCTGATGACCCTTTCAGTGAGGCAGCACTTCCTAACATCCAACCTAACCCTCCCCTGGTGCAGCTTCAGGCCTTGCCCCAAGTCCTTTCTTTTTCTGCTTTTGAAACACTGCTTGAATCCCCACGTTAGAGCCTGTAACTGTTCACAGCAGAAACATTTTAAACAAAACCTGAAAGCTCTCGCAGTGTGCCCTCGTACCTCTTCACCTGTCGGTGCAAAACCCCATCTTTTGTGTGTGATGTCTAACCTTTCTGCTGTGCCAGGAAATGAAAATCGTGCCTCAGATCAACTACAGCCACTAGTGTGAGTGAAAAAACACTGGCTGGATTTTCCTAGCTCAAGTGGAACCTGCCTCGTTGAGTGTCATGGCACAGGAACATCTGAGTAGTTCTGGATAGCGCTAACCCACGCTGACAGAGCCAGTCCTGGCACCAGCTAACAGGGCAGGCTGTACCCTGCTTGCTGCTCTGCAGAGCCATTAACGTGCCTCTCTACCACGCTTCCTCCTCGAGAGCACGGCCCAAAGACATTTGATCTGTCTTTGCCTGGAGCTGACTCAGGTACACAGGGCTCATTAGCTTCAGCCTCATGCTGCGTGAGCCAGGCTGTATTGGTTTCAGGTCTGTGCTGGCCTTAAAGGCAACACAGTGAAGGTCACCTGGTGTCACACCTGAGCAAATAAAGTCCAGCTGGACCAGCCCCTACATAAGACCACGTCAGTGAGCACCTATAAAGCACGGGGTCAATGCCTAGCCTCACGCATGTTCTACAGAGACCCTTGAATTCATCTCACAAAAACAATTTATAAGGAAAAGTCATAAAAGATCTGACACACAGGATCTCCCCGATGGAGTTTGAGACCATTGCAACCCCTCACTGCACTTCTCCTAACAGAATTTCCAAGACCATGGAGAGGAGCAGATACATTTGCTGTGCAGCGAGGGACCTTAAGCACAGAGAACTAGTTTTTGCCAAGGTCCCCTTGAAAACAAAAGCCTGGTACCAAAATATTTTCAGAATCCTGACCTTGAGTATTGTAAACAGAGCGATGAAGAGAGCATATGGCAAAGGTTGAACACTGAGCTGTGCACTGCACGTCAGAGCGGGACAATCAGTCTGTTGGTTGAGACCAACACCACAGTGCCAGTGTCATTTGTCGTTTTACTGGTACCTAGCTCACTGCCAGCAGTTCTGCTACAGTTTGAGCAAAAGCACTACTTAGACTTTTATTATAGATACAAACATACTGATTTATGTTTATAGGCCAAGTCAAATTACATATGCTGATATACGAGCGTGAATAATGCGTGTTTGGAAAAGGTTAATGACTTGGGCATCCTGTGTGCTCTAGGCATGAGACCAGTGGAACACATGTTTTCATAGTACTTCATAGAATCATTAGGGATTGGAAGGGACCTCAAAAGGTCATCCAGTCCAATCCCCCTGACACAGCAGGATCACCCAGACCAAACTGCACAGGAACACATCCAGGTGGGTCTTAAATGTCTCCAGAGAAGGAGGCTCCACAACCCCCCTGGGGCAGCCCCTTCCAGTGCTCCGTCACCCTCACTGGGAACAAGTTCCTTCTCATATTTATGTGGAACCTCCTGTGTTCCAGCTCACACCCATTGCCCCTCGTCCTATCACTAGAAGACAATGAAAAGAGCCAGGCTCCATCCTCCTGACACCCACCCTTCATGGGACATTAATGAGATCACCCCCTCAGTCTCCTCTCCTCCAAGCTCAAGAGACCCAGCTCCCTCAGCCTCTCCTCATAAGGACGCTGCTCCAATTCCTTCATCATCCTTTGAAGTCATCCCTGCTAGGCACGTGCACAATTCTAAGTTTGTAAGCACATCTTTTGCCAAGAGGAACATCTCAAAAGGTCTTTGAGTTACTCAGGTATCCTATGTACAGCTTGAAAGAAACAGTAAGATTAGTCAGTAATTGAATAGGATTCTGCACATTCAACATTGGAAGTTAGAAGAAAATTCCTGTTTCTTCTGAGAAACCTGATAACATTATTTAGAGAAGGATATTTTTCTTCAGCTCAGTTTATTCTCTTACCTTTTAAGTTACCGAAGAGATTCTGACTATAAATACAGCTCTTTCTAATTGTCTTTCATAAAAAGATCGAACCTGCACATTCTGAATTTAAGCATAGTCCTTTGGAGTTTACATTAACTTTCTGGAGATGTTTAAGACCCATCTTGATGTGTTTTTATGTAGTTTGATTGAGGCTTTTTAGACAGCTATGCTTTTCAGAAATTCATATCCTGCTTGAGCAGAAGGGTTAGACCCGATGGCCTTCGAAGGCCCCTTCCAACCCTAGTAAACTGAGTGTAAACTGTGTAGCTTTCAAAAATTGTAATTGCATTTCATTTTTTAATAATGAGACAATGAGTTTGCTCTAAACATCAATCTTCAAACCACAAAACACCTGGTTCGGGAATATCACATCTCCCTAGATGAGGAGAAGAGTAATCTTAGCATACAAGACTGAGTGACCTCGGAGTCAACAATCTAATTCTCAGAAGCCACCGCTCTTGGCGGCTATATTAAACACCCACAGTGTTCATGTTGGAACAACCAGATTGTCAAATCTGTAAACAAACAAAAAGAACACCAAACCACAGGAAATTATAAAGAAGATCTACCCCCACATTTCCCCATCACTGAAAAGTCTAACTTCCCTTCCAGTACCAGACTGGTTTTATTATTTCATCTTTGCTCCTACTCAACACATTTTACTAGCAGGGATCTTTTTTTTTTCCACTGTGATGATTTGTGCTGCCAAAATTTTCTGGCACAGAAATTGTGGAGACAGAGGGTAAGGCTGTTTTAAGGCTTGTAACAGCTGTTGTGTTGAAAAGCTATTTTTATTTCAATAAAGAACTACACTGTACACATGTTAAACTCTTAAGAAAACTCCATTCTAGAGATTCAAATAGCTTGAAGGGCAGGAATGAGACAGTTGGAAAATCTGGCAGGTAAACAAGGAATTCTGCAAGATACATTCTGTGTATGAACTTCACAGAGGCTGTTTAGGACCTGCTTCTGCTTGACAATGTAAACAGTGCAGTCTATATTTCAGTTAGCAGGAACAGAACAAGAAGGAACTTGGGCAGAAGATGGAATGACTACATCCAGGATAGCTGTACTATACTCACAGAAAAAACTTTCTCTTTAAAATTACAGAATCATTAGGGATTGAAAGATCATCTAGTCTAATCGTCCTGCCAGAGCAGGATCACCTAGACCACGTCACCAGGTGGGCTTTAGGTAGAGAACTGTGTGTAATTTCTGTGAAATTCATAGAAGTACTTACAGCCTGAAGGAACCGGAACGACAGAAGGACACTGCCAGTTCCACCCCATGAGTGTCTTCCTTCATAATCTCCCTCTTCTAGCAAGTACTGATGGCCTTTGTAGCGTTCCTTATCATAGGCAACCCATCTACAGCAAACAAATGAGAGACAGAGAAATAACTAAGAGCAGAACAACTGCATATATGATTTTCCATAACAAATACAAGGGAAAGAGAACATTTTCAGAACATTAAAATGAGTACCACAGACTCAGCTAACAAACAAAGTGATGCTTGTTTGAAATCAGTACAGGCACCCATGAAGCATCTTTTACGGACTAAAATCCCACCACGTTGATTCTTTTTCCAAGAAGAGTTTATTTGGTTAGCACTTCCCAGTCTACCTCCTCCTCTCCGCCAGCCATATTCCCAACACGAGAATTAGGTACCACTGGGGTACCTAATATATTTCTAGTGACCAAAACACTGACAAAACCCAGGCAGTAGATCTCTTCAGTGTGTTAATAAACCATGAGATTCTACCCTTACCCTTAAGCTAGTGACAAAATGAATGGATTTTAGCGGAAGAAAAGCTGAGGGAGCTGGGTTTCTTCGGCTTGGAAAAAAGGAGACTGAGGGGGTCCCTTATTAATGTTTATAAATATGGCAGTGTCAGGAGGATGGAACCAGGCTCTACCCACTGGCAACTAATGATGACAAGAGGCAACAGGTGTGAGCTGGAAGAAAGAAGGTTCCACATCAGTATGAGAAGGAACTTTTTGTGAGGGTGACAGCGCACTGGAAGGGGCTGCCCAGGGAAATTGTGGAGTCTCCTTCTCCGAGATGTTTAAAACCCCCTTTGAACACATTCCTGTATGACTTGATCTAGGGGATCCTGCTTTGGTGGGGGGCTTGGACTGGATGATCTTTTGAGGTACCTTCCAATCCCTAACATTCTGTGATTCTGTGATTCTTAACTGCTTTAATCTAAAATCAATCTCTCTCTCTATATTTGAGCAGGTGAAATGAATATATACAACATATTACATGACGAATATGTTTTAATACTGAAAGAATAAAGTCTTTTGAACAATTAGATAAGGCTCAAATTATAAAAGGCATTTCCACAGCATCTCTGAAAGCTCTAACAGATTTCTCTTCGAACAAAAGCCTTCCCCTCCTCCTTTCTCATACGCACTTTTTTCATTAAAGCTCCCTTCCAAGTATTAGACAAATTTCATCAGCACTGAAATTTGGCAGGCAGGGAGGGATAGGATGGCTTTATTTTTACTGCTGTTTGGTTTACATTAATTCAGTTGTTTAAGTTACCACAGTATTAAAAAAAGAAGCTGTCACAACAGACAGAAGAACGATTTGTAAAATGTGAGGCTTCCCAAGACAGCGAATGCATCATGTATTTATTAAGAGATTATTTGAGCATTCACAAATAAGTTTATCTTGAAGGTAGTGCCTGTAAAATTCTGACAGCAGCCTGAAAGGATGCATGTTATTGAACTGTTATTTTCAAGTATTAACACTGAAATCCCTTCGAAAAAACCTGTAAGTTTCTGAAAATTATCTTATTGCTAAGCTCCTTGGCAGAAGCAACCCTGCACACTTACAAACAGTCCTGTGCAGTTGGGTGGGGTTGAAAGAACAAGCCGTGGGGTTGGGAGGTGTCCAGAACAGCTGGCACTGAGCCTGCCTCGTGAGCAGCCCACGTTAGGGCTGCGTTGTAGGGCCCTTTTTGTGCTCGTGTTTGTATGACACATAACTGGGCAGGGCAACACAGATCAATAAAGGAAACGCCTCAATAAAGGAAACTAAAAGGTAGATTCTCAATTCCAGGTTACATGCAACAGGTGGCAAAGGAAAGCCAGTAAGACACTTCACAGATTTGGGACTTAAAGACTGACCTACTCAAGATCATTTCAGAAAATTAAGTAGAGTCTACCAGAAGTATAAATCTAGATAAAGTTCTGTGTGAACTTCCATTAAGAAATAGACTATCCTGGTTTATTAGAGTCCACATGGTAAACACTGACTTGTAACCTCTCACAGTTTCATCTGCCTACACTCCCTTACATACATAAGCTATATGGAGAGATGGTTTCATTCAAGGCTGATAACTGATGAGAAAAAGATACCTACAATAAATATGTCAAAATATTCTACCAGTGGGAGATTTTAATCATTTTCTAAGTTAGCACTTCTTAGTGTTGAGTAATTATTTCCTACATCAAAGGAAACAAATACAGAAGGGAAAAATACTCACACTCCACCGATCACACGCATCGATCCAATTTCCTGAAACTCCTCTTGACTACCAAACAGAGCTGGGACAGAACTGATGTTTTCTGAAAATTCTTTGGACCATCCTCCAAAATGGGATTTCTCATATATTATTATCTAGAAAACACGACATTGACAAATCCTTGAGTTTTCCCTGAATACTAACTTGAAGTTGGGCAGACAGCCCAGCCCTGCTACAGTATGTGAAAGACACCTTTTCTCCCCCTCCCACAAGACATCACTATGAAGAAAATTTGTGAATGCTGCCCTCAACCCTTCTCCTTTCTGAGTGCCTTAGAAGCTGAAGAGACCCTATTTGGATTTAGGTAGGCTTGTCAGGATGCTTGTTGCCATTTCCACACAAGACACTATTTCACAGTTATACACACACACACACATAAATGCTTCAGAGTGCAAGGCATCAGCGATATGACTGTGATTTATCCTGTAATCCTGTGCCTGACAGTGTACATTGTCCTACCTGGTCACAGCTAGACACACTGAGCTTAATCCATGCAAAGCAGACCACTTCTTTCTCTGCAGTTTGCTGAAGTTAATTCAGTGACTGCAGTTAACCCCTGAATCACACAGATCCCCTGAGATTCCTCATAACCGGAATCACATAGATCAGCTATTAATAGTATTAATATTTATTAGAAAAATGCCTGAGCCTTGCATGAATTTGTATAATTCAGTTACCTAAAGCACTGGCATTTTTATGGAGAACCAGAAAACAGAAGGAAAAGGAGCAGTAACTCTAGATCAGCTTTCTGCTCCACAAATCACAGAACAGGTCACGGTCTCATTCTCAACTCTTGTACTAGGATCAGGTATAGGAAGGAAAGGTCCCTTCCTCACCCTTATTTTTTTTTTAATTTGATATTAAATCTCAAAAATACACATGTACTGTAAAAGGAGGTTGCAACGAGGCTGGTGCTGCTCTCTTCTCCCAAATTACTAATGATAGGACGAGGGGAAATGGCCTCAAGTTGCATCAGGGGAGGTTTAGATCGGATTTTAGGAAGAAGTTCTTTGCTGAGAGAGTTTTTGGGCACTGGAACAGGCTGCTCAGGGAGGTGGTGGAGACATCATCCCTGGAGGTAGTAGTAGATTAGATAGAGGACCCCATGCCTGGCAGTGGGAGTAAAACTGAGTAGCTAGAACACTTAAGGCTATGGTCTAGGGGTTTAGTGAGATGTTGGAATGAGGGCTGACTTTGATGACCCTGGAGGTCCTTTCCAGCCACGTTGACTCTATGACCATATGTAGAAATAGTTTCACTGACTATTCTATATCTACTGATATCGGCATCTCTACATACCCCTTTCCATCACAGTGACTCATGTACTCATCTGGAAAACTCATTTCGTAAAAACTTTACAACCCTTCCAGAGCAAGTTTTACTCTCCTAATATGTCAAAACCAAATTGCCACTACTTTTATATCTCATGAAACAGTAGTAAGAAGTGAACTTGACAGCATTAGTGAATCCTTCAGCAGCAAACACTGAATACATAATTCAGCATCCCATACCCCACAAGAAGAAAGGACTTAAAGAAAGACTTTATGTTCCCTCTATGTTATTCTCATTGTCCTCAGTGCTTACCTTGACATTCATTGGCATTTGTACCTTCAGTCCGCCCTAAAAATAGATGGGGCAGGGTAAAAAAGAAGCTTTATATAAAACTTCAAAGGTTATGCTTTGACACATATCTTACAGTACTATCACAGCACAAAGTCTTTCACTATTTTCAGTGTTGGTCAAATCAAACACTACTTTAAACACTCTGATATTTCAAAGACCAGGGACACTAGTCCTACAAACATATCAGCACATTGACAAGTCTGTAGGGGTGCAAGCAATTAGAAAATACTCTTTCCTTGTTTATTAACTATCTACAGCAAATATTTACTCTGTGTTTGTAAGCTGATTTATATTTGATCAATTCTCAAAATAAACTTTCAGAGGGATCTTTGTTGATTATTCTTAGTTACTTCATTGCAAATGGTGTAACACTAAGAAACTACCACAAACACCAGAAAGAGAGAAAACACTGACATAGACATGAACCTGTCAGCCTAGGAGCAAACAGAACAAATGCATTTCTCTGGAAGTGCTAGTGAGTGATGTTCTGTGACAGAATAAGACATCTACCTCCCATAAGTGACTAAAAATCTAGCTGTTGGGTTGCATTCCTCTTTTCTGAGAGGCTTGCTATGTATGCAGTAGAATTACGTGTCATCTTCTTTAGACCTATGTGGTGTCTATTGAAACAAACATCCCAAAATTTCTGTGTAATGTGCAGTCACGGGAACACTACTGGGTAATAAATTCCTCATCTGGTCATCCTGATGTTATTTCCATGTGACCTGTATTGGGTTCTATGATCCTGCTGAAGCAAGGGGGTTGGACTCGACCCTTGGAGGGCCCTTCCAACCCCTAGTGACCTGCGTGTGTGTACATCCTCTGTAGACTCTAGCTGTGCCATTAAAACAGAAAGGATTTTTCTAAAATAGAAAATCAACAACTTCTGGTGTTATTTTTTCATTAGTCAATTGGTGTCGACTGCTGTACAATTAAGAATGTTTCAGTTCTGACTTATTTGATCTCGGCTCAACAATTGCAGCTTCCCAGGAAGATGTCCTAGTGAATCAGTTCATCTGGGCAGACCCAGAAGCCTGGCAAGCCACAGTGTCTGCCGTGCCATTACAACACTGCAAATGCTCCATGGCATGAGGTGTTACACATACAAGGATTAACCTTGGAAGAACATTAGAACCTAAGCTATATTTAGGGTCAAATCCTTCAGGGGAGCAACAATAGAAAAGAGGAAGCCACGCAATTTATTAGGCAGTTATGAAGTCCTCACCATTCTTAAGGGTCGCAAAGATTTTACATCCACTGAAGGAATTTCAGATGGTGAGTCACATTCTTCCAGAATCTTCACTTCTCCCTTGAAATTGAAGTCTGAGTAAGCAAGCCATCTATAACAATAAGGATGAGGGACTTATTAATCTCATTTAGACAGATTACAGATGCTAAAATCTTATTACAATGATTTTCCTTTTTGTTTCTTAAGAATTAGATGATGTGTTTTTGATGCTGCCAGCACATCAGAACAAAGCTGTATCTATATACACCGGCAACATCAATGGCAAAAAGATCACAGGTAGTTTTTTCAGTCCAAGCTAAATGATAGAGTGAAATTACCAAATTGTCCACTTACTTTAAGCAGCCAGCTTGTTAGACTGTGAGTTAGACAATGAGTATCCACGCAAAAACAATGCTGGTACTGAGGATGAGAGATCACCATCAAGTTTTTACCTAGGATTGTCACTTTTGGAGTGGAAAAGCTCCTCACATTAGTAAAGCTTAATTTTTTTCAGCAGAAGTTATTAAAATATGCTGATTTGTAACACTTTTGGAAAGTAAGCTATCGTTGCTTTGACAAGAAGATTAATCCTTCAGACTGTTTTAAATCAAAAAGAAAGCTGAATGCAAAAGTGGGACACAGGATTAGTAGAGCATCTAGGGAATGGAGAAAGAACTCATATGGAGAATTATTTTCTCAAAACTACATGCACAGACCATAAGCAGGTGAAAGTTACACTAAGTTTTATCAAAACTAAGATAAGGCTCCGTTTTTAATTGCTTCACCAGCTCAAGCTTTGCAGATGTACTGTGACGTTGTTGGAAGGAAGGCTTGGCTCACGTGGAAAAGCAAACACAAGACTCGTGCAGCAGAACAGCTAATGCCATTCTGCAGTGATTTATGAGAAGAGGAACAGAACTCCCAAACTTCAGGAACTGTAAAGTGTTGGCCACTTACCTAGGAAACAGACCGTTCTGTTCAATACAGGAAATGCTGGGCTAGCTAAGGGCCTGTATGATATTGCATCATCTCTCTCCAGTAAGTCAGGATATGTCTGCAGCTTGAGAAATGCCTGGATGATGTAACACTATTTTCTGGTACTCAGCCACAGTGCTATTGCTGTAACAGGCGGGTGACTAGGGAGACACTATTCTCCAATGAACTAAAAGCTAATTATAGCTGAGTTGCTTCTTCTATTTATAAAGCTACACAGACATGGAATTATAGAAGACCTGTCAGCAACTAGAGGACAAATGCCTTCAAAATGTGGTTCCAATACTAGGAGCCCACACAGTATATTACTGAAATGCAGAGCAGGGAACGTCTAGTGGTGTTAACTGATTAGTAGCAGAAAAAGCACAAATATTGTCCCTATCACTGCCTGATTTTCATTCTTTGACGTCATTCCTCTACCTGCTGCAAAATGTGATTAAAAAAGTTCCAGTACTCACACTTCTGATTTGACTCTTATATAAGGGTTTGTCTCAACGTTCAGTTCTTCTAAATTGGCAACTGCACTCTGTATGCAGATAGGAAGTCCCTCTGCACCACCAGCTGCTGGGCAGAACTCTACTTCTGGAACACCACAGTCCTGCGGAAACAAACCAAAGGGTAAGGCTTATCCAGAGCCTGCCACACTGCAGTAGGGGAAGGACCTGCAATGATTCCTTCCTTCTTCTCCTGTCTTCTCATTCTTCTAATCTAACACCAGGCTTCCAATGATAAAAGGAGATTACTTTTTGAAAGTAAGCCTGGAATTTTTAGAAAGGCTAATGGAGGTAAATTTCCAGTGCCTGCTAACATGTAATGAAGAGCTATGCATTTATGCCTGCTGGGCTACTTTCAAAATAGCCCAGTTGACATACTCACAAGGGTAAGGGACTGGCACTACTTACTGGCAGACAAACCATGCACATAATACTGTTGAGTTAGTTTTCTTAAAGATGATGCTTCCACAACACACGTACAGATACCTAGGATGCATGCATGACTAAAACTCCCGCAGTGATAACTAGGTCTGTAATGCATCCAGCTACGGTGCTAAATACATTTATAGCATTTTAGGCAAAAAAAAAGGGGAAGAGTCAGTGCTAGAAAATGTTTGTTTTGTTAAGTAAACACTTTAGTAATTTCCCCATTACTCTGCGTGACACCAAAGATCTTCTACTGATAAATACCATGCTGGAGAACAACTTACTGAACTGCTCTAGGAATGCGGGGATTTTACTGACCCACACTCATTTGATGATATTTATACAAAGTGCATTTCTCATACTTTCTTCCCCAACATTCACACAAATAATAGATCAATGAGCATCTTCTGGAAGGCCCTGCCTCAGGTGTACTTTACAAGGACAGTTCTCCTGCTACAGTGAAAGGCAGCTCAAGTGCTTACAAAGTCTGCTCAGGTGTAGGTGGGAACCTGCAGTTCTCAGTGACAGCTTCACAGCACTCTGACCCACGGGCCCATCCGCATTAGGCGAAAGGGCTTGGACTGTACAGAGACCCCCAGAAGTACTAGACATGGCTGGAAGAAGATGCCCCTTGCATAAGCACAAGAGAAGAGGAGCTGTCCATAAGGGTGCTCTCTGAATTTGTTGAGGACCCATGCAGGGTCACACCATGACAGAGAAGCTACGTGGCCTGTGGCTTCTGCCAGACCAAACACGTAAAACAGAAGACCTTGCAGAGAAACTCAGCAATAGAGCACAAAAGCTCTTGAAGTTACAGAACCTCATCTCATGACAATGCCTGCATGCTCCTTACCCCATACAGGGTAGGAGTGGAGCTTTGAAATGAAGAATCACAGAATCATTAGGGATTGGAAGGGACCTCGAAAAATCATCTAGTCCAATACCCCTGACACAGCAGGATCACCTAGACCATGTCACACAGGAACCCATCCAGGCAGGTCCTAAACATCTCCATTGAAAGAGACTCCACAACCTCCCCAGGCAGCCTGTTCCTATGCTCTCTCATCCTCACTGTCAAGAAGTTCCTTCTCATATTTATGTGGAAGCTCCTATGTTCCAGCTTACAACCTCATCCAATCACTAGATGACATTGAGAAGAGCCTGGCTCCCTCCTCCTGACACCCACCCTTCACATATTTATAGACATTAATGAGGTCACCCCTCAGTCTCCTCTTCTCCAAGCTAAAGAGACCCAGCTCCCTCAGCCTCTCCTCATAAGTTCACAGAATGTTAGAGGTTGGAAGGGACCTCGAAAGATCATCTAAGTCCAACCTCCCCTGCTGGAGCAGGGTAAGCCTACAGTACTGTCTCAAGTTGTCCTACGGGGCTCAAACCCATGACCCCAGGAATTCAGAGTCCCATGCTCCACCAACTGAGCCAATCAGGTGCCCTATGCTGGACTCCTTCCAGCAGCTCCACATGCCTCTTGAACTGAGGGACCCAGAAGTAGCATCCCACCTAGAACCACATATCTTCTTGGTTATCTTGGCATTCCTGCCCATGGCAAGAAGGGTGGAGTAGATGATCTCCAAGGTCCCTTGTAACATAAGTAATTCCATGATTCTACAATCTAAGTTCTTTCAGTAATTATTGAACTGTCAGCAAAACATGTGGCAATTCTAATAGATGGGTTTCAGGCTATCATTTCACCTTCCTCATGAGACCTGAAGTAACACAGTATATATACTGCCTCAGCAATTCTTCATCGTGCACCATCATGTTTCCTCCGTGTTGTACCTTGCAAACAATGCACACCTTTTCTTTTCAGAGCAAACCCTGCAACATCAGAATTTTTTACTTGCAGATGAACAAAACCAGAAGGACTGGGAATCAGAACTTTCTAGTACAATGCTACTGTATGGCAAAGTGCTGTGGAATGGCACTCCTCAGTCCTAAGGGTACTGCTAGGCATTATAAAACAAATACTTTTAAAAACACATGCTTTTCACAGTTCTATGTCCAATGTATGCATCTTATTAAATCACAGTTAAGAAACACCTGAAGTTTGTGTTTTCTAGTGAACAATAGCCGGAATGCAATACGGCTGCGATACGTGAATCTGACCATGAAGCTAGATACGTAAAATTCTAAGTAAGAATTTACATAAGAATTTAACAAATAACAATGGCAGACTCTTTAGGGTTTCTAAGACAAAGTACCTACAAGACTAGACAAGCAGCAAAATAAAGTGTCTTTGCCTGTGGGCTCAGACACAACATGAGAGAGAGTATGTTTTAATTTTAATTCAGTAGGAGGTTTTAATTTTTTTCCATTTGAAGATTGGGAAAAGACAGTCTGTAGTCTCTTTTCAAGTCTGCTCTCCTGACGCTGAAGCTCACAAGGCCAGCTCTCCCTCAAGATGTGACGAATGCAGCAGGCACAGCACAAGCAACTCATCACTAAATCTCTCATTTATTACCATCCCTCTCCAGTGAGATTTGGACAGTCATAAAAAAGAGTCTACTCACTGTGATGGTATCTTTTGTGTGTACTAGATTAAGTTCACAAAATCCTTTCATGAAGTGTCACATAGTAAACTGAGGTCTTCTTCAAAAGCAATTCGAACTTACGCTTTTAAAAAAAGTTATGTGTTTCAGCAAGAATCATAGAATCATAAGGGATTGGAAGGGACCTTGAAAGATGATCTAGTCCAATCCCCCCTGCCACAGCAGGATCACCTAGACCAAGCACGTAGTATTTTCTTAGCCTACTTTTACAAGTCACAAATATACATTTCAACTTAAACATTGAGTGTAATGTATACATATTAATTCACAGACTGCAGAAAATTGTGTTTTATTATTACTGTATTTGCAGATTCACACTCGAGTACTGTGCCACTAACTCAAATAATTTAAGTTTGGAGTCTTTAACTTGCTAAATATTTGCCCTGGCATGTTTGTATTTGCCTGAGTGCCTTTAACAGGCTCCATCAGTGTCAGAGTTTCTTTCACATTGCTAATAAAGCCACCATTCTTTAGAAACAAAATAAAAACCATACAACTTTGATAGCATTCAGGTCGAGAACAGCATCCTTCAGCTTGAAGTCCTTTCATTAGTAAGGCGTCAAGATTTTGAAATAAGATACCCACATGCAAAACTATCACCACAGGGTTCCAGGGCACATCCCTAACTGGAAAGTTTCCTCCCTATACCTGCTGCCCCCGGCTCTGCCACCGACATCACAAGCAATCAAAACTCATGTCATACTCATTATGCTACTGACACATCAGGCCAATAAAAAGCAAAGAAAACAGATTAGGTAGCTGTGCTCATTTCCAATGATAATACACCACCAGCAAATGCTTAGGTAGGTCACAGCCTCCAGGCAACCCGCTGTCCTGTTTTACCCTGCGGTACTCTCCTCCTCCCTCCAAACAGTCGCTCTTGAGTGCCAGTTCTTTCCTCATGGCCTTTTGGGAGCAGAGATGTTTACAGTAGCACGAGGAGTACTCACGCTAGCTCACAGAGAACAGCCACTTCCAAAACAGTGATGCAGTCCTCAGCAGAAAGGTTAAGGCTTCCCTTGGAGAGTTAAGACGACTCGCAGGACCTCAGCAAAAAACATTACTCTCCAGAGGCATCTCTGACATTTTCCTAGTCTAACCAAGACACCAAGACCTCTATCAGAAGTAAGAGCCCCAGAATCTTCAACACCCCCCCCCCAAGTGGTCTTGATTGTTTACCCTTCTTCCAGATGTAAGGTTACAGCCCAAACAGCGTTATCAGAAGTGAATAATCACAGCACTGTCAGATCTTCTCCTTGCACATGCAAACTGTGGTGACTGAAGTGATCAAAATAGCCTATTTAAATGAGGCAGACTTTTATGTCAACAGGACAAAGAATGACTTCTTCAAGTCTGCCTTCTTATTAATGCCAAAGCAACGACAGGAGCAGAGACTATTGAAAACCAGGCCTAATTAGTTCTGGTATTCACAGGATTGCTTTTTAATACAGTCTAGACACGCATCTTGTTTTTGATACAGTTTGTCCTTAGGACACGCCAGCTTCTGCAGCACTCGTTATTTCAAATCCCACACGCTGTTGGTCCTCCAGTTTGTGTTACCCATCCATAATTGCCAGTGTTCCTGCTCTGTAACACTCTTTCTACCACTCATCAGCGTCAAACCAAGCTGTGGAACTCAAGAGGGCTGGTAGTAAAATAAGTAGCATTAAGGAAATTAATGATTACTGTCTGAAGCTGCTGGGTGTCTTCCTGTGGCATCTGACAAAGTAGTTTCTGCTTGAATTAATAACATCTTTTCACCTACCAAACCACAAACAAAAGAAACACACCCTTCAAGTAATACTGTGACCATTCCCGCTACAAAGAGCTTTGCTTAAGGACAGTCCACAAGAAATCCAGTAATTCCCTACCTAACCATATTGCAGACAGTGGTTATAAGCTGATTATACCTTGGAAGAGACTGGTTTCCAAAAATTACTCCAGAAAGAAAACATGAGCATCTCTTCTCTCAGCTCTTGTTTTGGGGAAGGCCATATTTAACCCCTTCTTTGAGTTTCCACAGCAGAAAAAGCCCTCCACGTATATAAGATCAATAAATGCCTTTGCACTAGACCAGATAAATTACTTAGCTAAACAAACTGTTCTGCAGAAGCTGAACTGGCATGTGCAGGCAGATTTTGCTAGCCCAGGCTCATGCTGCCTTGTCTTAATGGAATTCAGACTCACCATTACTTCAAATAGGTCATCGTTTTACTAGCTGCACGATCTGTTCCTTGGGGACCTTTTTTCCCTTCTAAGTTTCTTCAGCTCAAACACACATGGATACCTCTAACGCATATCTGCAGTAAGTCAGGCCACAAGCTAACCACAAAGCTAACAGAATCTTTGCTTTGTGGAGGCTGGAAGCCAAATCAGAGCACGAAGCTACTGGCAGATTGCTTCCCAGCAAACTAACATCTGCCAGTAAAAAAAGTACCTCCTCCAGTTAGTAAACATCTGTTTTCATCTTCTTGGCAAGCCATATAGCTTCTCAAACATCTAGCCAATTTTCAAACCTGCTAACCTAAGGCATCTGAGTGGTCATCAATCAAAGCACCATAAAAAGCCACTTGAAGAATCAGAAAACAAACCAGAAAGGCTGGACACACACAGTCAGTATGAGAAGACTAGGCACGAGAAAAGTCACTGAGCTACCAGCTTACGAAAAAGAGAAGATCACAAACTCATGAACTGCCTGAAGTAGAAACAGCTATTTCTCAATGAAAAATCATTTCTATGTTTTTCACAAACAATAAAGAAAAAAAACCCCAAGAGTATCACTTTGGCAAACTACCTTGTAAAAGCTGTTCCAGAGCAGCCAAAGTACAACTTAACGATAGGGATGCTTTAATGAATAAAGGTGCAGAGAACAAAACCCAGTCTTGTGAGTTTCATACCCACTCTAGCTCCACAGAGCCCTATGGACTAAAAGCAAGCCTGCTAGAGGTTTAAGTCACATGAGAAACTCTCCTGATTCCTGAACTAGTGCACTGTAGCAAAACCTTCTGAGAACCACACAAGGACAATGCTCAAACATGCTCAGCTTCAGGAAAGACACTGAGGTACTGGAGTGGGTCCAGAGGAGCAACAAGGCTGCAAAAGGGACTGGACGGGAAGTCTGATGAGGACATGATCATAGAATCATCAAATCATAGAATCATTAGGGATTGGAAGGGACCTCGAAAGATCATCTAGTCCAATCCCCCTGCCAGAGCAGGATGAGGGAGCTTGGGGGTGTTTAGCCTGGAGGAGACTCAGCAAGGACCTTATCACTCTCTATAAAGACCCGAAGGGAAGTTGTAGACAGGTAGGGGTCGGGCTCTTCTCCCAGGCAACTACTGACAGGTTGAGAGAGCAGGACCTGAAAGCTGCACCAGGGGAGGGTTAGGTTGGATGTTAGGAAGCACCTCCACATGCAAAGGGTGATCAGACACTGGAATGGACAGTCCAGGGCAGCAGTGAAGTCGTCATCCCCAGAAGTGTTGAAGGACAGACTGGCTGTGGCACTTAGTGCCCTGGTCTAGGTGATTGTGATGATGTTAGGTCATGGGCTGGGCTGGATGATCTTAGGGAGTCTTTTCCAGCCTCATTAATTCTGTGATTCTATATTACAAATACTTTAATCAAGCATGATAAAGCTAACCACAGTGTCTTTCCTGTGCAAGAGTTTTATTTAATATCCAAAAACAGTTTCCCTTAGCTTGACACCACAGTTCCATGTGCTGTAGCAGTACTTCATTACGTGGCCTTCCACATCCTTGATCAATATTCATATTTCACATTGGTCAAGTTCTTTTAATGTGCTTAGCTCAAATAAATGGTAACTCCACTTTTCATGCCCGCAGCCAGGCTCTTTATTCATTTATCTGTTGTCCAGCCTTTAAGAGAATGAAGACGTATTTCTAATTGTTATGACATTGTACTGACAACAAGATTATGATTGTACAATGCCCTCTATACCAGCAGTGAACAAAGAAATACATTTTCTTCCTGAGAAGCTTACACACTGTGATATAAACGACAATTAGCTCACAGTAAAGAGCCCTTGCCCTGTGAATAACTGGAATGTTATGCTAAACAAGAGCACTAAGTCTCCTTAAATCACAAGATCTGGTAAATATATTCCTCATTCACTCGCTAACAATGGATGCATTATATTTAGTTTTAGGCATCTGATTCCTATCTTTTCCACAAAACGTCTTTTAAACATTTTAGAATGTCTCTCTGTACACAGAGCAAGATGCTGTAGGTGTATCACTTGTCCATGTGGAAATCCTAGAGACAGCACAAACCTCTACAGAGAGCAGCGATAATTTTAGGAGGTTATGCGACACAGATGGGATTGGAAAACCAACGACTAACTTTTGAAACTGGAGCCACACAGACACAGTAAATGGTTTAAGTGTAAGATAAATTAATCTCTGAAAAAATATGAATATGAATTTTAGTTCAGTTAACTGGAGAGGTAAATGTCTAAAAGGAGGGGAGTCATTGTGTCAGGTAAAGGTGATGAAAAAGTAAGATAATTCATCTGCCCACTAGCTTCAGGAAGAAAGGGAAACTTAGTACAGCAAAAGCCTCGGAATTTATCTCGAAGGTGAAAAATGTGATACGTTGCAAATGTGACTAGTCAGCATACATACCTTGCTGCTGCCAGGAATACACCACTACTGGCGACAGAAATCATGCACAGGAGTATATTGACAAGGTCTATATACCTTTGTTACATGCTTGATTGAACCAACTGTGAAGCTTCTTCGACAACGTTTCGCGCCCAGGAGACCCCAAAAGTCATCCACCACCGTCTCTCCTTCTTCTAGCACATATTTCCGACCCTGGAACTTTGGCTTCTCATAAAAAATCCAACTGTAATAATAGAATGAGCCGAGTTGCTGCTGTTAGGTAAGATTTTCCTTATACACCACATCTACCAGAAAGCTCAGTAATGAGCTTTTCTTATCAAGTAAATTATCAAACCTTTCTTATGCTGTCCCTCAGTAATTACATTCACTTTTGATAAATCCAGGGATTATACTTCTATGCTTTAAGAGTCAAATACACAGTTTGCCTCCAGGATGCAGCCTAACGTAACTGAAAATATTAACTGTATAAAAATAGAGCTAAACCTCCAGGTAAACAAAAAGCCTTATTTAACCAGAACAAATATATTTACTGACATATCAAACTGTGCATTGTTCAGGCAGATACTATCCAAGGCACAAGACTTATGCATACTCATAATGGCATTCAGTACTTCTTAAGGTGTTAAAGGAACGTATGCAAAACCAAACAAGGCCTCCTCAAAACTGCGTCAATGTGACACGCATCGGTACCGTGGCTGGCAGTCACAAACAGGCACTTTAAGCACCACCAAGCACATTCCAATGTGGCAGCTGCTGCGGTTCCAGCCCCAGCTTCCCAAAGCAAGCTGAGAAACACTTGTAATATCTGCTCTAAAGGTACTTGGGTATCATTCACATTTAGGTTCCTCTAAACACTACTTTGTAAACAGCAGCAGAGATTGATCATTTTACGGTCATTTTGCAACAGCTAGTATAGATCATGAAACTGAACTGCAAATATAACCCCTCATCATCACATATTTTCTTTGGCACATACGTATTTCTGGTGATGATTACGGCTGTACTGTCTCAGAACAGCAGGCAAAAAGCCTAAACTTAATTGTGGCTGTGCCAGAAATTTTCTGTTTGAAGGTAGTTGTCGAGAGAAGCAATATTTGGGGTTCTTTTGGTACTGCCATACATGAAGCCCTGTTTCATGCTTTTTCATTGCTATCCATCTAATTATACAGAAAGAAAAAGATGCTCTTGCAGCTCAGATGCATGGCATACATGAAAGAGAGGAAAAGAAAAGATAACATACATGCAGTCTGCTGCAAAGACTCTATTTAAATGGCCTGGAATTCTTACCATCCTCTAATTATCCTAAGCAATGCTCCAATGGGAAAGATCCAGGATGTGGTATCTGGCACATCAGAATTAATTTCTCGTTTACTTTTGTCGCCATGAATATCATAAACGATAATCTGAAACAACACACAATGCACACACGAGTGAGGGGTTGTTTCAACACACAGTGCAGACAGTTATCTTTTGCTGGGAATGAAACTTCTTCAGCTTTGTGCCCACACAACTGACAGGCTCCATGTTTTCTTTTATGGAACATTCTGCTGAACTGAAACTGTACTTGATGATGGAAATGCAGTAAAATGACTAGCAGCAGGGTTTTTAACAGCATCATCTCATTACTAGTATAAGCAAGCACTGCATATTTAATGCACCATTAAAACACAGAAAACCAGATTTCAAACTTCAGATGTTTTGCTCTGAAAAATTCGAGTCCAACCTATGATGCAATGTTTCATATTGATTCTATGACTCCAATTCTGCTTACCTTTCCAGGTCTTGGATTGTATTTGAGACCTGTCCTGTCAATGATGTTCTGAAATTAAAAGGATATAGAAAATCACCATTAACATCTACAGCAGCAGCACAAATCATGGACAGATTATTATGAAACAGGAGTTATTCAGGACAGATTATTTCTGCAGGAATAACCCAGATTTGTTTATCTGTCCTTCACAGTGAGTCCAAATATTTTAACAGAATCAAACACTCATCAGAAAGCAGCAAGAACTATGAAGGAAGAACTATTATGGAAGTTATAATTTCTGGAAATGTATTATCCTTTTCCAACGCACAATAAGCTGCTTGTTCCAACAGCAGCGAAACCAGAAGAGATCACTAGCACAGACTGAAATGTCCTCAACATCCCAGAAACACTTCTTCTTCAATTACACTTCTGGCCTATGTGGCATTTTCAGTTTCCAGATACTGGAAGACCTGTTTCCGCACCCTCAACTGCCACTGCTTTACGTGACTTAAATAATAAAGGCTAATCTCCAGAACCAATAACATTACTCACCTGCTAACTGAGCTACCATTTGTGGAGGTCTGTGAATTAAATAAGCCAGAAGTGGATTTTTTCCTGTTTTTGATAACAGAGCTCTATTCAGCTCACAAGTGCGAGAATTAAAAAGCAATTTTAATAAAAAATGGAATTCCATCACCTTCTGGTTGAAATGCCCTTAGGATGGACAAGTCTGTGCTTTGCTATTATTCAGGCTTAAACATCTTCTGTGAAACAATTAAGTCACTTTCAACTCTGTGATGAACCAAGCATTCTGTGTTTGTAAACATTATTTTATCAGAAGACTTAGGGCTGGACTTGATGATCCTGAAGGTCTTTTCCAGCATGATAAAGGAAGTGAACATCTCTCTTATGAGGAGAGGCTGAGGGAGATGGGTCTCTTGAGCTTGGAGGAGACTGAGGGGTGACCTCATTAATATCTATAAATATTTGAAGGGTGGGTGTCAGGAGGATGGAGCCAGGCTCTTCTCAATGTCATGTGGCGATAGGACGAGGGGCAATGGGTGTAAGCTGGAACATAGGAGGTTCCATATAAATATCAGAAGGAACTTCTTCACAATGAGGGTGACAGAGGGAACAGGCTGCCCAGGGGGGCTGTGGAGTCTCCTTCACTGGAGACATTTAAAACCCTATGTGACTTGCTCTAGGTGATCCTGCTGTGTCCAAACCCTAATGATTCTATGAGTCTGTGACTTTTTTTAAAAAAGCTATCATCTTACACAGCCTAATCAGTTTATGATAAAATATTAACCTTAAAAAGGGAGGAAAGAATACAGAGAGATAGTAATTTTGATCCAGGGGTAATCACTTTGATTATTCGTGGTATATGATACAACATCTTACCGTTGACAATTCTCCCAGCTTTGGCATGGTGTTTTCTTGAGACCAGTGAATCTTTGGCTGCAACATATCCTGGAGAATGCTCCCAAACCTGGTCCCCTTCTCGGAGGGGCAGCTGTTGGCAGATTTCAAATACTGGTAATACACGCTTGTAGGAGGAGTATGCCTAAGAGTGGCATCACCTTTCTGTGAAAAAGGCTCAGAAGGTGTTTGACTGGGAGCAGCTGCATCTGGAAATGCTTCTAGTTGTTCCTTGGAGTCGAGCTGTTCTTTAGAAGGAAAAAGTGCCTGTTCAGGTAAAAAAGATGTATTTTGCTCATTTGATTTGAGGGCTCTTTTAAAATTTCCTCTCCACTGGCTGGAAAGACAGTTGTCTTCTCTCTCAATATCAACTGTATTTTCCTTGTATGATGATTCTTCCTCCTGCTCTTCCTCTACTTCCTCCTCCTCATTACTGAACTGAGTAGTAAACTGTAAGCGTTCAGAAACTGACTGGAGAAGGGAAAGTACAGACGCATGGTCAGCGTTATCTTTAGATGTTCCACTAGGACAGGCTTCTGGTGACACATCTGTGGAAAGTAAGTCTTCTTGGGAACTGTCATCTTCATAGATTGGAGACAAAGAGAAAGGATATACTCTGTAGCGCTTGGCTTCCACGCTCAGAAACGACTCCGAGCTACGGTTATCTGCTGCTTCACTCGACTTGTTATCCTTTCTATAAAGACAGGCTGGCTCATGTTTACTCTTTGCTCCTTCACACATGAGATTGTCTATGTTATTGGAAGGCAAAGAAAGAGAACCAGTGTCCATATCATCAGCTGAGACAGCTTTGTTCTCAGTTTGAAGGGCACCTTCATAAATGATAGTAAAAGAACTGTTTTCCCACTGTTCAATTAGAGGAGAAAGACCTGTTGATTCCTTCATGTCAGCAGTGCAGTCCAGACCATTTTCAAGCTGATCATTGTTCTTCATGACTTGATCCTTTATCTGGGCCTCTTTCAGAGTCTCATTACTTTGGACACAGACTGTGTTTAAGCAGTTTTCCCCCTCACTGTCCTCTCCAACAACAGACAATTCAGGCACAACAAAATGTGTATTTGTTCCAACATTAACCTTGGCTGTCCCTCTTGCCCCTTCTCCTAGTTCTTTGTTCTCCACTGCCTCTGAATCTTCTAAGGTTGCTTTTACTTGTGCAGGTATGACTTCTGCAGCCTCTCTTCTGCAGTCTTCTGCGCTGCTTTCCAGAGGCCCCCGAGGAGTGTTTTTCTCTTTGGATTCACTCTGCATGTCGATACTCTCTTCATCAGGTGTAAAAGATGACACATTAACATTTACAGTTGGCAGCCATGTGCACTCAGTCATATTTATATTATTGCACGAGTCTTTTAACGGCAACGGCAAAGGCATTTCTTCAGTCACAGTAGCATCTGTGTGCACTGAATGATCAGATTGTCCACTAGCTGCTGACGCTCCAGCTTTGCTGCACAACTCTGCTGCAGCCAAATGTTCACACACCTCGCTGTTGTGTCTCTCACTTGCTGCCGTTGTAAGATCCGATTCTGGCTTCTCTGAACTACCAGTGTGTGGAAAACCATTTGTTTGGCACGTAAATGCATTATTTGGTATCTTCTCACCACTTTGGGGCCAATCTACATCATCATCCATGCTGTTGGGAAGGAAAGGAGAACCTGAGCAATCTGCAGCTTCACAGCCTGCAGCTGTACTCCAAGTTTGCTCTTTGTCAGCTGGCTCCCATGTTTCGGCAGGTAACTTCACATTTGGGTTGAAAATCTTCAGTGTTTCGGGCTTAGGTTCAGGCTCTACCTTTGCAGAAGGCCTTTTACTCCCACTGTCTTGCCAGTGACTGGATTCCAGTTCTTGTCTGGCCATATGAATGACTTCATCAATTATTTCTTTTGCTTTTAGTGATAGTGAAGTGTGGGAGTCAATTTTATCAGGGAGGTAAGAAGCTGTCTTTGCATCTTGCTCATTTGTGTCCACTGTTACACTTCCTGTAGGTGAACACGAGCCTCCTCCTCTGCTCTGATTAAAACATTTTAATGACTGCACAGCTGGTGGAATTTCTGATGCTTCCAGCTGCAGAGTTTCAGCTTTCTGATCATTTAGACTGTCCGTGTTGGTTAAACTATCCTGGCTCCCACAAAGCTGGCAGACACCAACAGCTTGCTTTGCTATTATTTCTTCTACAGCCAAATGCAAAATTGAGTCCACTATTTCCTCAGCTTTTTTAAACAACACAGGATCTTGGAATTCAGCACATTCTTGTCCCTTTGCATCTTTCCATACTTCCTCAGAACCGAGCTCATTTGACTCTGCAGGTGCAGCAGCTGTTTGATCACCCATCACAGAAGGGGTTTCTGAGACGGCAGCAGCAGGGTCACCAGGAATCACCTGTCCCACAGCATTTCTGCACGTGATGTCACTACAGGCTGACTCAGATGGTGTTCCCAAAGGTTTCAAAGGACAGATGGGTGATGGCATTGCCTCTGCCAAGATACTGCTGTCAGTCTGCTGTGTGAAGGCGACTTCCTCTGCCCCATCACCGGCTTTGGAACTGTAAGAATTACTGTCGACCTGTGCAATGCTCAACATTTCCAAGGCAGAAACAGGAAGATTGGAGGCTTCTGTGGACTTCACAGTAGGTGAAATAGGTCTGGGGATGCAAACACTCCACACGTCTACTCCAACAGCAGAGTTACCAAGCATGGCTCGAGGAAGCTCAGGTTCTAGAGAATCTGCTGAGCATGCAGCTCCTGGTTCTCCTGAGCAAAGTGGTACCTTCGTCATTCTGTCCTCAAGGATTATTCTCCTTGACTCAATGGCAGGAAAACCAGAGCTATCCTCTTCAGAAGCAGCTGACCAGCCAGCTCTCTGGCCAGTTACACAGTTAGTGGCAGGAGAAGGCATCTTCCCTTGGCTGTCAGATGAAGAATTAAGTATTGTAGGTGATATCCTAGGCTTACTACTGTTTTCATTCTTGGAAGAGAAGCTGGCACACCCACCTTTGGAAATGGTTGGAGATGCAGAAATTACATCTACATCAATGTCTTTTTCACAGGTGACAGCAGAATGGTTGGTCAACAGCCCTTTTCCATATCTCAAAGCAGAATGAGAATCTTCCATTTTTTTTTCTTGTGACTTAGAAATGTGAGCGGGAAGTTCAAAGATGTGATCTTTACACTCAGAAGGAACAAAACCAACCTCGGTTACACCAGTCTCATCAATTTTAGAAGCAGCAAGAGTACAACTGTCTGTCCTGTCAATGGTCATCAAAGAGCAAGATGCAGTCTTTGCTGTGTGATCTTCTGTGTGTATAGCTAATGCCTTGGCAGGACCACCTTGAACAGTTTCAGGACCATGGTCATGGACCTGAACAGATTTCTCTGAGAGACTCATCTCTACAGGCTCAAATAATTTGCTCTTCTCATATTCAAGATCAGGACAAGAAAGTCTCTTTCTCACATCTTTTAAACTTACTTCCCTTTTATCTACCATTCTATTTTTTAATTCGTAACTAGGATGAAGAGAAGCTGAGCAACAGCCTCCGGATTCAGAAGACTCATAAGTTACCAAGAGAGGTGCTGTCTGCTCACCAAAGCCAGAGTATGACACATTGGGAAGGTCTTCCATGGCAGCCTCTGACGAGGCCTTCATTGATTCCACACCCTCGGTTTCCAGACAAGATGAAGTAGTCTGTGGTGTGGCAGTATCCTTTGAATTCTCCACATGGATTAACTGGTGATCATTTTGTGTGTTCACTGAATTCTGTAACTCACCCAGTTCTTCATTACAAGTCTCCCTGTCTATAACTGTATCTTCATGATGTTTAATGGATGACACTGAAGTAGTTAGGTCACTTGTGGCTATGCACTCTTCTCCTTTGGACTCTGTGCTAGGCAAAGTGGGTATGTGCTCATTAATGGGTAAAAGAACACTATCAAGAGAGTTCTGTGGATTCTGTTTTCTTTCTGCAGCTGCCACAATTTTCTGTGGATCGCTTTTTCTTGGATCACAGTCTTTATTTGCACTACCTGTGTGCCAGTCTGCTGGCTGCCGAAATGTAGTGGTATCGGAATGAAACGTCTGGACATCCAGCACCACCTCCAAGTGATTATCCATCTCACAATTACAGCAAAATAATTCCTTACTCATCTGTCGTTCTTTGTTAGCTGTCTTAGATTTGGGTGAACGTAAACAGCCATCCTGCATTTCTTTTGTGGACTCTTTTCTAGCTACTTTAGTACAACTGCATTCTTCATCAAAGTTGGAAGTGGCATTTTTGTCTGCATGAAACAGAGCTTCTGCTTCTCCCAGCAGTCCGTTTTCTTTCCCAAACAAGTCATTTGCAGAACTCATTTTAAAGGATTTGGTAATCTGGGAACTGGAGTTAGTGAGGATCTCACTGTTTGTACTACTAGATGACACTAATGAATCTAGTGAATATGTCCTTTTAACTTCTGTTGCAGCTGAAGCTGGCGTATGTTTTAAGTCTATGCCATTAGATGATTCAGTAGATAAGACTGGGGGCTTTGCTGTTATTCCATGTACACTGTTTCCCAAGTAAGGCTGAGCTTTACCAGACTTCTTCCTTCCCATTTTAACTGCAGAACAATTTACTGTGGCATCATCTTCATGACCTTTACCCTCATCTTGTCCATCTTCTTTGATTAAGTGTCTTGACTTTGGAGAGACAGTTGTTTGGACATCTCCATTTTCTTTAACCCTTGAAGAAGCATTTACATTCTCAGTCCTTTCTACAACTTTTTCAGCTGCTTCTGATTGATTCTTCAGTAGCTGTCTAACTCTTGCAGAACCTCTATACGTTGCGTAAGTGACCGCTGGTGCTTCTGGCTTCCGTTGCATCTGCCTGTAACAAGGATCATTATCAGCACAACGCAGACTATCTAAAGAGCTACAGTGATATAAAAGTTAACACAAACTGTAGGTGATGTACAACACTGCTTCCTCCACAAGGTAGCACAAAATGTAGATCGCCTGAAACTTTATTCTTCATCTTTTTTCTGCTTTTTCTAAATAAGGGTCTGTGTGACAAACAATCCACACACTACCACGATACTGTTACCTTTTACTGGAAAAGCCTACTTAAAATATAAGCAATGAGTAGATGTTACTATAAACAACATCCATTGTTTGCTTTCTACTAAGAAATGCACTTACCCATGTGAGTCAACATCTGTGGTGACAGACATAAGCATGGTTTTGTGATGAGGCTGTATCCTCCTAAAGATACTTTGTCTATAAACCTGACATGCATATGGGACTGATGATGATTAAAATACTGAATTGAACTTCAACTTTTTACCCAAGCTCTCAACATATGGTTCAGGAATGGGACAAGGAGATGCAAAATGTGGAGAAAATAATGCATAAACCAGAGGATGCTTTATGAAACACAGGGTTACTGAGGGCAGTCCTGGGCCACTCACTTCAAGAGAGAGTTTGAGGGGTTGGAGTAGGTCCAGAGGAGCAATGAAGCTGGGGAAGGGACTAGAGGGAAAGTCCGATGAGGAGATGCTGAGTTTGCTGTAATTCTTTAGCCTGCAGGAGACTAAGGGGGAACCTTCTCCCTTTCTACAACTACCTGAAGGGAGGTGGTAGACAGGTGGGGGTCAGGCTCCTCTTCCAAGCAACAGAACGAGAGGGCAGGGCCTGAAGCTGCAACAGGGGACGATTAGGTCGGATGTTAAGAAGCCCTTCCTCACTCAAAGGATGATCAGACACTGGAATGGACTGCCCAGCGTAGTGGTGGAGCCCCCATCCTTGGAGGTGTTTAAGGACAGAGTGGCTGTGGCACTTAGTGCCCTGGTCTAGGTGATTGTGGTGATGTTAGGTCATAGGCTGGGCTGGATGATCTTAGAGGTCTTTTCCAGCCTCAATAACTCCATGACACTGTAATAATGAAAGAGAGTAACCAGAGACAGGTAAGAACAAAGACTACTTGAATGCTGGAAGAGAAGCACGTAAATGAGAAGCCTGGAAATGCAACAAGGAATTGGTAGATCTAGCCATTGGTAGATTTAGTCTTGAACTTAGTTGCAAAAGAGAACACAAAAATCTAACGAAGGAAAGACTCACCACAGAAAAACTCTGATCTCTCACAGCTCTTTGTGATAATATTAAGGAGAAATTCAGAGCCTGTCACTGCTATCTATAAGCAGTTTTTCTTCTTTCTTAAAGCTAAGAGGCATTACAATTACTCACTCTTCTTTCTAATGCTTTTCTCCTCACCCCTGTTTTGTCAGTTGAAGAATTTTCCCAGAAATTAGGCAGTAACAACATGAACGTTACAACCACCAGCTTTCCATTCTTGACTTTAGGACAAAGCAGATGCTTCAAATGTACTTAAACTCCACTTAAACTGAGAATAAACCCTTTCAAACTCTTGCCCAGTCTGACCCTGTCTGTAACATCATGGCTGGAAGTGTCTATTCACCTGTCTGGGAAACTGTCATCCTCCTTAAAACAAAACACTTTAGTTAAAATTTTAAATTCTAATACAAAATTATGACGATCATAAAAAATATCTAATTGCAGCTTATCTATTTAAGGCTTACACGTAGTTCACACTTTACTGAGAAGTTATTACAGCTCTAGAGTCGAGGACAAAGAAGTGACAAACAGAACATAAATCTACTAAGGAAAACAGAATAGCAAAACAAACAAATTTGTTTGAGTATCACTGACTAACTGCAACTTCAGATACTGCCTGTATGGGTTCCGAGTAGGTAATCTCTCAACAGGTACAGAAGAATATGAAAATGGAGTGGATTTAGCAATCTGAAACAGAGTTTCTTTTCTGTCAAGGCTTTAGAGGCCTCGATTCTTATCTAAATATAACCTTTATTTTGAATACTACTGGAACAGGCTGCCCAGGGGGGTTGTAGAGTCTCCTTCTGTGGAGATGTTTAAAGCCCGCCTGGATGTGTTCCTGTGCGACTTGGTCTAGGTGATCCTGCTGTGTCAGGGGGGTTGGACTGGATGATCTTTCAAGGTCCCTTCCGATCCCTAATCATAGAATCATAGAATCATTACGGATTGGAAGGGACCTCGAAAGATCATCCAGTCCAATCCGTCTGCAACAGCAGGATCACCTAAACCAAGTCACACAGGAACCTATCCAGTCAGGTCTTGAATATCTCCAGTGAGGGAGACTCCACAACCTCCCTGGGCAGCCTGTTCCAGTGCTCTGTCACCCTCACCGTGAAGAAGTTCCTTCTCAGGTTGATGTGGAACCTCCTATGTTGCAGCTTACAACCATTGCCCCTCATCCTAATGATTCTGTGATTCTATGATACTAACTAAAACCACAAGTATACTCCCTCATTGTGTGGTATTTAGACATGCAAAGGGCACTGGGTAAACCAAATACAAAACAATTCCTATCCATCAACATTAGATATGATATCAAAGATCATATCTAATATATGATATATCAGTGATATGAAATCATTGGCATACATCCCTTACCTGGTGAGATATAGTGATGCTAAGGCCAAAACACAAGAATATAGGAATTTAGAACTTGAAAATTAAGATTGCATTTGGATTAAATTCATTCTAAGCTCTGATTAAGGGTACAGGTTAGTCTCAACGTAAAGCTTCTTAGTCAGGTACAGTAAGTTACAGAGGAAGCAGGACAGTTGTGTATCAATAGGATGTCTCTCAGGCATTTGCAAAGTTAGAAGACTGAATGTGAGCACCTAAACCACCAGCTTAGTTTCCAGAGATACCTACAGCGGTAGCAGCTAAACTTCACACACCATTCCGCTGAAGTTGCTGTCTTCAGCATTCACACCTCTTCATGCATAAACATTTCTCAGAGAAAGAAAACAAATCACAGCTGGATTCAGGGTAGTAGAGACTTTGTTTTCCTAAAAAAACCCCTACATTGTTTTCCACTTTTTCAAAGAAAATTTTCATCTACATTAGCAAGTAGTTGCCAAACCTCATTCTACTGTAAAAGCTGGCCTCTGCCAGGTTTTTCTAACACAGTACTCTGCTTTTCCTGCAGATTTCCCTCTATCGAGATCTGCAGCAGATGCTGTTTTACAAGGGAACCAACCTCTCCTCTACAAATGTGGTGATTTCAGGATTTCTGACCTTTGGTAAAGAATTTGCTGCTTAGCATTTTATAAAAACATTTGCCAGCAGACCTCCTAGTTCTAACGCATTGACTTGTAGAGCACGTTGAAGTGGGCTCAGTCTGAACGCTCACACGCAACAAGACATGTGAAAAATTAAACCCCAGGTTGCTATGTGGCAGCAGCAATTCAGCTGTAAGTCTTATGAAACACACTCAGAAGTAGGCTGTGTCACAGACAATCTTTTGCAAGTGCCACTAGAGACCTGTTTCACAGACATTTAAAGTAGTAATTCTTCCCTGAGCACCAAAAGAATTCACCACTTCAGAACTTACCTTAAAAAAAAATCTTAGCAAAATTGTTTTTCAACTCATATGAGGACCCAGCTGACAGCCTGATTACACACAGAACCCAGTGTGCATTCTGTCTTGTATTTCAAACACTGGGAGATTCCTTCTTTCCTTATGGAGTCTCCTTCTCTGGAGACGTTTAAAATCCACCTGGCCGTGTTCCTGTGTGACTTGGTCTGGGTGATCCTGCTGTTCCAGGCGGATTGGACTGGATGATCTTTCAAGGTCCCTTCCAATCCGTAGTGTTTCTATGATTCTATGATTGGACTAGATGATCTTTTGAGGTCCCTTCCAGTCACTAATGATTCAATGATTCTATGAGCCTTTGATTCTAAGAGCACAGAGTGTACACTACATGGGTACTGCATCTCAAGTTGCCCAGGCAGAACAACTCCATGCTAGAATGCACTTAGCATCGCTGCTTAGCACTGGGCTCACCAGCTCAGGCTCAGCAGCACCAAAGCATAAGCATGCTGCTAGCTGGTCTGTAACATGCAACACTTGGCTCTCCCAACACATAGCAGCCAGTTCATGATCCACCTCACTGTGCGATTATCTAGACCACTCTGCCTCAGTTTGGCTGCAAAGATGCTGTGTGAGACTGTGTCAAATGCCTTACTCAAGTCAAGATAGGCCACATTCACATGCAACGACTATTTTTACCTCGTATCTCACTCTTCCAGATATTTTTTCCCTGGGCCAAGCAGTCTCCTGCTTTTTCAAGTATGCATGTGCACGTTCCCTCTAATCTCCTCGTACAAACCTCGCAGAGGTAGCTCCCCGAGCAGAGATCAGCAGACTACAGGCTCAAAACCACTGATCTAAATCAGTATGTCTTTTGTGGTTCCTGTCTTACCCTCCAAGGACTACTTAAAAATTATGCTATTGTTTATTTTCGCTTTTTCCATTTAGCTATTTGTCTACTGCAAACTTAACTGACAACTTGAAAAAAATCATGGTAAGGTCCTTTGTCTGGAAACAAGTGTCTTCATTTAAGTCACTTGGAAAAACCTTCTTGTGGAGTCAAACTTATTGAGCCAGCTGGTTTCTACACTCACGTCAGATCTCTGTAAATGGGAAAAAAAAGCCTTACTGAAAGAAAAACAAGAGACTGTGAGCCAAACGTAAAGTTTGCCATACACAACCTAGATGAAAGAACATGGATGTTTTAGTCAGACAGAACAGCTTCATCATTTAAATCTGAAGTCTGAAATACTTCAGTGTCCTGGGAATTAATAATTTATATTTCAATAGGTCAAAAGTTTGGTTGAACAAAGTGATTTGCGCGTAGTTAATTCGGCAGGAAATTTCAGCCCTAATGTTGCACAAAGACAATACAAAGTCACTGACAATGTTAATAAAAGCAAACATAGGCCCTGTGACCTTGGAAGGAATGCTTTTCCTTCCCCTTGCCCTTCACCGTGCTACTTCTTGATTATCCTCCCCACGTGGGAAAGTAACCCTTCTCCGAGTCTGAAGGAAGAAAGCACAGATCAAGGATGACTCAGTTCAGCAGGTGAATGACCAAGACCAGCAGGAAGGGCCTGGGATCACTCCCAGATCCTCACTGCCACCTTTCCCCAGCACCTGGTAACAGCCAAACTTTCCATCCCACAACTCTGGGGAGTATCCATGCACACTTACCCACCACCCCCTTCCCACACATACATCCCACGTAGTTCAGCCAGATACCCTGCACATCTTTGTCACACTCAGATACCCAGATGCCTGGGGTCTGCCTCTTCCAGGGAGCAGGGATAAGCATGGCCTGAGCAGCCTCTGCAGCAGTCCAGAGAAGGGCCACAAGGATGACTAGAGGGCTGGAGCACCTGCCTTATGAACAGGCTAGGGGAGATGGAGATGCTCAGCCTGGGGGAGAGAATGCTCCAGGCGGATCTTACAGCAGACTTCCAGTACCTGAAAGGGATCTACAAGAAAGTTTGGGAGGGACATTTTACAAGGGGCTCTAGTAATGATAGGGAGAAGGGGAAAGATTTCAAGCTAAAAGCAGGTAGATTTAGATGAGCTCTTCAGAAGAAACTTCTCACTATGAGGGTGGTGAGGCACTGGCACAGGCTGTCCAAGAAGTTTGTGGATGTTCACTCCCTGGAAGTGTTCAAGGTCATGTTAGATAGGAGCCTGGGCAGCAACCCGGTCTAGTGAGAGGTGTCCCTGCCTGTGGCAGCAGGATTGAAACTCTGATCTCTGAGGTCTCATTCAACCTAAGCTATTCCATTACTCCATGTGTTAAGGAAACCCAAGGGTTTGACTTCAGGATGCCGAGAACATGTAGGCAAGCAGACCTACCAGCAGGATGGGTCTCTCAGCATTATGCAGGTGCTGTGCGTGCTCTGAAGAAGCAACCAAAGTTGACTACGTGTTTGAGCAGCGCACCTGCCTACTTAAAGAACCCAGTGACAACCTCTCTCTCACACTACTTGCCACCCAAACAGTAGTCACGATGAAGGTACAAGGACTAAGCCCTTTTTAACAAGTAAAGGCCCAGGATGCCTGAACAATTAAGATTCCTTAACTTCAAAATCAAATCATAAAATGCTCTTCCTAAGCAACAGTGTCTCTATTAATAGAACACACTGCAGTTGAATAACCCTATTTTAAAAAGTTCAGTAGAAAAAACCAATCCAGTTAATTAATTTTCAGCTTAATTAATTCAGCTCAATTTTACACCATACATCTGTTATGAATGACTCCTAAACTAAGCAGCTTTCATCCTTCAGAAACACAGAAATCTTTGCTTTGGTGCCAAAAAGAACCTTTCCTTTGGCCCATGGCCCAGCTCTGGGCAGGTACCCTGCTCTGGTAGGCACGTCTGAGCCGGCATTTCTCCTACAGCAGAGCCCTCCCATTCAACCACCCCGCTATTGGAATGGGTGGCTAAATCTCCATGCAGCACTTGTCTTGAGAAGGTCTCCGTTGACCCATACAGGTCAACTGGTTTCAGAATTTTCAAGTCTGTGAATGGTGTTAAAGAGTAGCTTGTTCCAACCAAGATAGGCACAGAGATGGGTGCGGAAGAAGATCTAAGAATAACATGAAATCCTTCCATGAGAGTTTGGGGATTCCCTACAGCTAGATCACAGCTAGACGACAGATCATCCCACAAAATCTGGGGCAGAATGATCCCGATCTTCTCCCAGGACACTCTTCTGAATAAATTTTGGACCCTGTCAGGCTGTTCTAGAAGGGTGGAGCTACCCACACAGCTCATATCCACTTCAAGCGGTAGGCAGTCACTCTCAGGAACGACAACCTGTTCATCTGAGAAGCAGAAACATAGCATCACTGCACTTCCACAACTGGTTTCTTAAGGCAGAAGTCAGAAAGCCCCTGGAAAATGAATTACTATGGCCCTTTCCTCACATCACATCTCCCCAGTCCAAGACCTCTGCCCAACTCCAACTCGTGCAGCTTCAAGTGTCTGTGTAACACATTGCACCAGGGGATTAAGACTAAAAGTAACTGATCTAGGTCCAAACAGCAAGGCTTGCAGGCGTGCAGGGCATATGCTGGCAGGACCACCCAAGGTCCACAGCTGTTCTGGTGTTTCCAAAGTCACCACCAGGACAACGTCTCACTACAAAGCAAAGCAGCTGTCTCTGACAGGGCTGTGGATTACCACATAGCTGCACATTCATCTGTGTAATAATGATAGGACAAGGGGCAACGGGTCTGAGCTGGAGCACAGGAGGTTCCACAGCAATATCAGAAGGAACTTCTTCCCAGTGAGGGTGTGGGAGCACTGGAACAGGCTGCTGGGTGGGGGGTTGTGGAGTCTCCTTCTTTGGAAATGTTTAAAACTCGCCTGGATATGTTCCTGTGTGACTTCATCAGTGTGATTCTTCTGTGGTGAGGGGACTGGTCTAGATGATTTTTCGAGGTCCCTCCCAATCCTGAATGTTCTGTGATTCTGTGACATAGATCTGACTGCGAGATGGATTTGGTCACTGGAACAGGCTGCCCAGGGAGGTGGTGGAGTCTCCATCCCTGGAGGTGTTTAAAAACCCAGTAGCCAGAGCACTTGAGGCCATGGTCTAAGAGTTAAGGAGTTGTTGGGATGAGGGCTGGACTTGATCCTGGAGGTCCTTTCCAGCCATAACGATTCTATGACTTTATGGTTTCAACAAACACAGCAGCAGCAGTTTTCCAACTCCTCTACAGTGTTCCTTGGGAATTACCTCGCAGGGCCATTGCATGGAATTGATTTAATTTCTGTTCTCTTGATTGTCTGCCAAAGGCATCTATAGAGAAGGATGAATGCTGCTGCTGCTACTGTCTACATGAAAACCACAATGCACAGTCCACCAGATGAATAAAGGGCTATGCTTCAGTTCAGCCACAAGCCTGCATCTGACCAGTAAACACCAAGTGAATGACAAGCTCTGAAACGGACACACTAACCAGAACTATGTAGACCTGAAGGACTTCATCAGTGTTTTTAACAGATCAAAATGGAAGAACAGGATTTTTGAAAGTACTAAGGTGGAAAATACTATGCAATTGGATGTCGAGCAAGAGATTTACTAGATTAAAAAAATGCCAACAAACAAAACTGAACGGAACAACCCTCTTGAAATCCAGCAATGTGTAACACAGAGAACTGCAAAAGATCTCAAACTCATATCTCCTCAGGACCACCTCCCTTTCTCAATAAAACAGCATGTAATGGTCTTGCTAAACTGTTAAGAGGACTTGGCTCCTAGTTCAATGTGAAGGATAAAACCACAGGGTTTTGAACATTTGCTTTTGAAATTACATCCCTGACACACTCCTACCTACAGTTAGAAAGTCCTTGGCTTTCCAGGGCTGGGAGCTCTTTCTCACCTCGAAGTCACCTCCAAAGCCATATGGTTCATAACAGAAGGACGAAGTTAGGATCTTAAATATTTTATCAAACAGGAGTATTAACCCCTTAAGCAGTGGACAGGATTTTATATTTAAAAAATACATAGAGTGGTGACAACTTTGATTTTAATCTCATTAACCATTCCAATAAGGCTCCTTGATGAACTCCAGAAGCAGCCACGCAATTCCACGAGTATTATTGTTTTGCTATATACACAACATCCACTTACTGTCACAAAAACAAACTTAAAAAAATCTACCAGAAGACAGGCAACTGGCAAGCAACAAGCTGCTGGGTCATTACTCTGGTTGGGTTATTTTGGACAGGGGAGGAAGGAAAGGAAACTGTCAGAGTTGTGCTCCCAGTCACCTGTAGAGAGTAGGTGACTGCTACCATGACTGGTATGCTTGAGAAGAATCATAAAATCATCATGGCTAGAAAGGACCTGCAGGGCCATCAAGTCCAGCCCTCATCCCAACACCTCCCTAACCCCTAGACCTTCAGTGCTCTAGCTACTTGTTTTTTAAACAGTGACGGTGACTCTACCATCTCCCTGGGCAGCCTATTCCAGTGCCCAACCACTCTCTCTGGAAAGAACTTCTTCCTATGATCCAAACCTCCCCTGACACAACTTGAGGCCATCTCCTCTCATGCTATCATTAGTAACTTGGGAGAAGATGGCTGGTATGTGCTGCAAGAAGTCCATTCTCAGAAGTCTTAGAGAAACAGCCTCAACTTTGAAGCTATTTCAGTGCTTGTTAGTGACAGCTAATACATGTGTAAGTGAAAAAAGTATATAAGGATATAAGGATAATGGGGGCAAAGGCATGTTTTATATTTATCACCTACTTTAATCTCCCCTTCAGTGGTGAAAAGTTAAGTGAAGTGTCTCCCCACTGTTCCTGGTTTATTTTTAGGGCTTACTTCATCAGTTAAAGTTAGGCTTTTAACATCATTAAGAAGGACAGCAAAGGCTAAATCATTTCTACTTTTACATCTACTTTTCAATTCTATATCTACCCCTCCGTCACCACTGTTCTAGACAAAAGTTGCCATCTTACTCAAGTAAGAAGTTTTTCAATGCTTAATAGCAAATACTGATCACTTTTCCACTTATAGCCAAGTAAGCATTAACTTGAAACTGCATTTTGTATTTTACTACCCTCACTCCTTCATCAATAACTTTTTAAAGAGCGCTGCAAACCCAACTACTTGCCTCACTTCTCAATGTGAGAGTGAAACGTGAGAGAAAGAAATCTTCAATTGTCCCAGACAAATGGAAGGCTATGAGATGCAGTAACTGGAGACTCAGCCAAACCAACTCTCCTCAGCCATCTTCAATCCTGCATTTATTGTGTCACTGTCCACAGTAATTAGTGTCCGGAAACTCAGCCAAATTGATCATGGTTTTGTCCTGTGTGGTTTTCCTTTACCACTTGTCTGGATTAGAGGAGTGGCTGTCCTCTCTAGCAGACCCTCTCTTGCAACTGTACCAGAGGTGCAATTATCTCTGAGCCAACCGTTCAGGGTGATGGAGGAATAATGCGACCTACACATTTTGTCCCTCACAAAACGTACTCTGCAGCTGAGTTCATGACTTCCACTTTTCTTGGCTCAAGACCTGGAAATATGAGTCTTTACCAAATGCCAAGCATCCCACTGAGGGCAAAATTAACCTCAGCCTACAGGTCAGAGCAGTCTGATTTCTTCATATTTTGCAAAATATTGTTCTAAGGATATGAGGTGAATGAAGTTGTCTGGGTAGAAGCATCTGAGACTATTTAGTTGATATTTTAGTTCAGAAAGGTTGTTTGATTTGTTTTGGGTTTTCAAACAACTCTAACAAGGCTTATGCAATCTAACAACTGTCCCTTTTTTACTTATCATTGCAACCTCCTCCCTAACCACAGATAACCTCTATTTAAATATGCAACAGCAGTTTAAAACTAACAAATTCATTTAAATGTTCCTCGTGACAAAGGAAAGAGTCGTGAGATTAATAATGCAGACGTCTTAAGGATCTGTAAAACCCTCAGCTTCAATCTGCTTCTGCATTAAATCCTCAAATTGCAGTTTCACGTAAGTCCCCGAATCATAGAATCATTATGGATGGAAAGGACCTCCAGGGTCATCACTCACTGAAATCACTTAATACCTTTGAATTCATAAGGATCACTAATAGGTCTTATCTGTCTTTTCAGACTCAATCTTCAAGAAATGAGCAGAAGAACATTTTCACGCCACCCCTTCCCTGCACGGTATCCACTGATCTTCCTGTTCCTTTGTGCTACATCTTACCCCTTCCATCATGATGCTTTTAGCATTCCCATCCAACTATTCCTTAACACTTCCTACCAAACTATCTAGCCAACTGCCAGCAATCAGTTTAACTGTGCTAAAGGAATACTGGTTAGTTAATATTTACTGGAGATGCCAGCTAGTACTGGAGAGAAACAACTATTCTGCATCCTTCTAGATTTTACAAACTGGAACTGAGAACAAACCTTCTAAAAATCTTTGAATCAAAGACACCTCTTTTTTTTCTGATACGCTGGCTTTGTAAACCTCTGCTTCTGTACTGTCATTCCAGTGTCTCTTTACTAATTGCTTCAGAAACAGAGCTCATATTGTGTAGTCAGGCAGAGAAAAAACAAACATCAGTGTCACACAGAGGTTGTGTCCCGAGACAGAAAGGGCACTGTACTTCTGAGAACAAGTTTAAAAGGAAAACTACTCCTTTAACATTTGCTTTACAATACAACACCTACAATGAAAGCCCCACAGCTTTTCTGTCATTTAAAATGTCACTTTCCACATAAAACCTTCATTCTATATATACACCAACTTACTATTAACTCTGAACTAGCAATACCACTGTTTATATGCCAGTCTCATCACTAGACAGGTTAACTCTAGTGAGGAAAATCCTCACCTGTATGCACAGGTTATCTAACAGGATAGGACAGAGTCAAAACATGATCAGCTGACAAGGTGCACTGCAACCCTGACATAAAAGAACTCGAAAAATACTCGCACAGGAGGTCACTTCAGTGAGTACAATGCAACCAAGTAATGAGCAAACACCTTGTGAACTCTAAGACTTTATTCATGTCAAACTTAGTAAATCACATTGTTCTGAACAAGAACTCACAAGAAGCAAATGAAGACTGAGACCATCTCATCCTTTAAGCTGTGCAGAGACTGCTCAGATTTTTTATCAGTTCAATGCTCAAGATCTACTCAAATGCAGAATCACAGAATCACTCTGATTGGAAAACACCCCTGGCATCATCGAGTCCAACCATCTACCGACCTTACAAGTTCACCCCTAAATCACATCCCTCAACACCTCATCCAAACAATCTTTAAACACATCCAGGGATGGCGATTCAACCACCTCCCTGGGAAGCCCATGCCACTGCCTGAACACCCTTTCTGTGAAAACATTTATCCTCATGTCAAGACTAAACCTACCCTGTTGTAACACATTCCCTCTTGATCTATCACTAATTGCTTGTGAGAAGAGACCAGCAACAACCTCTCCACAACAACCTTTCAGGTAGTTGTAGAGAGTGATGAGGGCTCCTCTCAGCCTCCTCTTCTTCAAGCTAAACAGCCCCAAATTCTTTCAGTCTTTCCTCATAAGGTTTATTCTCCAGGCCCTTCACCAGCTTAGCTGCCCCCGCTCTGCACCCATTCCAGCACCTCCACATCTCTCTTGTATTGAGATGCCCAAAACTGCACACAATGCTCAAGATGTGGCCTCACCAGTGCCCAATACAGGGGGACAATAACCTCCCTACTCCTGCTGGCCACACTATTTCTAATCCAAGCCAGGATGCCATTGGCCTTCTTGGCCCCCTGGGCACACTGCTGGCTCATATTCATCTTCCTGTCTGTTAGAACCCGCAGGTCCCTCTCTGCTACATGTTAGTATAAAATAAAGAGAGCAGCAAAAAAATTCCCAAGACATTCTGTCACTTCCACTGCTCCTGTTCACAGACCTGTAGGCATTAATGCAATGGGAAAGCCAAACCAAGTCCATTCATTAGTCAGAAAAGGCAGCAGAAGCCAGAGGTTTCTACGTGGAAGGAAAGAGGTGTACCAGCTCCCTGCTGCATCAGCCAGGGGACTGGAGAAAACATCCAAAACCAACAAAAGGGAAAGACTAACTTTGTAAGTGAACCTCTCGTTCACTTCCTGCAGGCTCCAATTACCATGTTTGTTTCACCATATCCTGGGCCTTCAGCTGAATCTCTACGATTGATATTTGTCTGAACAGACACAAAAACAGACTCCACATTAGAGAAGTACAGTCGACAAGACAACTTTGATGGGGAAGAGGAGAATAAGGAAAAAGCCCTGCACAGAGGGCAGGCTGCCACTGCAAACTGAGTCACTCATTCAGTAGCTGTGGAGGGTGAGAAAAAGAGCAAACAGTGAAGAAAATCCAGCCGAAGGTGCGCTGAGATACAATACGGCACAAACCACACTGGATGAAGGGCAAAAGATCTATTATTTCTACCATTCTCTTTTGACTAAGCATTCCTTGAGGCAAGGAGAAGCTTTTCTTATTTGTTAGCATTAGTCCTTTCTTATGAGAGAAAAAGCAAGTATCAGCAAGGGAGTGAAGCAGCAAGGCAGCCTGTCCAACGGGTTTAAAGAAATACAGTCTGTTCGGGAACAAGATTGAAGAACACAACACTCCTAGGCCTCTTTAGATAACAGCTCAGGGAAGGAAAAATTTCTGTCTATATTGGTAGCACAGAGCTGCAGTTTGCAGCCTGGAAAACATCGGTCAGATGAGTGCTACTGTGATAAGGGGCAATGCATGTAAGCTGGAACAGAGGAGGTTCCACATGAATATGGAATACTTATACTAACTTCTTCCCAGTGAGGGTGACAGAGCACTGTAAGGGGCTGCCCAGGGCAGTTGTGGAGTCTCCTTCTCTGGAGATGTTTAAAACCAGCCTGGACATGTTCCTGTGCGACTTGGTCTAGGTGATCCTGCTCTGGCAGGGGGGTTGGACTGGATGATCTTTCAAGATCCCTTCCAATCCCTAATTTACTCTGAGACTGTGATAAGAATCTGTAAAAAAAAAAAACCAACCAGCTGACCATCTCACACCCCAAACTCTGAATACTGATAACACAACTGCTGTTATTACTTACAAACAGTATTCTCTTTTAGTGGTGTAACTACAGTTTTAAATTCACCTGAACAGATAGAATATCTCCTATTTATATGCTGATCAGCCATTACTTTTATAATATAAAGGCGAATGACAGACACCTCAAACCATTACTTTACTAAATAATAAGTAAGATCAGAGTGCTGCAGGTATCCTCAACATTGAAGTCATTAAGCAGCTACTTCATTCCTTCTCCAATGCATGCAGGAGCACTGCAATAGACTTACTGGTTACCCCATTATCATTACTTTCAGCTTAAATTTGAAATAAATATCCCAATCAGCACTGAAAATCCAGGTAAACACTATTTACAGTCACTGCCTGTCCACATTCCACACATCTACTCAAAACTGGACAGGTCCTAGACACACCCATACACATCTAACTCCAAGCCTATGCTGTACGGGCTCACACGTAGTTAAATACACTGCATAATAGCTATAAGATTTTTGGAACACTACTGCCTATGCTTATGCCTTGGTCAGAAAGGTTTTGTAATAAACAACATGGACCACAGCCAGTGTTTTCACTTTCCTACTCTTGAACACACACTGTTGCCCTTGGCACCACTGTCTTGGAAACATGACAGGACTGTTAGAGATGTTTCCCATTTAGGCTCATTGAGTATTTTATATAACTGTCTTTACATTACAAGAAAACTCCAAACAACAAGGGGAAACAAAACACACAAGCAAAAATCACCAAGTCAAATAAACCAGGAAAAAGAATTTAAAATCAGGAAACCTTACTTGCAGAAGTAAAACCACTGAGCTAGTGAGATTAAAAACAGAACATTCAAACCTCTGTGTAGCCCATAATATGATAAAAATACACTCTTAACACTTTCTTTTCTAAAGCAAATTTACAATAATGAACATATTTCTAAAAGCCACACAGATTCATCATGGCTGGAAAGGACCTGCAGGATCATTAAGTTCAGCCCTCATCCCAACACCTCCTTAACCATGGCCATAAGTGCTCCAGTTACTCAGTTTTTAAACACTTGCAGGGATGGGGACTCCACCCCTCCCTGGGCAGCCTGTTCCAGTGCCCAACCATTCTCTCAGGAAAGAACTTCTTCCTAAGAGCCAATCTAAACTTCCCTTGAATCCAATCTAAACCTTCCTTGATGCAACTTGAGGCCATTTCCCCTTGTACTATCATAAGTAATTTGGGAGAAGAGGCCAGCCCCAGCCTCACTACAGCCTCCTTAGGTAGCTGTAGAGAGCAAGGAGGTCTCCTCTCAGCCTCCTCAGTTCTATCAGCTGCCCTTCATAGGGCTTGTTTTCCAGACCGCAGCCTCACTGCCCTTCTCTGGTCCAGCTCCTTCTTGTACTGTAGCACCCAAAACTGGACCCAGTACTCAAGATGCAGTCTCACAAGTACAGAGGCACCATCACCCCCCTACTCTTGCTGGTTACCCCATTCCTGATCCAGGCCAGGATGCCATTTGACCTTCTTGGCCACCTGGGCCCACTGCTGGCTCCTGTGCAGCCAGCTGTCAAACAACACCCCCAGGTCCTTTTCCACCAGGCAGCTCTCCAACCACTCTTCCCCAAGCCTGCAGCGCTGCTGGATGGGTTGTATCCTTCCTCAGCCATCTCATCTCTAAACTGAGTCTGAGGTATGTACTTGAAAACCTATTTCTCATAAGATACTAATAACCAATCTCTACATCAGTAGTTCAAATCCCCCCAAACTGCGACCCATCCCAGTTTCAGATTTTTTAGTCTCACTTGACGGTGAATAGGATCATATTCACCATCGTAATTCAAACATGTTAACACTGTACTACTAAAATCACAATTGAAGTCCAGAACGTCCACATACGTGATTCCACAGTGCTCTTTCTCCATAACATATTCTGTATTTTAGCACTTGGTATCACTCTTCACGCAAGGTCTCCTCTCAGCCTCCTCTTCTCTAAACTAAACAAACCCCATTCCCTCAGCTGCTCTTCACAAGGCCTGTTTTCCAGACCTCTCATCAGCCTCATTGCCCTTCTCTGGCCCCGCTCCAGCACCTCAACGTCGTTCTTCCACTTTGGCACCCAAAATTGGATCCAGTACTCAAGGTGTGGTCTCACGAGTGCATCTTTAAGCTCTCCCAGTGTGAGGAATCTACATTGGATCTATCCATATTCAGGAGTTTTCTACAAAACCTTCTTTAAAGTTATATTTTATTGCAGTTGATTTGTCCCTATTTATTTAAAGACGTTGCTACTGGAGTTTCGCACAAAGTCAAGTCCATACATCATCAGAATTTAGGGTAATTCTGTGCACACACGCACAAACACAAACATATTTGCTGTTAAATTATAAAACTCACTTTTGCGTGTCTGAAGTTCGTTTTCGGCCCGCTTGCAGATCCCGAGAGACATCTTTCCGCGTATTATTTAATAAGGCATCATCTTTATTCACAGAATCCTCTTTTATTCTGGCTGTAGAAAAGACAGGCTCTTCAATTTTCGGATGCTTTGGCTGCACGTCCTCTGGAAGGGTAGTTATGGTCGGTAAATCCTTTTCACTTCTGTTGGGTTCATCTTGGATGGTAGAGGGTTTAGATTCTACCAGAGAAGATTTTGTTGCAATATTAAATAAGCTCCCAAGAAAATGAAAAAACCCTTCTCGGGGTTGCTTGTCCTTATCTGGTGTTTTGATTCCAGGAGTCAAACTAGGAAGGCTATTAGCTTTTTTCAGTTCCTCCTGGATTTCAGACTTGCTAAGTTCTTCTGTGGAATGGTTCTTCTCTTCACTTTGATAAACCTAAGATAAATACAAGAAGCACATAAAAATATTTCCCATAGTTTCCCCACATTTCTGGATTCCCTATTTTGAATTTACTCCTGCACATTGTATTCCTTTCGGAAGATCTACTGCTTACAGGTTGACTTTAAGAACAAGCTGTACGCTCTTCTCTTTTTGTACTAAACAGATACCTGTTCTACAAAGAGCCAAAAAGACTGCATAGGCTAAAAGATTCACAAAGCAGCTGGTGTGGAAGGAAAGCAGAGAAGGACAGATGGAGAACAATTGCATCAACTGGCAGCAAAAACCCTGAGGAAGAAGCAAGGAACAATTTTTCACACTCCACACTCTAATCTGCTCAAAAAGCACAGCCTCACAACCAAATCTACACAGGCTCAGAAGCTGAACAGGTTTTTGGTTTTGTGTAGGCAAAACCACCAGAGCAAAACACAAATGTAGGGGAACCCGAACTTGTAAAAAGTACAGGAGAATTGAGAATAGAAGTTGGATAAAACGAACTCACATGCTAATTAATACTACGAGCTATCCTTGCAGCCCCATGTCGTACCCTTTGGCCAGCTTTCCTTCAACTCCACAGGCATTTAACTGCACAGCTCTATTTCCAAGTGTATGTGTAGTCTCACACAACTCCCTAGTCTACCTTATTCAAACAGCAGTTTTCCATACAGCCTGCACATCACTACCCCTGTACCCCATGGCCTTCTGAACTTCCTATCAGCTCTACCAACTAAGGCAGGACTTCATTTAAACCAACTGTCCATGTCCTCTCTCAACTCAGCTGAGCATCTACCCCCAGGGCAAGCCAAGCCCTGTTCCTCATCAAGTTATATCTTTGATTTTCCTCTGTGTAAGCTTCTCTTACAAATTCAATCCCTGCTGTCTAAGTCCAAGATACTTCTGCCAAGACCATCTGCCCATTTTTGCCACCTTTTGGTGATGCAACTTCACTAATTGGCTTCATTTAAACACCACATGTAACCATGATTTCAGTCTCACAATCTGCAAATGCTTTCTCCCTGGACTAAAATTTCCTGGGGAGCACCTCCCCTCATCTACTCATGTCCTCTGCAGTGGGTGCCATAAGCTGTTGCTGTCTACTTTATCCTTACAGTACAGTCATTGTCATTTCAACCCCTGCTTCAACTCTACTTACTGAAACAGAACAAAGATATCTCAACTTTTCTTAAATGAAATCTGTGCTGCTCAACAGAGTGGGGAAGAAGCACATCAACAAGGCTTTTGACACAGTCCCCCATAACACCCTCATGAGGAAGCTTAGGAAGGGTGGGATAGAAGAACAGACTGTGACTTAAGAACCAGCTACAGAACATAGTCCAAACAGTGGTGATTAATGATGCAGAGCCTAGCTGGAGACCTGTAACCAGTGGTGTCCCCTGGGGATCTATGCTGGGCCCAACTTTGTTCAATTAATGAACTTGATGATGGGATAGAGTGTCTCCTCAGCACGTCTGCTGATGACACTAAGCTGGGTGGTCTGGCTGATTCACTTGATGGCTGTGCAGCCATTCAGGAACATTTGAATTGCAGGGATGGGCAAAGAGGAATTTAATGAGGTTTAATAAGAATCAGTGCAGAGTCCTTCACCTGGGAAGGAGTAATGAGAAGCATCAATACAGGTCTGGGAACAATCACTGGAGAGCCTCACCATGGAGAGGGGTCTTGGAGTTCTTGTGGACAATAAGTTGTCCATGGAAGAGCAACTGGTGCAGTGCAGTTCTCTGCACTGATGAGATCACATCTGGAGTATTGTGTCCAGTTGTGGGCCCCTCAGTTCAAGAAGGACATGGAGCTGCTGGAAGTCTTTTTAGCTTGGAGAAGAGGTGACCTCAATGTCTATAAATATGGGAAGGGTGGGNAACTTTTTTGCTGTAAGAGTTACAGAGCACTGGAACAGGCTGTCCAAGTTGGTTGTGGAGTCTCTGTCACTGCAGACTTTCAAGATCCATCTGGAAGCATTTCTGTGTAACCTGTATTAGGTTCTATGATCCTGCACAAGCATGGGGGTTAGACTCTGTGCCTCTTCCAACCCCTCATAATCAGTGTGAATCTGTGTAAGATATAGTATCTTTGGGCAAGAGTAATTGTTTCAAATTTGATAAAACCTACCCATCCGCTCCAACTTGAAGATAGATATTTGTTTTAAGTAACACACAATAAGCAAGCAGGGTTGCTTGTTAATAGTCCACCTAGGATCAGGTANGCCTCATGATTCTATGATTCAATGTGCTCTTGGGGCCAAGAAGGCCAATGGAACCCTGGGATGGATCAAAAAGAGTGCGTCCAGCAGATCAAGGGAGGTTCTTCTCCCTTTCTACTCTGCCCTCAGTGATGCCACAGCTGAAATACTGTGTCTAGGCCATGAGGATGATTAGGGGACTGGAGCACTTGCTTTATGAGGAGAGATTGAGAGACCTGGGGCTTTTCAGCTTGGAGAGGAGAAGGCTACAAGCAGGCAATCACTGTCTATAAATCCATGAGGGCTGGGTGTCGAGAAGAAAGAGAATCTCTTCACTTGCACTCTGTGACAGGACATGGGTCAATGAGTGTCAGTTGGAGCACAGGAAGTTCCACCTCAATGTGAGGAAAAACTTTTTTGCTGTAAGAGTTACAGAGCACTGGAACAGGCTGTCCAAGTTGGTTGTGGAGTCTCTGTCACTGCAGACTTTCAAGATCCATCTGGAAGCATTTCTGTGTAACCTGTATTAGGTTCTATGATCCTGCACAAGCATGGGGGTTAGACTCTGTGCCTCTTCCAACCCCTCATAATCAGTGTGAATCTGTGTAAGATATAGTATCTTTGGGCAAGAGTAATTGTTTCAAATTTGATAAAACCTACCCATCCGCTCTAAGCGGAAAGTTATTTTCATGAGGTGTCTAATCCTATTCCAACTTGAAGATAGATATTTGTTTCAAGTAATACACAATAAGCAAGTAGGGTTGCTTGTTAATAGTCCACCTAGGATCAGGTATGGAAAAGTGTCTTAATGAACACAGTTCAATGCTTGGGGATTCCATTTCTTAAAAACTTACAAGTTGTACTTAGTGATATTGAAGCAGTATCTTCAGGCAACAGTTTTCTGACTGTCTGATATAAAGAATAGATGGATTTAATTAATTTTATCTGAACAGATAAAATTAATTTGTGTTGAAAATGGAATTCTGTGAGGACAGAAATTGAATGGCACTAATCTGTCCATGAGAAATCCATGCAACCTCTGTTCTCTTCACAAAGGCAAAACACTTAAACAGCTTTAAACTTAGCAGTAAACTTTCAAAAGTGAATTAAGTCAATCTCCAGCCTTTTTCCATCCCACCTGTTACAAATCCCATCTACCTCCCACATACTGCACTGATTGATGGCTGATGCATCACCAAGTGATGCAGACATCCTTGTAGTATTTATTCAATGATGTACTATTCCACAAGTCATCTCTGCCCAAACCCGGCCCTGGAAGCAAAGATGACAGCACTGAAGCTTAGAGGTTACCACAGTGCCAGCTTGGATCTTCAGTACTAGGCAAACTATGCAAGTAACATGCAAACCTGGGATGCATCTCTTGCACAATTATCTCAGAGGAACAAAGTATAAAGAAACACAAAACAAGAAGAAAATTCATTTCCAAACTCTGATAATACATGAACCAATCACCATAAGCAACTTCAAAGTTCTCTGGTCATAGTTTCTTCCTTTACCTCGGCATTCTTCAATACCAGTTTCCGATTCAACATTTAAGTGGGGTAGGGCATTTCTCCCTTGTTCTGTGATTAGCATCATTCAAACAAAGGTCAGATTTAAAGAATACCTCCGTGCAGGAAGCACACACAAATCATATTCTTTTCTCTGCAGATACATCCATTGTAGCTATAAATATTTATATTCATTGTGACAATATCTATGAAGTTAATGGCTAAATGCATTCACTATAAAAACAAAACCATTCAAAACTTGGCAACAGTTGAGGGTTATGTTTTTTTAGGGGGGGTTTGTAGTGGTTGTTTGGGGTTTTTTTGTTTGAAGTAATTTGTGTTCAGGAACTAGTGTTTTATTTCCTACTAGGATCTGAGACTTTGAATATTGGTAATTCTCCACATGTGGAATTTTTCCCCTTGCAGCCCTGAGACATGATGCTTATAAAGACTGTGCCTCTTATTTGTAAGCATAATTCATGACCCGCATGAAAAGCTGTTGTGTAGTTTATTTCCAGAAACAGAAATCCATTTAGACTTTCTTTCCTCTTTCATCTTCCTTTGCTTACTTAACTTTAGCTAAATCAAAAGAACAAGAAGTTTTAATATGAAAAGGTCCATCTACATGTTTAAAAGTAAAGAGCATCTGGCACAAAAAATGCCCCAGAGAACATTTACACTGAGCTTACTTGAAGATATACAGAAAGTCCCAGAAACTATGCAAATCCTTCTGTCTACCCTTCCATAGAATGTTTTACTCTCCATATATTCTCCCTCCTGCTTCACTTTGCTTTAAAAGGAAACATTAGCTATTGGTATCTTACCATTTGTCCATAAAAAAATCTCAATGCAAAGTCTGAATCACTGTTTAGGCAACAGAAGCAAAACTGTTCCTGTTACAGATGTTGTATTTTACAGGAAATTTGTATTTGAAGATGATGCCTTATTCAGATCCCTGAGAAGAAAGCACATCATCTGTAAAGCCATTAAGACTTGAACTCACCAGGAGCCTTTGGACAGAAACGCCTGACAAATACAGTGGTTTGCAGACAATTCCATGAGGCAACATCACAATAACTTTCATTGCTATTTCTCATGCCTCTCCAAACTTGTCTCTGACAGAAGCACCCAACAAATGCTCAGGGAAAAAAAGCAGGGATGTAGAGTGTACACAAACTAATCCTTTCCCCAGTATATCCTACCAGTTTTGCACAGGTCATCAGTTTAAAATAAACAGAAAAAATCCTCTCCCAGTGTCGCAGCAGCCTGAACAGTTTCTCAGATGTACCATGCACAAGTTTGGTTTGGGATGAAAATCTGCTTGCCAGATCCCTGTTGAGATCTTTGCTGACATGAGAAAAAACATTTTCTGCTGTAGTGTTGTCCTTCTGCTCCTTCTGGGCGAGGTCTGTCATCAGTCTTCCCCTTGCCTACGCTTCCCTGTTCTCTGTGAGCTTTCCCGCTAGTGACACAGTTCATAAAGCTTTAATTAGCTTTTATTCCTTTTCCAACTTGTTACTCAAAGTTTCACTGGAGAAGCCCTGAGTAACCTGGCCTGACCTTATAGATGGGCTAGATGACATCCTGGGGTCCTTTCAACGTGAATTATCCTATGGTCCTGTAACCTTACATGCAATGAGGCTGATGCAGGGGCGAAGCTCAGCAGAGTGTGAAACAAGATTATGACTTAAATCAGGTGACTGAAGAGACTGGAGCAGTAACCAAAGCTGTATCTACGGCACAGTCAGGTAGTGTAGACTCATCTTGCTGGAGCTACCACCGCAGAGGAGCTGGCAGCCGGGACTCAGCAGACGAGCCCACGATGCCATGTCTCAAGCACGATTCTTATCTGAGCTCATTTATTCAACGATAGCTAGGTATTNAGGCTGATGCAGGGGCGAAGCTCAGCAGAGTGTGAAACAAGATTATGACTTAAATCAGGTGACTGAAGAGACTGGAGCAGTAACCAAAGCTGTATCTACGGCACAGTCAGGTAGTGTAGACTCATCTTGCTGGAGCTACCACCGCAGAGGAGCTGGCAGCCGGGACTCAGCAGACGAGCCCACGATGCCATGTCTCAAGCACGATTCTTATCTGAGCTCATTTATTCAACGATAGCTAGGTATTTCCAGGCTGTAATCCACTCCTGACTGTAGCACAGATGTATGCCTAAAGCAAACAACCCCCACCAAGTGCAGAGAGCAGCTCCAGCGGTACAACAGCACTCTGAAGAGGGATTGCTTTGCCAGATTTGCCTCAGCTCCTACACCAGCTGGGAACGGCCACCCTGCTAGTCACCATCTCTCAGCAGTCACGTGGCAAAAGTTCAAATTGTCAGATGTTCTTATTCAGCAGGGGTTACCTCCATCTGCCAAGAATACAATCTCTTTTATTGCCCTAACAAGTGAACGAAATGAAAACAGCATTAAAACACAGATCTCCATGAACAAAGAATTAGCTTCCAGCCACAGCAGCCAGACATTTTGGATTTTGCTCCCCATGAACAAACACTCATTATGAAGCAAAAACTCCAGACAGCCATGGGAAGACCTCTTCATAGATCACCTGTCCTGCTGTGCTGGGAGCTGGTCATGGAGGAATGTGCTGCACATTGCGCAGATACACTCCTGCACTTTAACCATCCCATCTCACATCTGCAACCATGAGAGAAGACAGCTAGCCATCAGGATTTTAGGATCAGCATTGGTTCACCTCAAGGATGTTCACCGAGCCATTTAACCCCAACATCCCAACTCACTCATCTGAGAAACAGTCCCAGCGTTACTTCAGAATATCTGTTATGTGTAGAAATAGCTTAAAGAGGTTCAGATTAAAGCGCTGGGTGCACAGAGTAGCACAGTAAGGCATTGCTAGCTCTAATTCTGAAAAATTAGCCATGTTCCTAGCCTTAATTTTGACCTTTCAGCACGGCTAAGACAGCTGCACCCCATTTAACAGTTACGAGTACTTCACTCGACTTGAAGAGTGACACAGTATGTGAATTTCATACACCAAACAAAATCTAAAAGAGAAATAGCCTGAGTTGCAGACACATTAACAGATCCCCATATCGAGTCACTACTGCGGGTTTGTCAGCAGATTTTCCTGCTCCAGGAGGGTAAAACATCTCACATGTCAACTCTCAGTTACTTGTGATGAGAGGGACGCACTGAGATACATTAAATGCACTCGTGAAACAAGATGGTTATTTCAAACGCTGTGATGAAAAGGAGCGGGGCATTCTGGACCAGTGAGTTTGGGGGGGGAGGTTAAGTGAAAGGTTCCCAATCTCTACAAATAAATGATGTTTTGAACCTCTGTTCTATTATATCTTCACAGCATCACAAAACATTAGGGATTGGAAGGGGCCTCAAAAGATCATCCAGTCCAATCCCCACGACACAGCAGGATCACCTACACCAAGTTGCACAGGAACACATCCAGGTGGGTCTTAAACGTCTCCACAGAAGGAGGCTCCACAACACCCCTGGGCACCCTATTCCAGTGCTCTGTCACCCTCACTGGGAACAAGTTCCTTCTCATATTTATGTGGAACCTCCTATGTTCCAGCTCACACCCATTGCCCTGTGTCCTATCACGACATGACACTGAGAAGAGCCTGGCTTCATCATCTTNTTAATTAGCTTTTATTCCTTTTCCAACTTGTTACTCAAAGTTTCACTGGAGAAGCCCTGAGTAACCTGGCCTGACCTTATAGATGGGCTAGATGACATCCTGGGGTCCTTTCAACGTGAATTATCCTATGGTCCTGTAACCTTACATGCAATGAGGCTGATGCAGGGGCGAAGCTCAGCAGAGTGTGAAACAAGATTATGACTTAAATCAGGTGACTGAAGAGACTGGAGCAGTAACCAAAGCTGTATCTACGGCACAGTCAGGTAGTGTAGACTCATCTTGCTGGAGCTACCACCGCAGAGGAGCTGGCAGCCGGGACTCAGCAGACGAGCCCACGATGCCATGTCTCAAGCACGATTCTTATCTGAGCTCATTTATTCAACGATAGCTAGGTATTTCCAGGCTGTAATCCACTCCTGACTGTAGCACAGATGTATGCCTAAAGCAAACAACCCCCACCAAGTGCAGAGAGCAGCTCCAGCGGTACAACAGCACTCTGAAGAGGGATTGCTTTGCCAGATTTGCCTCAGCTCCTACACCAGCTGGGAACGGCCACCCTGCTAGTCACCATCTCTCAGCAGTCACGTGGCAAAAGTTCAAATTGTCAGATGTTCTTATTCAGCAGGGGTTACCTCCATCTGCCAAGAATACAATCTCTTTTATTGCCCTAACAAGTGAACGAAATGAAAACAGCATTAAAACACAGATCTCCATGAACAAAGAATTAGCTTCCAGCCACAGCAGCCAGACATTTTGGATTTTGCTCCCCATGAACAAACACTCATTATGAAGCAAAAACTCCAGACAGCCATGGGAAGACCTCTTCATAGATCACCTGTCCTGCTGTGCTGGGAGCTGGTCATGGAGGAATGTGCTGCACATTGCGCAGATACACTCCTGCACTTTAACCATCCCATCTCACATCTGCAACCATGAGAGAAGACAGCTAGCCATCAGGATTTTAGGATCAGCATTGGTTCACCTCAAGGATGTTCACCAAGCCATTTAACCCCAACATCCCAACTCACTCATCTGAGAAACAGTCCCAGCGTTACTTCAGAATATCTGTTATGTGTAGAAATAGCTTAAAGAGGTTCAGATTAAAGCGCTGGGTGCACAGAGTAGCACAGTAAGGCATTGCTAGCTCTAATTCTGAAAAATTAGCCATGTTCCTAGCCTTAATTTTGACCTTTCAGCACGGCTAAGACAGCTGCACCCCATTTAACAGTTACGAGTACTTCACTCGACTTGAAGAGTGACACAGTATGTGAATTTCATACACCAAACAAAATCTAAAAGAGAAATAGCCTGAGTTGCAGACACATTAACAGATCCCCATATCGAGTCACTACTGCGGGTTTGTCAGCAGATTTTCCTGCTCCAGGAGGGTAAAACATCTCACATGTCAACTCTCAGTTACTTGTGATGAGAGGGACGCACTGAGATACATTAAATGCACTCGTGAAACAAGATGGTTATTTCAAACGCTGTGATGAAAAGGAGCGGGGCATTCTGGACCAGTGAGTTTGGGGGGGGAGGTTAAGTGAAAGGTTCCCAATCTCTACAAATAAATGATGTTTTGAACCTCTGTTCTATTATATCTTCACAGCATCACAAAACATTAGGGATTGGAAGGGGCCTCAAAAGATCATCCAGTCCAATCCCCACGACACAGCAGGATCACCTACACCAAGTTGCACAGGAACACATCCAGGTGGGTCTTAAACGTCTCCACAGAAGGAGGCTCCACAACACCCCTGGGCACCCTATTCCAGTGCTCTGTCACCCTCACTGGGAACAAGTTCCTTCTCATATTTATGTGGAACCTCCTATGTTCCAGCTCACACCCATTGCCCTGTGTCCTATCACGACATGACACTGAGAAGAGCTTGGCTTCATCATCTTGACACCCACCCTTCACAAATATATAAACAATCTTGGCTTTTTCATACATTTTGCTTCCACATCCTCCTTTCTCTGCTTGCTTTGACATGAAAAAAAAAAAATCAGGTCATGACAACCCCGGAGGACAAAAGTAACTAGAAAACTAATGAAATCACAACATCTTTATAATCAGGAGCAAAAGTTAAACTACAGGTCAGGACTTCTAGTTAAACTGTATCTGGTTTACATTTTAAAAAATCAATCTATTTAATCCAATGACTATTCAGCATTTGGAAGGACAACTGCCTCTGCTGAAAGTTCAACGCTGTGTCTTCAAAATTTGTTTAGCCATTTGAATTCTCAAAACAACAAAGACTCCTTAATGTAGATTTAAATTGTCAAAGGAGGAAAGAAAATATATAACAAACATTCTCTGAAACTCTACTTGTGTCCAGCAGATCAAGGGAGGCGCTTCTCCCACTAGTGAGGCCACAGGTGGAGTATTATGTGCAGTACATTGCAAATGGGGTGCAAGTTCCATCTACACTTAAATCCTTTGTCAGGCCATAGCATCAAGCACCACATTTCTGCCTCTCATTTGTCTACGCAGTGATGTTCTGTGCTAAACTGAGCAAGGTTTAAGCCCTTTCCTTTTTTTCAGCCATCCTGAAACTAAGTTGTGTGCTCAAGATTCCTTTTTTCATGGACTAAAGTAGCAGAAAGAAGCACATTTCATCAATAACCTTTCTAAAGACCTTCATTATGACAAAAATGCAGTATGACCAGGACTTTAGATAGGATGCTCTTGGAACATCTTCATGAGCACATTCAGCTTTTAAGAACCACAAATTTCAGTGTGCTGGGAAACCAGAAGGTGCTATGTGCTTGCCTATATAATTCCATTTAATCAAAAGTCTACAGCATTGCCAATGAGAAAAAGATCTGCTTTCATGCTCCACTAGAGAAATCTTGATTATGCAAGCTCCAGAAAACATTTTAGCTTTCTCTCTCATACATTGTTGAGGACAGCAATAGCAACAGGTCTTATATCAGAGTCACAGAGTAACTCTGGTTGAGTACAATGCAACCAAGTAATGAGCAAACACCTTGTGAACGCTAACACTTTATTCATGTCAAACTTAGTCAAACTTAGTANGATGAGGGCTCCTCTCAGCCTCCTCTTCTTCAACTAAACAGCCCCAAATTCTTTCAGTCTTTCCTCATAAGGTTTATTCTCCAGGCCCTTCACCAGCTTAGTTGCCCCCGCTCTACACCCATTCCAGGACCTCCACATCTCTCTTGTATTGAGATGCCCAAAACTGCACACAATGCTCAAGATGTGGCCTCACCAGTGCCAAATACAGGGGGACAATAAGCTCCCTACTCCTGCTGGCCACACTATTTCTAATCCAAGCCAGGATGCCATTGGCCTTCTTGGCCCCCTGGGCACACTGCTGGCTCATATTCATCTTCCTGTCTGTTAGAACCCTCAGGTCCCTTTCTGCCAGAGGGCTCTCCAGCCACACATCCCCAAAAGGTAACTCTGAGGTTTTTTCAGAATCCATGGCTAGCAGTGACAGCCCACTGACCTGACTCCCAAAAGAGAAAGAATCCCTCTCTCCGATTTGTAGTTTTTCCGTCTTAACACTAATTACTGTGTCTTAACACAGGCACTGAGTAGGCACACACACACAGGCTGAGCAGACTTTACTTAGACTGCAGATGCATAAAATTAAGACAACGTAATGACAGCATGACAAAGCCCCATGCTACATGGAAAACTATGCAGTCAGTTAAGACAGTTGGCTTCATGTTCATTTATAACTTTTTATAGAACTTTAATGACAAAGTCAATTAGGGACATTCAGTCAGAATAGCTACTGATACTGCTAGAATACTGATAACTACTAGAACAGCTACTGTGGGACTTCTAAAAAAACTTAGCAGAATTCACACTGGATGAAAAATGATGTGACAGAATCACAGAACAAAGTAGGCTAAAAGGAATGTGGCTGGGAAGGTTATGTTGTCTAAGCTCTTGTTCAGAGCTGCTTCGGTTACAGCAGGGCTTCATCCCTGAATTTTGAGTATGCCCAAGGATAAAAATTCTGCAGCTTCCTCAGGAAACCTGCAGCAACATCTGACCACTTGTACAGGGAAGTGGGGTAAAGGAAAAAAAAGAAGAAAAACTCTCATAGGTGAGTGGGATTTCTCACATTCTAGCTTTCACCCGCTGCCTCTTGGCCTATTTGTTACAACTCCAAAAGGAATCTGGCTCCAACTTATCACATAATTGCAGTCCTTGCCATCAAATTTTAATACCTCGTCTACCATTTAAACACAGCCATCTTTATGTTTTCTTGAAATGAAATTCATGTGAGAAAACAGGGCTCCTGAATAATCTCCTCTCCGTGCTCACAGTGCACAGGAGTACTTGTGAAAGGACAATTAGCTATGGTTTTAATTTGAAGCAGGGAAGCTTTAGATGGGATGCTAAGAAAAAGAGTTCCTAATTAGAAGGTTTAGGAAGTCAGTGGAACAGCTGTCTGGTGAAGCTGCAGATATCTTAAGAGATCTCCATCCCTGGAGGTCTTTGAGAACAAGTTAGACAAACTTCCATCGCATATGACACTGATACAGAGATCTCACCTTGGGGCACAGGAGTGGACTAGATAATCTCTGCAGTGTTTTCTGCCCCAGTGTTTTCTAGGAAGGTTGAGATTGCCTCTGCTTAATCCAGGCGACTAGCACCCAGGCTTGAGCCTATGGGCCAAATGATAGACTACTAAATGCTACTGAAATACTGAATTACTCTGAATTTGTGGTATCATTTGTATCTACTTTTGCAAACTTTTGCATTTGCCTGACAGAACTCATGCAGTAGTTCCTGTGCTGAGAAGCTGAAGAATTCCATCCTAATCAGTTATGGGAGAAAGTGCTATTTCCTTACACACCACTACGTGAAGGTTATCTGGGGACAACTGACAGGCAAATAAATGTGTCTACACTGCCACAACAAAGGCTTGGGACCTAAGCAATTCACTACTACTGAAACCAACTCAAGCACCCATCACCGCTGCTGCTACTAGTACAGTGTGATAATATAGGTTAGACTTGTAGCACATGCATGTCCACCAGAGTGCTGTGTGATTTCTTCAAAACACAACATCCTCCAGCACGCAGCGTGCTACAGTAGTGGTCTTACTTAGCGCATTGGTTGCTCTTCCACATAAGGCAGTGAATACCTATGTCTCAGTTGTAAGCCTCTGGTTTAAGGGCACTGCCAAACGCAAAAGCTTGGCAGGAAGCGCTGTTGCAATGTTCCTTTTAAAAACAAAGTCCCTGGAGCACTAGGAGTGAGGTTAATGATACACAAACATGCACTGGACACCGTGTAATGCAGACACTTAGAACACTAAACACCAAGTTCAAGAACTGTTTACATTCACGCACAATCATTGCTGGAACGGAGCATTTACTCCGAAAGAGCAGAGTTTACAGCTCTAATTCAAAGAAACAGAAGCAAAACAAAACCTGTAAATAGATAGTGGTGGGGTGGTGCTGTACTTGCTGCCAATGAGTTAACAGACACGGGAAACGTATTTCAGTAGTATTTTCTTGAAAGTGATCCAATGATGACTGATAAAGTCACAGTGGCACAGAAAGATTTGGCTGAATATTTTCATAAGGTCGGGTTTAAAATATCTTTTCCTCTTTCTATGAGCTAAATATTTTATCACAGGGAAAAAACCAGCTGGGGTAAAGTACAGACCTGGTAACTAAAGTGCTCAGAAGAGCCAAAGAGCTACCACAGCTCAGCACATCTCCCAGCGCCACTCACCCAGTCAGCTATAATTTAGATGTCCAACCTTCACTACTGAATTAGACTTAGAGTTCCCTCGCTACTCTGCCCTTGGATTCTGGCCGAGACAGCCCATGAATATACAAAGTCATAGCATGTAAGTCTACATGTAAGAGACATGAAAGCTCATTAACTTGGTGACAGAGAAACACAACGTGGTTTCCACTTTCAGTCACCATTCACCTGAAATGACTAGGTAGAAGCATGGTTCAGAGACAGAACACAAGCCCAATACCTGTAGGTATCTAGACAGAGACATTCCTCACAACGCACATTTTCTTTTACAGCCTGTAGTAACTCTACGTTTGTGATCACCTGAAGAACCTGCAGATGTTCAAGTCCATGGGACCAGACGGAATACACCCACGGGTCCTGAGAGTACTGGCAGATGAGGTTGCTAAACCCCTCTCTATTATATTGCAAAAGTCATGGGGATCTGGTGAAGTCCTACTGACTGGAACAGGGGAAACATAATTCCTATTTTCAAAAAGGGTAGGACGGAGGAGCCAGGGAACTACAGGCCAGTCAGTCTCACCTCTGTGCCTGGTAAGATCATGGAGCAGATCCTCCTGGAGGCACTACTGAGATAGGAGATTGGGTACAATCAGCATGGCTTCACCAAGGGCAAATCCTGCCTGACAAACCTGGTGGCCTTCTATGAACAGATCACAACATTAATGGATGAGGGGCGAGTGACTGATATCATTTACCTGCACCTGAGCAAAGCTTTTGACACTGTCCCCCTAGTCCTGTCGCTACCTGACATCCTAAAAAGCCCCTCTCCAGCCTTTCTNCAGAGTGTCTGCTGCACCACACAGCTTGGTGTTGTCAGCAAACTTGCTGAGGGTGCACTCAATGCCTGTGTCCGTGTCACCCTCAAAGATGTTGAACAAGACTGGTCCCAGGACTGATCGCTGAGGGACTCTGCTTGTCACTGGCCTCCACTTGGACATGGATCCATCGACAACCACTCTCTGGGTGTGGCCATCAAGCCAGTTCTTTACCCATCTAGTGGTCCACCCATCAAAGCTATGTTCCACTAGCTTGGAGACCAGAATGTGGTCCACCTTACACTTTGTCCTATCATTAGATGCCACTGACAAGAGCCTGGCTCCATTGTCCTGATACCCACCTTTTCCATATTTATCAACATTAATGTGATGACCCCTGAGTCTCCTTTTTTTAAACTCAAGAGACCTAGCGCTCTCAGCCTTTCCTCATCAGGGAGAGGTTCCACTTCCTTCATCATCTTTGTGACTCTTTGCTGGACTCTCTCCAGCAGTTCCATGTCCGTCTGGAATTCAGTGGTCCAGAACTGGACATAATTTTCCAGATATGTTCTTGCCAGGGCAGAGTAGAGGGGAAGGAGAACCTCTCTCAATCTACTAACCATACCTTAGACTGCTAAGTAAAAGACAATATAAATAAATAAAATGTTACGGCAAGACACAGAAAACATCAGATATTTGGAATAAAACTTTAACACCTCCAAAGTTAGCACCAACTTTTACTACAGGATTACAAAAACACAAGCACAGAGAAGACGACTTTACTGGGACAAATTTAGATTCAACAGGAAAGAGTCTGACCTTCAACTTTTTTGATTTAAAAAATAAATTACTTTTAGGTTCTGGAAAGAATGAAACACTCTTTGGTAACTTAAACTTGTTATTCTCCCTTCACGCCATCTACGCATCCTACTTGTTCCTTGTGACCTAGTCTTCTTCACGCTTCCTCTTAAGCAATACTTGCTGTTGAAGTCCAGTGCACATCTGCTAAGTGATTCTCCTTCCTCAGTCAAAACCTCCTTCAAACTGAAAACCCATTACAGACTTTTTCACTGACCTAACATTTGTTTTTTAAATGCAGAAAATCAGCTACTGTTAAAGTAGAACAACTTCTAGTTTATCAGAATCGTTTCATTTCAAGGCATAAAATCAGTAGCCCATGATTTATGGGAACAGGAAGGTGTTCAGTGGCACTTTCCAGGAGCTCCGAACTGCCAGAGTTGGCTTGAAACCACGGGGCTTCTGAACAAACGTCACCACATTGTTTCACTCCTTGATATAGATAAGCTGCATTCAACATGGAATTGCTCTCAAACGAGTAACCCTGTTGGACTGAACGGAGTCTTTACAGAGGCACCTGCAGCGTCTCTTCACCTCTGACAAAGCCAAAACATAGCTGCTGAAGGAGCTATCACATTGAAGGAGAGCAGCAACAGAACGATTATAGGCTGCACAGGAAGATGACCACTTCCTTGTTGTCATGGTTTTAAAACCCAAACTGGGCCATACGTAACTGACGCTCAGTAAACACAACACAAGATAGAACACCAGATTCAGTGTGCCAAAAAACCCTACTGCATCCCCAAACACATCTGGCAGACTAGTCAAGGCTTCTGGAGGAGCAGCCACAATATTATCTGCATTAAGTTAAATGACTAGGAAGAAGAACAAAAAATAAGCTAAAGTGCTTAAAGTGTGGCTTGCTAACACGCGACAGCTGCAAAGACGGATGTTATCACCAGGCCCCGTCCTGCACATCATTATTTATGGTATTTGCCTAAATCTCAACACAGCCGTACAGGCAGCCACCGCTCTGTGTGAAGCGACATGGGAGAAGGTCCTGATCAAAGACAACTGTGCCTTTTTTTCACAGTAACAACCTTACAGGACAAGACAAGCATGACTAATGTGGGGAACGCTGGTGAAGAACAGCCAACAATGCATACACAGTTTCAGCAGAAAGAGCCTAACAGTACTTCAGTTGGCAACCAGCAGACCTCCAGGCAAGCCAACACTTGCTGGTTAGATACTCATAAGTTACCTAGAAAAGGTGCTTTACAGGAATGCTTGAACCCATCATTTGACAAACATACCAGCTTCCTTTTTCACTGGCTAACTGCATGTAGGATCAGCACTAGACTCACGCTTTCTTTAATATAGGTAAAAATGTGAACTTAGTTGTAAGAATGTGAATAAGAGACAGTTTTTCTGTCTTCTGCACCCTGGCCTAACAAAACCTAACCCAGAATATGTCAACCAGGCGCTGCATCATCATGTAATAACACACGTGACATCAGAATGCTAGCAAGTAGTCACATGAGTAGAGGTGAGACGATCAATTAAATATCAGTAAATTAAAATCATACCTTCAGAAGGGCAGGCAGAGTTGTGCTTTCTTCTTGGTTGCTCTTTACATTTATGGCTTCACTCCCTTTCTTTTCAGAACTGAAAAACAAAGGTATTTTGTCACACTGAGGACCTGCATTATTCAAGTCTATCTGAGAGTCAACAGCATCATTCAATTCAAACACTTAAAAGGGCAGAAGAACATAACTTCCAAACCATATCCATAGTGGAACTAATAAAGTCATCCTCTAAAGAGCTGAACATCAGAACAAGATTCCTGGTTTACCTTATACAGAGGCTTACAAACCAGCATTTAGGAGAGGTACACAGCATTTCAGCACACTGGAAAAACAATGCTGTAGTTGATCAATCATCTGTTAGAGCAGCATTCATTGCTATAACACTACCTGGCACACCTGGCTGCTATAAGGTTTTGCATGCAAATTCAGAATCAGCTTTGGAAAGCAGACAACGGGTATGTTGTCACTACCAAAGCAAATCCCACTATTCCATTTTAGAAGCCAGAAGTCAAAAGTTGTGTATGTCATTATTGCCAATTTACCTTGCTCAGAATTTTCAGAGAATCACAGAATTATTCAGACTGGAAAAGATCTCAAAGATCATCCAGACCAGACCAGGACCTAACATCAACACAATCACCTAGACCAGTGCACTAAGGCCCACAGCCAGTCTGTCCTTAAACATCTCTGTGGATAGGGACTCCACCACTGCCCTGGGCAGTCCATTCCAGTGTCTGATGACCCTTTCTGTGAGGAAGGGCTTCCTAATATCCAACCTAACCCTCCCCTGGTGCAGCTTCAGGCCCTTGTTGCTTGGGAGAAGAGCCCAACCCCACCTGTCTACAACCTCCCTTCTGGTAGTTGTAGCAAACTATAAGGTCTCCCCTGAGCCTCCTCTTCTCCAGGCTAAACAAACCCAGCTTCTTCAGCCTCTCTCCACAAAACTTTTCCTCTCTTTCTTCACAGTCCATCTCCAGAATGAAAGGAACCACCCCCTCCCTCTCCCTCTCCCATCCAATTCTTAAAATGATGCTTAAGCATAATCCATCCGAGAACGTTTTAATCAAAACCTTCATGCTACCCACAACTTAAAAGCAAAACATATAAAGGAAACATTAGAGGATGTTAATGACAGACCTCACTTCCTGCCTTGCTCATCATAAGCTGAAGAAAATTAAGTTTGTAATGAAATGTGAGAAACTCTCCAATGCTACTGCACAGAAGTCATAATCACTTCCCAATCCTTTGCCCATCAACTTTAGCTGTTTAGCTTTGCTACTGACAAGTGCACAAACCCTCATTTTGATTTTGTATGAAGATATTAATTGAAGGCTGTTCAAATAAAAGTAAAAAGTAATTACTTGCATTGTGGTGACATTCTGCCAGAATTTGGAGCAAGGATTTAGAGCTAGTGAAACTCCCACTGCTGACTGTTAACCCCAGGTGAGCATGTCTCAGTACGACTGATGACAAGGAAGGATTTCTTCCTATTGTGGACTAGGCATCCAAGTTAAATCTACTTGGATATACACAAGACATACAAATACCAGCCTGACTAAATATTAAATTCCCTCACAGCTGCTCTGAGACAACATTCTGTGAACAAAAATGAGAACAGAACTCTCCTGCAATTGAGTTTTTCCAAGGTCTTTCAGATACAGCAGAAGAAAAGCTCCTGCCTGTCTTTTATAGATCCTCTTCAAGTTGAAAAGCATGTACTTTCAGATCACCTCAGGTAATCTTTCATAATGCATTCATAAACACAAAGATGCTTTTTCAGGGAGAGCATCAGACAGAGAGTCTTGGCTGTTCTTTACCTCCGTGGAAGGCACAGCAGATACATTAATATTCTATCCTATTAATTTCTTCTGCTGTTAATGTGCTTCATGAAGGAGATGTCGCAAACACTTGTGGCCAATCTGGCACACAGACAAGTGCTTCTCAGTGCAGAACCTATTTCCTCCTTTCTAGTTAGTTGTTCATTTTTGAAAAAAGCACTCCCTTCTCAGCTCACCTCAGCTCACCACAGCTTTTCCTGATGCTGATACACTTGACAGAAGGAGGAATTCTTCAGAGAAGAATAAGGTTGGTGTCCGTCAGATACTCTGATATCGGTCCTTATGGAACTGGTGTGCAGACAAGAAATGAGATCCTTTCCTTCTTTAAGAATTGCTAGCACAGTCACCAACACACTTCGTTCTGCTCATATTCTTCACATAATCCTTTTTTTCCAAACCTTTTTTTCCTTCTTTCCTACTTCTGGTTTGCAGTTGAAACACAGGCTTGCATTACCACCTTCTAGCTAGCCAGGCTTGGACAGATGGCTACAGAATTCCACAGTGTACACACCAAAACCGAGAGAATGCAATTCAGCAGATAAACATCTTAATAGCAAGTAAAAAACCCATGAAGTATCAAAACTTCACTTTCCAGCATAAAATAAACCTGAACATGGAAGCAATTCCCTCCACCCTTCCATGATTTACATTCTAGTGTTTCTACATTCCTGAACCTTTTGCTTTAGGGTGTAGTTCCTCAGCAAGCTGACTTTGTCAGCAAAGGCAGCTTTAGAAACTTCCACACCTTCCTTCTCAAGCTCAGTCGTATCTTTCCACTCTTAACTCACCCAAGCAAGGCTCCTGGAAGGGCCATAAGGGGAGCAGAGAAGTTTCCATCAAGAAAAATGCAGCCTGTGATCCAGTTCACAGCACAAGAGAAGGGCTAGCGAACACCACCCAACAGGCAGGAACAAGCAAGCACGTACCACCACAGCTCATTCCTCACTACAGCTACATTTTGTGGAGATCTCCTACCCTTCACCAGGGCCCAGTTTTAAATTACTGAAACCAAATGACTCATGCTGAATGAATGAAGTTTACAGCACAAACGCTTGCTTTGCTGGAAACAGGCCTCTTGGATTGTTTAGGATAAGAATGTTTTGTTTTTCCCAAAGAGACAAGACTACCTTCTACAGCCTAAACACAGGAGACACAGTAGCTGGTGCCACACTCAGTGCTTGGGACTGAAGAAAAACCCTGGCCACTGCACACCGGGCTGAAATGATGCTGCTTATCACTTGCTGCTACCAACCCTATAGAACCTTCAGAGCTTCTCCCCTTGTCATCGCTGCATCAACCACGCAACAGCCACCGATCACAAACTTTGGAACACTGCACAGCTTTCCACACAAATTCTCTGAAGAGGAAAATAAAGCAGCAGAGTTCACACACAGCCCGACACTCCCTGCTCAGAACAAACCCAACGACACGGGGAAGCTGATGTAAACATGCCACACGTACTCTTACGCTGCAACATAAACCCACGTTGTCCACATGTGTCTATATTGAGAGATGAACACAATTAGCTATGGCATTCACAATTAGAACTAATTATTAGGAAACACACAGGTTGTTTAGTATTTATGCTACAAATTACCCATCCTTTACATTTTATTTATAGGCCTATGCTATCCTAGCATTCATGGCCATGTGTTATACTTCCAAGAATTGTATTCTAGGGGCCTTCTTTTTTCCTACAGGACAATGGCTGCTACTAGATACTGTCATAAATGTTGACTTGGTAGCTACACGACATCACACCACCCAATTCTTACGCCTTTGTTAAGAACTGACAGACATGGGGTATATATTAGGCTCATGGTGAAGAAGGGCTTCTGCTCCCCCACCCAGCCTGCTCGCACATTACTGCAGTATGGCCCCAGAGTTCCATCCTTGCTTTAAGCTTCTCCAGAGTGGTGCATTTTTGGAGTGCTTTGCCATGGTGAGTACCAAGCATGCTGTCTCCAGCTCAGCATATCTGAAGTCAAGCTTGTGTTTAACCATCCCTATAGCTTTGCTAGATCAGCTAGACAGATCTCTGATAGCACTGCAGCGCTTGCTAAACTAGGAAGATGAATCTTATGAGTCTTCAAGTTTTACAATCTACTGTTGTTACTTATACACCCAGCAACAGGCCACTACTAACCCAAGTTCTGAATCACAGAATGTTAGGGATTGGAAAGGATCTTGAAAGATTATCTAGTCCAAATCTCCTGCCACAGCAGGATCCCCTAAATCAAGCCGCACAGGAACATGTCTGGGTGGGATTTAAATGTCTCCAGAGAAGGAGACTCCACAACCTCCCTGTGCAGCCCCTTCCAGTGCTCTGTCACCCTCACTGGGAAGAAGTTCCTTCTGAGATTGATGTGGAACCTCCTATGTTCCAGCTNCATGGATGTGAGGCGGAAGTTCTTCACCGTGAGAGTGGTGAGAGCCTGGAATGGGTTGCCCAGGGAGGTGGTGGAGGCTGCGTCCTTGGAGGTGTTTAAGGCTGGGCTGGATGATCAGGAGGCTCTGGCCAGCCTGATCTAGGGTGGGGTGTCCCTGCCCATGGCAGGGGAGTTGGAACTGGATGATCCTGTGGTCCCTTCTAACCCAGACTGACTGTATGACTTGGTCTAGGTGATCCTGCTGTGGCAGGGGGATTGGACTGGATGATCTTTCAAGGTCCCTTCCAATCCCTAATGACTCTATGACACCTGCCCTTTCCGTATTCATCAACATTCATGTGGTCACCCCTCAGTCTCCTTTTTACCAAGCTTAAGAGACACAGCTCCCTCAGGCTTTCCTCATCAGAGAGATGCTCCACTCCCTTCATCATCTTTGTGGCTCTGCATTGGGCTCTCACAAGAAGTTTATGTCCTTATGGAACTGAGGGGCCCAGAACTAGACAGATCTACTTTGTACTTGCTTTTAAGGAGTCAAAGCATCACGATCCTAGGAAGACATCAAATACCCTCTGCTCTGCCAAAATGCTTTCACGGACTACCTGCCTATAAAAACAGTAATTCACAAGCTGTCACAACAACTTATTTACATGTTTAGGCAGGTATTTTCATTTTACAGATTTTTTTACAGCATGGAAATATTAAATAATGCCCAGAGCAATAAAGGCCTTGCCAAAATTCAAACTAGAAAGTCAACCTCTCTACTCCTCCTCAGATGCATAATCTACTGCCATCCTGCTGCCAGACATTCCTTTTTCTCTTACATATTAGGGCTCCCAACACGGATGTTATTCTTCAGTGAAGGCAGAGGAATTTCTTCACCTTCTCCATCTTTCTGTAGTGTGCCTATGCTGACTAGTATCACTCCGTTAAATAATCAAAATTAAACTCAAACCACAAAAGACCCCATTCTGCATCTTCTACACAAAGCTGTCTTTGTGTGCTCATTTCTAATGCCTTCCGTTCCCCTGCTGCTGAAAATCTGTTTTGACCTTTCTCTGATACTTGGACAGGTGGTGCCTGAATCAGAAGCAGATTTGCTGGCCAAGTTTTTAACCATTACACTTATGCAAAAGGGGTTAGAGATTCTTACAGGGAAGGGAAACAGTCATATCCTGCACTGCTGCTCACACAAAACACAGACACACGTAAACAGAAGCACTCAAACTCAGGTTCGTTAATACATGTGAGGGATTACAGTCTGGGAAAAAATAATCCGTTCAATGGAGCAGTTTCCTTGCACTGAGAGAGCCTTCCCAGCTGCCTCTAAAAACAGAACATTTAAAACCAATCACATCTTCAAAAGGCCCTCACTGCATCTCTGTATGGTGTAAGAAGTCTGCTTCCTCCAGCCTTGTCTTTCATAACAATCCCTCGGAACTTGCAAATTAAAAACCCATCCCCTTCTTCCTTTATTAATCTACCCCACCCATGTTATGCACCCAGCAGGCTGTGAATGTGTCCTGTGAGATAAAAAAAAAAGCTACAGGCAGTACACAAAGTGCAAGAACACTCAAACATGCAAGTTTGGAGGATACTGACCAGATGCAGAGCTCACCAAACTCAAGGTCACCCCTGTGACATTTAAGGCTCCTTCTGCAAAGAGAAGGAGCAAGATGCCGATTGCTACTCGGGAAGAGGGAAATTTACAGGAAGTCTCTCAAAGAACCAGAGAGGGCTGGATAAAGTTCAATTCTGACAGCAGTAGTGTGACAGCACTTGTGGATGTTGACCCTCCCTCCTTGTCCACCTGCTCAGAAGAAAAGTCTCTTCCAGTGCAGCAGGTCCAGCATACTTGCTTCTCATGTGGTCCAGATGTTACCAGAGAAGTGAGTGCCATCTCCCCCTCTTTAGGGACAAATGACTTCCTGAACAGTCAGATCCTCTTTGCTACTGTAATAAGCTAGGTGTATTTGTTTCTAACCTGTCTTCTCTTCAGATTAACTCAGAAACTGTGTAGCCATGGGTAAGAGAACAAGCAGTACCTAGCCAAACAGGTACATTCTCCATGTGCCAAGAGGCAAAAAGCTTCCACATGTGGCTTTAGCCTGACGTGTACACACATCTGTCTGTCCAGGAGAGAGCTGGGTCTCTTTAGCTTGGGGAAGAGGAGAGTGAGGGGTGACCTCATTAATGTCTATAAACATTTGAAGGGTGGGTGTTAGGGGGATGGAGCTAGGCTCTTCTCAATGTCATTTAGTGATAGGACGAGGGGCAATGGGTGTGAGCTGGAACACAGGAGGTCCCACATAAATATCAGAAGGAACTTCTTCACAATGAAGGTGACAGAGCACTGGAAGGGGCTGCCCAGGGAGGTTGTGAGCGTTCTTCACTGGAGACGTTTAAGACCTGCCCTGGATGGGCTTTTTCTCTGTTCCAGCTTCCAAGCAGTAACTAAAGACATGACTGGCAAGAAGTCAGGCTTTCTAGTCATATTTTTCCATATATACCTGTTGTCCTACCTGCCACACAGACCCTTATGATGACATGCCAGCCTTCTGCATTATCTAGATTACGAAATTTCACCAAGCAGTGACTGACTGAAAGCTTTGACTAAATGCTATCAAGCAATGGAAAAGCTACCACATTTCTATATAAGACTCTTCCATGTAAACTACTACTAAATTACACTACTTAAAAGGTTTACTAGTCTGATTTTTTACTAGCCTGATTTATCAAGCCTCATCTTTCAGCTACAGGATCAACCTACATCTATGTGGGACAGATTACAAAGGCCTTGGGTCCACATAGCCTCTTCGAGCGACAGGTCTACTGTGACATGAAGCACTTCACTCTCATTTCCCTTGCAGTTATATACCCTTATGCAGAGTAATTCCTCAAGTTGTAACCCTGTCATTTTAAAACCTTCTCTCGGATTAACTAAATATTACTGCACTAGTTGATTCTGTGAGGGAGGTTTTCCAGACATCAAAGTGTTCTGGAGGTCCTTACAGAGCCCTTTTTAGCTTGACAGCACCTTTTCGTAACAAACTGTGAACACTGCAACTAGACTTAGTACTCCAGCAACCAAAGTTCATCTGCAGAATACATGTACTTTGTCATTTATACACCTAAGAATCACATTTTCTCTCTGAGCTGCTACTTTGCTCTGGCAGCTCATGTTCAGCTAACTGTCAACCCTGGCAACTTAGTCTGCCTTTGATACTCACTTAGATGGTCATTCCCATACCTCTCACTCTAGTAGTCTGCAAACTTCATGTGCTGCAGTTTTGTCATCTTTCAAATTATTTGTGAAGACATTCAATGCATTCACTGAAAAATATGCCCTTATAGTTTCTTCAAAGGTAGACTTCAGCAGCAATGAGATGTGAGGAAATCAATGAAGATTCCTAAAAAAGGTCTGTATCAAACAACAATTAAAACACAAGATGCTAAAAGAGAAAATAGTAACAAACAAAGACTTCTTTCCTCTGTTCCCACTCCCTTTCCCCAAACAGAACACTGCCTTTCTTGAAGCTTCAAAATGAAATGAAGAATTTTGGCCAAATTCTCAGCAAGATTCCGGAGGCTAACACTGTTCCTGAGAAACCAAACGGTAGTAGCAGTGACACAGGCTGCCTCTAAGTCAAGCCCTAGCAGCCTTGCATGAAGCTTAAAGAAAGAAGAGATGTTTGCACAGAAGTCTGAAAGTGAAGTTTCTGTCTCCCACTTCGGTACTTAAATTTAGGCCACACACATTAAGGTAAATGGAAATTACAATAACAACTTAGTGAGTTAGGAATTTGAACATCAAAGGAAAGAAAAGCTGCTATTTAATTGAAAGCAAGTAAAATGGGAACTGCAGGAAAAGGAACAGAAAGCAGAGGAAGGTAAGGAAGGAGAAAACAGAGCCAGGAGGAGGAGGCAGGAACAGAGGCAAAGTGTAAAAAGGAGCTGATTAAGTGCTGGAATAGAACAAAACGTATTACATTCAATTAAACCATCCCACTTCAAAACTGGTTTGATTTCAGACAGCATTCATTAACTTAGATTGTTTTAACCAAAATGATTTTTCCTCTCAGACCTGCTCATGCTGCCTGTTTACATACTATTCTTTGCTGCTGTAGTGAAGCTAGGTCGGCTTCACGTTCTGCATTAGCAGAGCCCTGCACCACACCGACTGTGCCAGCTACACAGTGTCCTCGCATGGAATGAAGAGATTTTTTTTAATCCTCTTTCAGAATGCAACTAAATAAATAATGGAACATAAAGATGTTATCAGATCATTGAGGCACCACGTTTTACAACGAACATTTAGGTGAAAAATCCAAGACACGGACTAGGGAAGAACCAACCCATGTCTTTACATTGAACAAGTACCTTTAAGTTTAAAGGCTAGAGCTAAAGGAACTAAGTGTGATGGCCCATGATCATGCTCACTGAATAACTTAATCTGTTTTATATGCCAGGGAACTGCATACAAAGGCCAGAGAAAAGAACCATAAACAGAGACTACCTCAGCACTGGGCAGTACGATTACAGCAGATTACACTGAGGTTTTTCTTCTGGCATCTGTCAAGCATAGTAACCACTATTAGTGTAGAATCTGCTCCATATTTGCCCATCTGATTGGTTAGATAAAGTTTCCAACATTCTTATGAAATAGATGTTACTAGCCACTAGCACACACATTTGGGATACGACCACAAACAGATTTATAAACTCTTTAGTTTTACTAAGATTATTGAATTAATAGAGACTAGAGCAGACAACCATTTTCAAATGGCATGTTTGCAGGGCCATGGATCAGCAACAGTACTTACAAATGTGTGAAAATAGGGCATATTAAAACAAAAATGCAGGAAAGCTTGGAAGCAGCAGCAACTGGTAGCACCAGCAAAATGCAGCAAGCTCTTCTAGTCAGGCTGGAGCAGAACACTCTTGGAAGAGGCACAAAAGGCTACCCATTCAACGTAAGAAAATACTTCTCCAGTTCTCCCTTTTTTACTCACAAAATGCACACAGGCAAGTATCCTATAGACACTTTTCAGACACTACCAAGCTTTCCTTTTTGAATTGAAGCATGCATTTTCCATTAAGCCAAAATAAACACGATGGTCTGATAAAAAACCCACAAAAAAGACTTGTCACTGCACTTGCACTTCCTGCACTTACTCTTCACGGGCTCAGAAATGCCACAGCTTCCTACATTCTTCCCTAAACACAGTGTGCACAGGCAAACTGCAGATACACAGATGATTAGGGGTTGGAAGGGACCTCCTAGGGGTCATCAAGTCCAACCCCTCCTGCTCCAGCAGGAACATAAAACCTAACATAGGTCACACAGAAATGCATTCAGATGGGTCTTGAAAGTCTCCAGAGAAGGAGACTCTCCAGAGAAGGAGACTCCACAGCCTCCCTAGGCAGCCCATTCCAGTGCCCAGTAAACTTTACAGTAAAGAAGTTTTTTCTCATGTTGAGATGGAACTTCCTGTGCTCCAACTGACTCTTGTTATCCCCTGTCCTACCACAGGATGCAAGTGAAAAGAGATTGTCTGTCTCTTCTTGACACCCAGCCCTGTAATTCATGGATTTACAGACAGTGATTAAGTCTTCTCCTCTTAAAGATGAAAAGTCTGATGTCTCCTCCAATCTCTCCTCATAAGGCAAGGGCTCCAATCTCCTAATCATGCTTGTGACCCTCTGTTGAACTCTCCCAATCAGATATCTGTCCCTCTTGAACTGGGGAGCCCAGAACTGGATACAGCATTCCAACTGTGGCCTCAGCAGGGCGGAACAGAGAAGGAGAAGAACCTCTCGATCTGCTGGACATACTCTTCTTGATCCATCCCAGGATTTCTCTGGCCTTCTTGGCCACAAGACCACATTGCTCTCCATGGACAGCTTATTATCCACAAGAACTTCAAGATCCCTCTCCACGGATGTACAAAGCATTCATACACTTTGGTCCCAAGGTCTCCACACCACTTAAGCAGATACACTACACCTCTGCACCACTTTAAGAAACACTGGAACATTCAGAAAACTAAAGCTTTATTTCAACATAAGGCAAGTAATGAAATCACGTTACCACGACTAGAGGCTACGCTTCATGTTGCAAAATTTCTATGAGAAAATGACATCTTTTCTGATCTTTAAGGTCTTCAGAAGTGATACCGTAAAATCAGTTACAGTCTGTAAAAATCATTTGATAAATCAAAATTAAAATACCAGAGAGATATTAATATCCCCTGAAAAGCCTAACCAACGTGATGCTGTGCTACTGCTGGAAGCATCACAGTACATACCAACTGACTTGCACGAACTGAAAAGCATCCAGGAAATAAAAACAGTAGTTGGGTTTCCATCTTTTTAAGAAGCTTCAGCAATCAGAAATACAATTCCACCAGCAAGATGTCTCTGAATTTTGCTTTTTTCCGCACCAGCGAGCCTTCTGTTTGCCAGAGGAGAAGACTGAAGAGCTTTCAACTCTGCAAAACTGCTCCTTAAAGCCATAGACTTGTAGCTGCTTTGGAAATACTTTTGTGTTAACTCTAACACCAATAATTTGAAAGAAGACAATGCTCTTAAGAGTTAAAACCGGAGGGGGGCACAGGAAGCTGTTTTGTTTCTTCCAAGGAGCACTACTATGATAATTATACAACTAGTGACAGGATGAGAGGGCAGGGCCTGAAGCTTCACCAGGCGAGGGTTAGGAAGCCCTTGCTCAGGGAAAGGGTGATCACACACTAGAATGGACTGCCCAGGGAGATGCTGGAGTCCCCATGCCTACAGGCGTTTAAGAACAGACTGGCTGTGGGGCACTTAGTGCCCTGGTCTAGGTGATTGTGGTGATGCTAGGTCCTGGGCTGGGCTGGATGATCTTAGAGGTCTTTTCCAGCCTCAATGATTCTGTGATCTTGTAAATGCCTCACACATGGCCAGCTGCTGGACTTGCTCCTTCTTCTCCCGGTCCCATGAGACACCTAGGTATGTGCCTAATTCTAATCAAAAAAATAATCCCACTGTAGTGTACAGAAATATTTACCTATGTAATTATTAGCAACTGCTTTTGTACTCTGCTGAATCAGGGCCATTGCTACTGTTTTGAATTACCCTGCAACAAAAGTCATAATAGAACAATCTAGGAAGCAAAAAGAAACACCCCATCCCCTAAATGGACAGAAAATACTCATAAAACATATTGCTTCTGTAAATCTGATTTGAATTCTTCTATATAGTTCTGCAAAATGTCATCCCTGATGTACACTTGCAAAGGAGCTAAATTTATAAACAACAAAAAAACCTGCTCTGCCTCTGAAAGAAAAGTTTCTTTAGGCAAAGAATAATCACGGCTGAAAAGGACCTCCAGGTTCATCAAGTCCGGTCCTTAGACAGCAAAGACTGATTTCTTCATCAAACAACGGATTTCTTCAGAAATTATAACGGTAAATGAATCAAAACCCACGCAGGAGGCAGTAACTTAGGAAGAATTAAGTTTGAAGTGTATTACTCCTCTTTCAATCAATTCCTAGCAGCTCCCAAATGCACAGTTTTTGTGACTACAAAAGTACGTGTTCTTTGTAAACAGGAACAATGACTGGCAGTCCCAGAGGAAGAAGGAGACTCTCTAATCTCTCCTCAGGCAGAATAAACAAAGTACTTCCATCACTGAAAGCTCTTAGCTAGAAACTAATGGATGAACAGAACAACAATCTCAGCCTGAAAAAAACCCCAACAAAACACCAAAGCCCTCTAAAACCAAATAAAAGGTTGCTCTTCCATGTTTGATGTCTCTGGTTCACTCCAGTGATGCAGAAGGAACATCTGGACAAATTCAACAAAGGCTCACTCGCAGGGGTAGTTATTTGACCGACCAATCAACAGCACTTGGAGGGAAAAGGCGGCAATGGACCTACTGAACAATCACCAAATAACTCCCAGAACACGTCCACGGCTTAAAGGCAATTCTGGTAGCAGCTCTGGGTTAAAGTGATCAGCAAAAACTGTCAAACCTCCTTGGCAGCTTCTACTGTGACCCCTAAGGTCACATTCATTTGCAACACAATTGCTCAGCCTCTGAAGCTGCATAAATCTGAAAGAATCTGCAGTAGATTTGACTTTCACTGTAAAAGCTGTATCATCATCTAGATGGGCTAAGAAACTTGAATTTGTGAAAAAACAAACACACAATAAACCAACAAAAACCCCTGGAGATTTAGACTGCTCCAGGACAAACACTGCTGTAACAAATAATCAATCTGCTATTACTGAAAACTGCAAGTAGCAGAGTAGAGCATAATGACTGCCTTAAATGGAAATTAAAGATTAATACATTGGATGGGAAGCACTGAAGCCCTCCTTCAAAGCAGCCCCAGCCCTGAAGAATATACTTACCGGGGCGAGAACTTAGTGGGAAATACCTCCTCACATTTGTCTACATTTTTTGTAAAAGGCAAATGAACCCTTAACATATGTGCTCTGCTTTTTGCTGCCACAAAACTTGCCACTAATCTGCATGGGTTATTTTTTCCACAAGCAAATATGCCTCCAGCAATTCTCATGCTCATCAGAGCTACAAATTGCTCCAAGGGCAAGTTATTAACATAAGCTCTTTGTCAAATAAGGTTCTCGGAAGAGTCTAAGACAGTGATTAACAAACAGTGTAATTCCCATCTCCCCTTCCTCCTATTTTAGATCAGGAAGAGAGAAGGTTTGGGTTCTGATTTTTGCTACTTTAAAACTAAATCTGAACGTGGTGCCTGGAGCAAAAGCAGGCAAGAGCTCCATACCCTGCTGAGATGAGGAGCAGCAATTGGGTTCAGGAAAGAAAAGCTGGGGGCTTCCACACAGCTGCTGTTGCTGAGCTTGTAGCAGCAGATGTAAAGTGAGCTGTGGACATTCACAGGTTCATTTCTGCACAGTTTCAGCATTTAGGAAACCTCTGTGTCCTGCACAGGCACTAAGCATGATGCACATCTCCAGAAATCAACACCATTATACCAGGAGCCTATCAGGCCCTGTACAGCACACTGCTTCTTTGCCTGCCCCCTGTACTTAGATGGTCTGCTACTCTGAAACCCAACGGTATGCAAAAATACCTCCAGACAGAGGACTCTTTCTGCGTACTTCAAGTTTGGTCTGACTTCTGTATGTATCACGCTGATGATCTGAACTGGAAACGAACCGTGCTGGTGTTCACATTTCTCATAAAACATCATAAAAGACATGTTTCTCAAGTCGCCTCACGCACTCCACACCTCAACAACAAACACACAGAGCAGCCTTCGTTCCCCCTCCCCACACGCACGCCTTGTTGGGTGATCCATTTTTCTACACCGACAAGCTCTCTAAATAAACATGACGAGTGAACCTGCGGCACTCATCCCAACCCCGTGCTGTTTAATGTATGCAATTACACTAATCTGTGAAGAAGGCTGCCAGTGGAAACCAAATACGAGAACGTCAGCATTCCTGACTAACGTGACACGCTGCGCTGCAACACCAACAAAAAACCCTCCTTAACATACCAAATTGGACTCCTCAGAGTGGGAGGGTTTGTGTTTACTTCCAGTCCAGTCCAGAGAGGAATCACACCTAGCACCCTCCAGCTAACCTCACAAGGAGTTCAAGAACAAGGCCAAGAGATCTGAGCCATTTCACACCTATGTGAACTATCCAGGCTTCCTAATAAAGGGAAGGCTCTTGGCTGCAGGAAATGAAACTGTGATAAAGATAATAGACTCCAGCCCCAAGTTAAGCAGAGCAGGTCTACCACGAGTGTTACCTACAGAAAGGCTCTCTAGCACACAAACCACAGAACCAGTGCTGCCCTCCTCCTTACCAAGGCAACCACTATGCTTTTTGTTTATTCCAAATCACAGCTGTAGGGAGCTGGCAAGGAGTCCGATGAAACCTCGCCTATTGGCTTTTCAGATCCTCTGCCAGATCCAAGCCTTTTCCTTCTCCCATATCCCAACCACTCTTGCCAGATGTAACAGTCACACTTCTAAAACTGTAAAACTGTAAAGTTGCTGTTGACTCAGAAGCCTTTCTCCTGCTTCTTTTATTCCCCCCCCCCCAGGAAATAAAAAGCAGTGTTTTGTGCTCATGAACGGTGAGCTTATGAAAACGTGGATCCTTGATGATGGACTGGTGCATCAGACGCTCACAGAAAACCAAAACCCTCCAAGTGAAACCTTCATGGTGCACTTCTGAGACCGCTAAAGACAGACAGTGTAAGACAGCAATATGCTCTGCTATTTTAAATGATTGCCAAGTAGAGCATGACCCTCAAGTTCATTACTGAAAGATCTACCCACTGTCCAATTCAACTGTACTTTTATCTGCCAGCTTCTTGACAAACCTATGCAGCACCAAGAGTGACTCACAGATTAAATCCAGCACACTAAAAGCAAATAAATACTACGGCTAAGGAAATAAGGCCCAGCCAGCTAGCACCTTTCCAACAGAAAAAGTACCTCAATTAACTAGGGCTGAAAAGAAGGCTGTATGAGAAAGAGCATGGCAACTCTGTGCTTCTTTCCGGTGAACTCATGGAAATCAGCCGCCCCAATAGGAGAAAAAACAAAGAAGAACAAATAAAAAGGTTTGGAAACTTGTTGTGTATCTTCCAAAGTCTCCTACACTAAAACATAATTATTAATACCAGCTTTCCATAAGCCACAGATTTTGCATTGAGACTTAAAACACAGCTGTAATATTCCATTAATTAAGGAAATGCATTCAATAATTAATTCATTAACCAAGATTTCATTACCATCTGATGCTGTCCCAAAGGAAACCGCAGGTGTGAAAACTCACAACAAAACCCCAAACAAACACAAATAACCCCAAACCCCTCTCAGCACCCTGCGCTCCGTCCTGCTTTCAGTTTCCAGGGAAGGGGCTGCAATCTGAGGAAGAAGAGGGTGAGGCAAAGGAGCTGCACCCCCCGCCCCGTTTCATTCCGCTGCCCTCGGCTGAACTTCGCGGGGCGAGGGGGATGCGAGGTCGCGGGACGCCGGCGCTGACCCCACGGCCCAGCGGAACTCCTAGGCATCCCGTCGCCCCACAGCCGAGCCCAGGCCACCCTCCTCCCCGCAAAGCGAACACACCCGCTTCTTCCCCTTCCCTCACCCACTCGTGTCGCAACCTCCACCGGCGCGCTGCCGCATCCCCTGTCCCAGCGGCTCGGGGGGAAGGGCGGTGGGGGCAGGTGGGACGGGGCAGGGGACGCAGCGGGAACACGGACGCGCCGCCCCTCTCCTGTCCCGGTTCTCACGTACCTGTTCGTGCCCGCCGTCCCGGCGCTCCTGGCGAAGAAGCGGGAGAAGGGGCTGTGCCAGGAGGGGCCGGCCCGCCGCCGGCTGCCCGCGCCGGACATCTCCTGCAGGACGGGACGGAACGGAACGGGACGGGAAGGGAAAGGAGGGACGCGCCGCCAGCAGCCGCTGTGAAGAGAGTCCCCGCGGCAGTGGGAGGCGGTGGCGATGGCAAACACCTCCCTCCTCCCCCGGCGGGGCGGCCACCGCCCGCCCTCGGGGCGGAGCCGCCGCTCCCCTCCGTCCAGCGGGGCGGGAAGGACGAACGCTGCGGCCACGGGAAGGCGGGCGGCAGGAGCAGGGCAAGCGGAGTGTGGAGGAGGTGTTGCAGGATGGGGGTGTGATTGAGGTTTTTGTGCTTGGGGTTTGTTTGTGGGATTCTTCAGTGAATGGAGTATAATTAGAGCGAACAAAGAGAGAAGATCAGAAGGGAAAATTAACTCTCAAGAGAAAGGACAGCCAGCCTTGAGAATTCCTTCCTCCAAGTGGCCACCAGCACCGGCCCACTGTCGAGCTTGTGCCAGCATCAAGATGCCACTCATTTGTCAGTGCGCAGTCACTGGCTGACACTGCTGTCTCAGCCTCAGCAGTGTCTGGCTGCCACACAACCTGCAGTAGCGCAGGTGGCAGCACACAGGCACCTCAAACACAGGTACACAGCAGCAGCATGACAGTCTCAGCGATCACCTCCCTCCATCACTTTGGGTACATATGCTCAGGCCATTCTCAATAATGCATGGCTTGAAGGCTGTTCTCCTATCTTTGGAAAAGATTTAGTGCTAGAAAGGGATTTATTTTTTAAAAAATACTGAATCCTTACTTTTGATCCCTCTGAGGACCATAGTTTCACTTGAATCAAACTATCACAGCCAACAAAAATGACCTTGCTATTGCAACAACTTGGTGACAAAGACTGTCCTCATAGAGTCATTTAGGTTAGAAAAGATGTTTAAGATCATAGAGTTAAACCATTAACTCTAAAAAACCCCTGGTTAAACCATGTCCCTAAGCTCCATACCTACACAACTTTTAAACACGTCCAGCAATGGTGATTCATGGGTTTGTGAAGTCTCCTTCTCTGGAGACATTTAAAACCTGCCTGCATATGTTCCTGTGCAACTTGCTCTAGCTGGTCCTGCTCTGGCAGGGGGATTGGACTAGATGATCTTTCGAGGTCCCTGCCAATCCCCAGTGATTCTATGATTCCAATAGCTGACAACCCTTTCAAAAAAATGTTTTTCTTAATGTCTAACCTAAGCTTCTCTTTGTCCTATCACTTGTTAGGTGTGAGAAGAGACAAGTGTTTGTGTTATAGATACAGGTCATGCAGAAAAGTTTAATGATTCACTGAGTGTGAACTACTGGCAAAATATACTGACCTTGATGTTAGGATTTTAAATTCAGAACCACACTTCCCTCTTTCTCATCTTAATGAGCACCTCTGCTGTTCTTTGTGACTGCCAACACTTCACTCCTTTTCATCTGCTCTTTTTTGCATCAGGCCATCTCACAGAATTAAAAAGGGCCAGAGGTTGTAAATGAGAAGTCACCTGGTCCAAAGGCCCTGCTTGAGCAGGGTCACCTAGAGCAGATTGTCCAGGACCACGTCCAGACAGCTTCTGAATATCTCCAAGAGGGAGACTCCACAGTCTCTGAGCACCCTGTGCTCACCTCTTTTCTGTAAAATGTTTTCCCATTCATTCACCTCAGCCCACTCCCTCTATACCCAAATTCCCTTTGCCCATATTCTTTACCTCTGTGCCTTAGCATCAGCCTCCTGTGGCTGCAACTTGGGGTGCTGGTATTCTAGACCCATCTGGAGAGCAGCAGCAATAAACCTACTTGGAAACAAGATACCAGCTGCTTTTCTGGCTGCTTTCTACCACTTCAGCTACAGGCAAAACCTTTAAGAAATGCACAGACAGCTCCCCTTTATCTTGTTGGGACCTCATATGTCTTTAATGAGGATTTTAAAATAAACCACAGACAACAGGCGGATATTGGACAGGTACTTAAATCTTCACCCGTGAGTCTGAGTCAGGATTAGTTACTGCTTCATGGGTTACAAAAAGCAGCTTTCTCGTGGCATAATCACCTGTCTCAAAAATGATTCAGAGGACCAGCACTTACTGCAACACAAGGTCCTGCCTGGTTTTCAGTGCTCAAACCAGGAGCAAACAATTCTCTCAGGAATGCAAGATGCCTCAAACCTAGCACAAAAACATGAAGTGTTTCATTCTAGACCCAAAGCCACCACATTTTGAGAGCAACTTCACAGAGTTGCCCAGTCTTAGGGAAATGGTAATCTGGACTAAAACTACAAAATGTGAAGAGCAGCCCCTATGGAACATTACAGAGAAGACACTCCCTCTGACATTCAAAAATAAAACTAATTAAGGTTCCAAAACCAAACTGGAAGACTGGGAATTTCTTGGGACTGCACAAACAGGCTGCAGGGAGGCTTAGGCTCTCAGCGCCTGTTTATTACTTTTAATTCTTCCTTGCCACATACATCTTACAGCTTCCCTACCTATGCTTAAATCTAATCCCTGAACTGTAGCAAACCTGAGTATCATAATTAGCATTTATAAGGCATCCGGTGTCTTCCAGGGACTTAACCAGTAATTAATCCTCATAACCACCCCAGGATGTAGTTAAGTACGATACGGTGAGTGATCTGCACAGAAAGAGACAAAACACCTAGCTACCTCCAAAATCTGTCCACACTCTACCAGTGAGGTGCCTGGAGGGGTCCCCCAGCACAACGTGAAGCATTATCAGGGCTGCTGTGCTTGTCCAAGAACAAAGAGCCAACCCAAACAGAAATGCTGATCCCAAATAGGAACATTTTGTGCTCAAATCTGTTTCTCCTTTCCTCACAGCATGTAAAAGCAGAAAATACAGAAACACACCAAATGACAACTTGACCGCAGGCCCGTAAGTCAATTCTAACCAGAGCAGTAAAATGGTATCAACAGAAACAGAGAGCCATGGCCCACGTTAGATAATCTCTTCCTTCTTCCGTAACCTGGAACACCCAAGCACCGCAGGACCTGAATTACTTGGACACGTGTAAAAGAATAAAACTGCCCACAGAGTTACCAACAGGAACCCAGTTTTAGGCATCTGCATCTTCTATAAAAGGGAGCAAAGTCAGGCTCTTCCCCAAAGATTCAGTATCCACCATGCGGCAGGTGGCCTTGCATATTCACCCAGCTGTCAGCTTTAGCAGTGGCACAAACACATGCGAGCCAAAACAGATGGGGGAAACGAGTTCCTTTTTGCCTCAGATTCAAGTGCTCACATGTGGTCCGCACAAGGTAATACAGCATCACCAAAGGCAGAGAAAACCATTAAAACACACTTGCTAAGGCATACAGTGATGCAGAAGAGGAAAATGTCAAGCCACAGCTCTCAATACATCTGTTTTCATCGTTCATCCTGTGCAGAGGTTCACTAGAATCAGAATAAGAGAAGGAATATTGAATAAGAGACAGAAGGGTGCTCTTCCTATTTCATAGTCACTAATTTCCTACTGCAATTCAGATTATAATGGTCATGCAGAAGGGAAACCTCCCTCTTCTCCTTGCTCCTTTAGAGTGAGCAGATGGTGAAATTTTAATTGTGCTTTCTGAATTTCCTCCCTTTTTGCAGGACTTTTACATCTTGATTCAAATCTTTTGTTTTGATACCAAAAAGGAAAGCAAGTTTCCATCATATTGATTTATGAAGAGCCCTCCTCTCACATTCATTTTTAGAGCTTCCCTGATATATTAAAGTCAGAACAGAGGGAGAAATGCAGTTTTAAAATGGTTTTCTTAGCTATTTTTTTCACAAAGCTAGCTGTCCAGATGTTGAGACAAATACAAATGACTTTAAAATCCCTAATCTAGGCTCATTGTAAAATGAAAGCGAACAACAGAGTTGAAGATTTAGGTCCTGGATAGGTTATTACACTGCTGAAGCACGTTAGCAAGGATTTCTAGGATATGTTTTCTATCCAGCTATGACCTTCTGCTCTAAAGCATGCACTGTGCAGCTTCCAGCAATCCTCACCCTTTATCTGTGAGGAAAAAAAACTCCATTTGATTTACTGAAAACAGTTTAAGAGGGCCACATGGTCAGCTGCTATTGTTCAAACGCCTTCGCGTCTGGAGAAGACAGCTGGAAATGACTTATGGTATTAACGGCAGTTACTGATACCCAGAACTCTGTTCTTTACTATTACAGATAAGATTTTAACACTGTGCCACCCATGGCCAAAGTTCAGTGTAGTAATTAAAATCTTTAATTAAGCCCATTTGTTTTCCTAGCTATAGTCTGTGACATTTACGTTTACCCAGTACAAGTGCTAAAATGGAGAACTGTAAAGAACAACACAAGAAAATCACCAGTACACCTACCAAGAACCTCTTTCCACCACTGTTAACTGCAACAGAACAGGTAACTTTGAGCTGATTAACACAGCTTGTCTGGAAGTGTTTCAATATGGTTTTGATAGCCCCTCATATAAATTACATTTGTGTTCACACAAAGTTACTTGTGCTCTTACAAATGCTAATCACTGCAAAATGCTCTACGCTAACTGGAGCTCAGTCTGCATTTCATGTAACGAAGTCTCTGTAGAACCATCCTATCTTGGGTTATGCTGCCTTGCTAAGGCAATCTGCGCATTTGTCAGCACCCCCACTACAAAAATTATGGTTAAAAAAGGATGCAATGTCCAGCATGAGCCAGCACTGTGCCCTTGTGGCCAAGAAGGCCAATGGCATCCTGGGGTGGATTAGAAGCAGGGTGGTTAGTAGATCGAGAGAGGTTCTCCTCTCCCTCTACTCTGCCCTGGGGAGACCACATCTGGAATCCTGCATCCAGTTCTGAGCCCCTCAGTTCCAGAAGGACACAGAACTGCTGGAAAGAGTCCAGTGCAGAGCCACAAAGATGATGAAGGGAGTGGAGCATCTCCCTGATGAGGAAAGGCTGAGGGAGCTGGATAAATTTAGCTTGATAAAAAAGGGAGACTCAGGAGTGACCCCATATAGCAGTAGCAATTCCAGGTGCTGAGGAATCAGGCCTGCCCGATCGGCGTTGTGCTGGAGAAAGCTCCGATGAAGAATTGAAGAGTTCTCCAGTCTGGACAGCTGAGGGTACCAGTGTCTGCAGATGACAGTGGTGACATACGAATCATAGAGTGATAGTACCCATCTCTACTCGACTGACATGTTCTTTCCCCAGGTCTCTAATGTAAAAGAACAAGGACCAATACAATAGTAACCTCCCATTGCGTATTTCTCAGAACATGTGATGGCATTCGTGACAGAGTTTCTAGTTTGTGTGCACTAACTTGCTTCACCCTTTCTTTATGTATGCAGTTACAGAGTTAAACCCTTTTCCATCTTCCCTAAGCTATCCACTGTCTGGCGAATTCTATCTGAGATCTCACCGAGACCTACCTGCTTGGTTTTTTTTTTTCCTTTATTTTTAATTGTGGTCTTGAACCCTCCACACTCCATTAATTTTGATAAATATGGAAAGGATAGGTGTCAGGAGGACTGAGCCAGGCTCTGCTCAGTGGAATCCAATGATAGGACACAGGGCAACAAGTGTGAGCTGGAACATAGGAGAATCTACATCAGTATAAGAAGAAACTCCGGCACAGTGAGGGTGACAGAGCACTGGAAGGGGCTGCCCATGGGGGTTGTGGAGTCTCCTTCTCTGTAGACATTTAAAACCCACCTGGACATGTTCCTGTGCAACTTCATCTAGGTGATCCTGCTGTGGTAGGGGGATTCATCTGAATGACCTTTCGAGGTCCCTTCCAACCCCTCATGTTCTGTGGTATGTTGCATGTATGGACAAGAGCAGCACAAATGCCATGTTTCCAAAAGTACAGAAGTGCTTTCAAAAAGACTTGCCTTATAGCTAAATAAAGCAAAGCCATGAAATACATAACCAGTCGCTATAATTGAACGCTTTTTCATCTAGAATGTCTTTCAAATATCAAATCTGTTGTTAAAAAATGGAATTACATCTTTATGTGCAAATCTGCACTATCAAGTCAAATTACTAATATTTGAAAGGCTTGCCCTATTTCCACGCATGTACCTGAAGGTACATTTTTCAGTTGGCAAATTACTAAGCTCTTCTGAGCTGTGGGGCAGACATAAACCTCTGAACAGCAGATTTGACTACTTTTTTTTCCTTTGCTGCCTTTCAAAGATTTCTTAAAACTAGATCCTTGACCCAAAGCCTTCCTAGAACTACTGACAGCAAAACTATGTCAGAGTTGTACCAATTCCATCCCCTTGTCCGTCGTGCTGGATTGTGCAATACATTAATTTTTAACTCAGTGATCTGAGCCCTTCATAAAACATTATTCAAAGTGTTTAAAAATTAGAAAATATATGTATATATGTATGTCTGATTTGGATGTTATGAAGCAGTTCCTCAGGGAAGGAGTGATCAGACCCTGGAATAGACTGCCCCGGGAGGTGGCAGGGTCTCTATCTCTGGAGGTGTTTAAGGACAGACTGGCCTGTGGCCCTTAGTGCCCTGGTCTAGGTCATTGTGGTGATGTTAAGTCATGGGCTGGGCTGGATGATCTTGGAGGTCTTTTCCAGTCTCAATGATTCTGTGATGTGTAAAAAGTACACCCTTACCCCGTTTCTAATGAGCAGACGTATTAGTCCAATCTAAAAGGAAGAATCATTCAGTGTCCCAAGAAATATTCTGCACGTAAAAAGGACTAAGTACACTAGTCTTTTACCAATTAGAATTCTAACAGATTTGAGCCAAAGCAGGATCATAAAAGCTTTTGGCTGCAAATGTTACAGAATACCATCTGGTTTCATGGAACTACTCACTTTCCTCTCCACTTCATTTAAGCTTCCAGGAAGACACTTTAAAAAGAAAAACAAAAACCAACGAGGCCTTTCCTTATGAACATAAGTTATAGCTGTAAGTTACTCTAAACAGACAGAAAATACTTCAATCTTATTGCAGAGCAAACAGAAAAATAGTCTAATTCTTGGCAGACAAGTTTCGCGTAACAGTAAACACAAAAAAGGCTAAGAAAAATATTTAAAGCCCAGGTTTATCAGGATGCCAGCAACTCTTAATCATCCTATGCCTAGTTAGCTGCATAAGCAACAGCAGAACTAACACACACCCCCTTTTTTCCTTTATAAGTCCAACACAACAGAACCTTTAGTAAGGGAAAGAAGATTTCTCTTAATTCCTAAGAATGAAATTTCTAAATAATCCATGTTTCCTCACTCAAGCTTTCACTGTTTTTAAAGTCTGAGAAGAAAAGCTTTTTCTGCAAAGCAAACGCTGTCGTAAGGGAATGTGTGGTTAAAGGGGATGTAAGTCATAAGCTCAATCTTTGAAATGGTATTTTTTAGAATTGTCATGTACATGTACAGCTTTAGTCCAATAAAATACGAGTAACAGGTCTAAAGGGGTTTCACAGCATCACAGAATTATTGAGGCTGGAAAAGACCTGTAAGATTATCCAGACCAGCCCATGACCTAACATCACCACAATCACCTAGACCAGGGCACTCAGGGCTACAGCCAGTCTGTCCTTAAACACCTTCAGAGATGGTGACTCCACCACCCCCTCGGGCAGTCCATTCCAGGGTTTGATCACCCTTTCCATGAGGGCTTCCTGACATCTAACCTAACCTTCCCCTGGTGCAGCTTCAGGCCCTGCCCTCTTGTCATGTTGCTAGTTTCCTGGAAGAACAGCCTGACCCCCACCTGAATACCACCTCCCTTCAGGTACTTATAGAGAAGATGAAGGTCCCCCTGAGTCTCCTCCAGGCTAAACACCCCCAGCTCCCTCAGCATCTCCTCATCAGACTTTCCCTCCAGTCCCTTCCCCATCCTTATTGCTTCTCCAGACCTGCTCCAGTTCCTCAATTGGTTACTTGAAGTGAGTGGCCCAGAACTGCCCCCAGTACTCAAGAGGAGGCTCCTTAGGCCCAGTGCAGGGGGAGAATGACATCCCTAGTCCTGCTGGCCACACTGTTGCTGATCCAAGCCAGGATGCCATTGGCCTTTTCTGCCACCTGGACACCCTGCTGGCTCCTGTTCAGCTGGTTGTCAAGCAATACTGTCGGGTCCCTCTCTGCCAGGCTGCTCTCCAGCCACTCATCTCCCAGTCTGTAGCTGCAGGTGGTTCTTGTGGCCAAAGTGTAGGACCCTGCCACACCTCATCCCTCTGGCCTCTGCCCAGATCTCTCTGCAGCATCCTCTTACCTTCCAGCCAATCAACACTCTGCCTAACTTGGTATTATCCATAAATTTACTAAGGGGAGATGCGATCCCTACAGTGGAAGATAGCATTTTACAGGACAGACTTACTGGAGCTCAGAACTATTAGACGTAGAGCAGATTTGTTCCAATTTTGCTCAGAGTGTGCTGAGCTAATCCCCACCTAATGCTTACATCCTTTATTAGTAGAATAATCATTACCAGTTACAACTGGACTGTACTACAAACTTGTATTTTCACTAGGTATTTCACTGGAATTACTCTTGGGGATCCTTAGCATCCAGAGACGAGCTGAGCTATTCTTCTTCTACATGATTTCAACTCCATAGTTCTAAAAATTTGGGATTGTTTCCCTCTTCAGTTTGCAGAGGCATGCGTACACTAGTCTGGTTCACAAGGGTACTGTAAGAGCATCCTCACTAACAGTGCTTTTATTTACACTGCAAAGTAGTCTGGGAGTACACTAACCCAGTTCATTTTGGATGAAACTGGGTAGCACAGACTGTGCTTCCACAAGCAAGAAGCATTCAGTCTGGAGGGCCAGGAAGGAGCCAGGCTGAAGGAAACTCAAACACAGAACATCAGGTCCTCAGCACCAACTCTCTCACTCTACAAAAGAAATTTGATAGGGATTCTCTCCTTAGCAGGGAGCCTGGATTGCCAAGCACCCACCGCTATAACTTATAACGGTTCCTTCACTAAGCCTGAAGAGGAGAAGAGGATTTTATTTCTTTAACATCAGTTAGCTTTAGCATGACTACTTCAGCCCCAACAAACTCTTTCCACACAATCCAGTTTCCTTCATTTCTCACATCCCCTCCTTATTATCTTTTCTTCCCTTTACTGAGAACTCTTAGGCAACTCTTCAGCAAACAGATTTGGTCCGATAACTATCTTGCTAGGCCTACAATCTCCTTAGCAATCTCCAAAGACAATGTCACTTTTGAGAAGATTGCCTAACATCAAGCTTCTGAATTTACTCCTCTTACTAAACGAGTTAACCTGAGCTTCAGATGTGCCCCTGGAGTCATAATTACTCACACTCCCTTGTGAGCTGGTGCTCAAGTAACATGGTCATAATAAAGTTAACCTCCTAACAAGCGGTTTGTAAAACAGAAGATCATTAATGGTAGACAAGAGACATGAAGAGCCTCCCTTTCGTGTTAATGACCCACTCTGTAACAGGGTAGTGGGAGTGAGTTTTATGCTGTCATTAGAAAAGTGGAAAAAGCAGACATGGCCAATGTGCACGAGGAGATCCTGACACACAGTGAAAGAGAACACTGCGTTATAACATCCACTTCTGAGAACAAGAACTTCATGTGGCTAGAAATACTCAGTCATTTAAGCAGCAATCCAACTGAATGAACACTAATCATCCAGTGCTGACTCAGGCGAACACACATGGTTTCCTGACACTATGACAGAAGCTACAGAGCCTCAGAACTGATGCACAGCTACAAAATATTACTGGAAACACCTGGCCTTTATTATGTGATGCCACTGCAAGTCCTGAACTCTAATCCATGTACATGCAGTAACTCCTTTTGTACAGGATCAGTGCAGTTTGCAGTTTAAGCAGACAAGCAGGGGCTGTGCAACAGTACTACAGATGAGGGCATGCCAAGTTAACCTTTCAAACCAAACTTTCCTGATCTTTCTGTAAGAGGATAATCGAAGCCTTTTCTCAGTAGTGTCTCCTTTTTTGCCTTTTTTTATTTAGTCTCCTGTGTCCTTATCTCATTATCTGTGTGAGCTGGAACACAGGAGGTCCCACATCAATATGAGAAGGAACTTCTTCACGGTAAGGGTGACGGAGCACTGGAACAGGCTGCCCAGGAGGGTTGTGGAGTCTCCTTCACTGGAGATGTTTAAGACTCACCTGGACATGTTCCTGTGTGACTTGATCTAGGTGATCCTGCTGTGCCAGGGGGATTGAACTGGATGATCTTTCCTTTAGGAGTGTTAGGGTCCTTTCCAATCCCTAACACTCTGTGATTCTGTGATTTTGTTTCTAAGAAAAAATAACTAAATTAAAAAAATTAAATTCACTCAAAAAGTCAATGACCTGCAAAATTTCACTGTCAGGGTAACTCAACAGACTAGGAAGTTTCAAAGCAAGGATTGTAAGGATTTCTGTGAAATAGAAATCAGGTTAGAAAGAATTAAAGAACTGGTTGCTAAAAACAGACAGTGATTTCCCAAACAAGTACACAAATACATAAAAAACCCCCCAAAGAACCAAAACAGCTTTTAAGATTCTGCTGTATTTCACGGCATATGAAATGTTTGCCTTAAAGTACTTTGAATCAACATTACTTTTCTTCCTTATTACTAACAAAATGCTATTTCCCAGTGAGAGCTCCCAAGAGACGAGCTGCTTTCTGAGACACAGGGTTGCACAGCTGTTCTAAGGAAGCACTGCAATGCAACATTACCACCACATTGGAATGCCTTCCCGCAGACAACTGAGCCATGTGGTTGAGCCTTTTGCCACAGCTTACCTTTCTGATTAGTAAACCAGAAAAGCTAAGCACATTACAGTTAGAGTGCCAAGAACTGCACTTGATTAACAGAAAATTGCCCAGGAGTCTTCAGGCCTCCCTCTCAGCATATCTGCCCGTAGTTACAGGTTAAACACATGAAGTTCCCACGGACTAAGTCCCAAGTACCAGAGACAAAAGGCTACAAAGAATTAGGATTCACAAGTTTACCTGATAGCTCTCACTTGGTAAAGAAGAGGTGTAGAAAGCAACGCTTTGCATGCAAGAGTAACTGCCTCCAGTTTCAGCTGGAAATGCCTCAGTCATAAGCATTTAAGGGAATTCAGACACGTAGGAGGGCAGAGTGCTTAGAGCACAGAAGCAACAGCACATTACATGGGGTGTAAATACCACCCTCTGAGTCTCTCTCTCTGGCCTTTGTGCACGGTGTAAATACCACACTTTGAGTCTCTCTGTGTTGCTTTCTGAGTTCCCACTTCATGCATTTGCCTATAGCAACATGGAGAAAAAGAAAGAGGAATATCCTGCAGTTCTTATTTAAACATCCAAAGAAACTTGTCTGCTTTGTCCTTATGGCACAACGAACTCAGACACGCAAGATTTCTTGGAGTGCCCAGGCAGAACTCATTACACTAATTTTTAACATTTTAAATGCAGTGGGAGAACAGCACTGAAGATTGACAGCTATTGTGCCCCTGTAAAATTACCCCAAACAAGCCCTTCTGCACAGACGTACAAGGCTTTTGTTCAGTGCAGAAATGGCACCCAAAAGGGTACCAAATTCAACCAACTTTGAATTCAATGAGGCTTTTGTTCAGTGCAGAAATGGCACCCAAAAGGGTACCAAATTCAACCAACTTTGAATTCAATGAGGCTTTTGTTCAGTGCAGAAATGGCACCCAAAAGGGTACCAAAGTCAACGGTACCAACTGTGTATGTTAGGTACTTACACCTGGACACCATGGTAGGGGGACGAGCACATGCAGACATGTGTTGATTGCAAATGTTCTAGACATGATGGACAAGTGATGGCTGAAGCAGTAGTGGAGGAAAAAAAGTAATTAAAAATAAAAGAAAAATTCTGAAGGGTTTCACTAACAGGACTGTCCCCATTCCCACTCTTTCGAGCAAGTTTCCATCCAGTCTAGTGTCCTTGCAGGAAAGCAACAGAGCATTAAACTTGAAGAGGTTACAAACATAAAGAGCACAGACTAAGGCTGAACATTAGGAACAAATTCTTTCCTCTGAGGGTGGTGAGATGCTGGAACAGGTTGCCCAAGGAAGTTCTGGCTGCCTCATCCCTGGAAGTGTTAAAGGCCAGGCTGGATGAGGCCCTGAGTAATGTGATCTAGTGAAGGTGTCCCTGCCTCTGCAAGGGAGTTGGAACTAGATGACCTTTAAGGTCCCTTCCAACTCTGGCCATTCTGTGATTCCATGAAAAAAGGAAAAATAATCAACATAACTAACTAATTGCTGTTTCTGAAAATGGCTTACTGACCTCATCAGAAAGCAATAATAAAAAAAAAAAAAGACAAGAGAATACTTTCCAAAAATTTGGGGTTAGAAGAACAAAGCTGTAGGTTCAAACAGCTTCCTATGGTAGTAAAGGCAATATTTAAGATTAAACATAGTTCTTCCTGTAGCTCAAAATAAACAAGTCATTAGAAAGCCACAAAGACTGAGCTCACTCAAAAAATCAGAAACACTGATTTTATGAAATACTTTTCTTTGACAGAAAAAAATTAATCCCAGCTTAATATGAAAAGTTTAATTTAAAGCAAAGCCATATAAGTGAACCAAAATAGCTACAAAATACTCAGCACATTTCCAGCAATTACGATCTTTGTCACCATATCATCGCATGCAAAGTAAATCAGATCATTATCTGCCCCAAAATTGAGTTAGAAGACCTCTTGGCATTATCATATATGGCTCTTCCTCCTTTGAATCTAAATATCAACACAAAACCAAACACAGAGTTGACAGAAGGCCAAAGCATTACACAAAGAGACACAGAAGATTAGTACTTTCATAATGAACTGAACTGCTGGAATTAAAACATCTTGTAAGAAAGCCTTCTCACGGTAAGACTTCAGTTCCCTCTAGCAAAGCATGGGAGCTGAATTTTATGTACTTTGTTATTCTTAAACAGTTGTACAGGTCCCTTTGCTCCCAATACTCCTACAAGGCATGCTTACAGAACATTTCTGTGTTTTATGTGCTAATAAGCCAGGGGGATAGTGGTAAAAAGCTTTTGCAAGACCTACATATCATGTCTCCCACAGGAAGCAGCTAATCACCCTTTTAAATACATTCTTCAGCATCCCCAGTGCCAGTCTGCTTGTTTCTTGGACAAGGGAGAAGGGATAAAGGAGAAGAGGTGGCATGACAAAGCTGAAGTTCTTAGCATTAGCTATGGGACATCTCAGAAGTTGTACATTTTATTAAAAGTTATTCTTGAAATTAGAAGTTTTTACACAACAGAAATATAAGACATTTCATATTAATGATCTAATAAATAGCAAACTGTTCCTTAACTGTGTTACAAACTATAACTTACAATCATATGGTCCTTAAACTGGATTTTCTTCCCGATACTGACTAGAAAGAGTAACAAATACAGAATCACAGAATTATTGAGGCTGGAAAAGACCTCTAAGATCATCCAGCCCAGCCCATGATCCAACATTGCCACAATCCCCTAGACTAGGGCACTAGGGCCACATCTAGGCTGTCCTTAAAACACCTCCAGGAATGGAGACTCCACCACCACCCTGGGCAATCCATTTCAATGTCTGACCACCCTTTGAGTGAGGAAGGGCTTCCTAACACACAACCTAACCCTCTCCTGGCACAGCTTGGCCTCTGCCCATTGACCCAGCCTCTCCAGAGCTCTCTGCGGCATCTTCCTCCCCTCCAGCAGATCAACGCTCCCCCCTAACTTGGTGTTATCCGCACATTTACTAAGGGTAGATTTGATCCCTCATCCAGGTCATCAACAAAATGTTGAATAGAACTGGGTGCAGTACTGATGAAAGCGAAAGCAAACTTGGTAGAAGAGGTACCTTTTCATTACAGAACACAGAACTGTTGTCATTGGAAAACAAATTCCTGCCCAGGGGGGTTGTGGAGTCTCCCTCACTGGAGATATTCAAGACCCGAGTGGATAAGTTCCTGTGTGACTTGGTTTAGGTGGATTGGACTAGATGATACTTCAAGGTTCCTTCCAATCTGTAGTGATTCTATGAAATTCCAAATGCAACTAAACAGAGAAACCAAAGATGTCTTAAGATGTGAAAACCATCAGTGAACATACTTAAGGTAAAAAAAACACACCACTGCATGTTCTGTGTTTGAAGGTTTATTGATGGGAATGCAAATACAACCATGATATCACAAAACCCAGTAACATTTCATTAAAAGCAGTTTCTTAAAAACATCTCCAATCATCTATAACAAATACAGTGAATGTTTGAATTCTTGCATATTAAAATATTCCTCTACAGGCCTCTTCTCGATGGCTACTAAAACTCTGTCATAAGACTAATTATTTTTACAAATGCAGAAGTACCTACTGAATTTAGGTTCCCATTCTTAGGTGTCTCATGCAGCAGTACTTCAGGAAGTGCTGGTTACTCTCTCAGGAAAACCAATGTTTCCATTTGGACAAAGAAAACACAAGGACATTTCCTGGTGGCTAAACATCACCAAAACTTCAAATGAATGCAGATGCTTCTTGTTAACATCAATCTTTGTTTAAAAATTTGCTCTCCAGTGACAAGATTCAATTTAATTCATCAGTGCCCATGCCTGAGGTGCTATGTTGTCTACATTCAGTTTTTCTGGAAGAGATACTAAAGGGAAACAAGCCACCACTGTCCCTTTTCTTTTAAATCATTCTTCCCTTCAAAGAAATTTACGTTTGTCAAAGAATTGCAGACATCTTATTTGTCTCTCATGTCTTCGTTGCTTGGATCTGATCTGTTAATAAAAAGAAACACCTAATGTTAACACAAGGTGAACTCCTGATGGCCTTTACTTTTTGAAAATATAACCTTGTATTGTTCAGGGTAAAGAACTACACCAACAGGCATTTTGGTGTAGTCACAAAAATGGAGGACAATATAGTCTGAGCTGTTTTCAGTTCAGTTTCTTATCTCCTTCCAAAACTCCTCAGCAGCCAAGCTGTTTCCCCAAAATGTAGCTAATTAACTAGGAAGATTCTTCCACATAATTTTTCCCCAGCTTATATGATAACTTACATGACAATAAGGGATTTACTTTATCAAGTATGTGCTTTACTTCCTTGCACACATTTCAGCTTCCAGATAACCAAACATGAACTAACCCAGTGAATTCAAAGTTTGCTTTTGAACAACTCACGTGAAACCTTCTTTGCTCTCAGTAGCCACACTCCTCCATACTGCTGCCCGACTGCCACTTTTCCACTAACTTCAAACACTCCCTCATTTAGCAAAAATGAACTGCATCCCCTTGAGAGAAGGTGGAGTCAGCACAGCTACCCCCGCTATAGAGAATGTGGACTAGGTTTAGACTGTAGTGAGACAAGTCAGTTGTACCCTGCTGCTGACGTGTTAAAATCGTAACCTCATTACAGAGTAGATCAATATGCAAACTCAGCTTTTGCTAGGAAAAGGTGAAACCTTCTGCTCCAGGTGCCCCAAATCTGTGAACGACATGTAAGGAGTCTGCAAAAGGCAACTAGAGAAATCTAGGATGTTGACAAGGAGAACTGTACATTCACTCAACAAGTGTCATCTCCTCCATTCAATTTTACAGCATCCACAGGCTGTGGATTTACGAACAACTACAACTTCTAACAGTTGTTTCAATTATTTTTATCTAGTACATAGGAATGAAGAAGAGAATTATAGCACAAATTTGTTTTTGAAAGATCAAAGTCTTCTTCCAGCAGAAGTGCTAAAGCCAAACTGCACGTGGTTAGGCAACTGCACAGTTTAAACACAACCCCTCTAGGTTTTTCTGAGCAGGGAGTCAAAGGAAAATTTCAGATAAAGTCCATCCATGAAGAATTTCAGCACAGAAAATTAAGCTTAGGAATCTACTACAAATGAGGAGCTATGAAGAGCTATATAAATGACTGACAACAGAAGCACATGCTTAAAAAAACATTTATGTACACGATGTATGCATTTTGTCTGGAAATATTTAGACAAGTAGTTAAGATGTTTTTTAGTAGCCTGACACTACATACAGAACTATCAACTCAAAGTTTATATTGAAACTTAGAGGGTTCATCAAAGAGAAGCAGATGCCCTCAAAAAAAAATCACAAGCTAGTACAGAAAAAAAGAATCAGTCCTACACCTGATGTGAGGAAAATGTCCATGATTCAGAATCTGCCTCTGGAATAAGATACTGCAGTGTAGGAAACTCAGCAGTAAGATGCTGGTTCCCTGCCACAGAACTCAGATGGTGGAAGATCCATCACTATTCTGCAGGGCCATTTTGTAAAGACTTCTTGGTTTTTATTCCTTCCTCTGAAAACATAACCTAATGTTTCTGTAATAGCACAGTAAAATAACCCACCTCTTTCTAACTAGTAGGAAGGATTTCAAGTATAAAGGACAGTCTGTTGTCTGTAGCTAAATGGAGAGACGTTGAACCAGGGACATTTTGAAGGCAAGGGGTTTTGGTGGCACCAACTCTAGCACATCCCTGACATCTAGTGGCTGCCACAGCACTGAACACGTCAGTGCCCAGAAACTGTCCTGCAAGCTTCACAGAATCACAGAACTACTGAGGCTGGACCTAAGGACCTCTAAGATCATCCACCCCGGACTATGGCTTGACATCACCACAAGCAGGTTTGAGAGACATACTTTAAGGCAGGTTGCAACTTAAGTGCATAGTGAACCCACGTTTAAAACCCAATTTGCTTTATGACCAATTAATAATCCCTTACTCCTCTGTGAAAGAATGCGATGCTGCTGAATACAGCAAACACGCTGTTGGTACGACACGGCACCGTTAACTTCAGTGACTGCTCAATGCAAAAGCTCTAACGTGTACCCCCTTCTCCCACTTTTCCTACACACTGCAAGCAGATAAGATCACCAGTGCACTCCTCAAGGAGCACTTCCTCTCTGTGGTACCAGTCTCTTGATGCTGAAGTGGCAGTCCATAAACATCCAATGCCTTTCTGCTCACTAGATACAGATGACAACACAACGCCTGAATCTCACGACAGATGAACAAATGCTTAATGCTGATACCACACTACCTAATATGTTTAGAATGGAAGCAACATAAACTAGGGAGCTACAACTGGAACACGTCTACAAAACACCACCACACATCACTATTTTGTACATTCAGCAGCACGGGGGACGACAGGAAAGATCAGCTCCTGACTAAACATCCCTACTCGTGTTGTAATTATAAATGTGTATTAATAAATCATCTAAGCTAGCTTTGTTATTTTTGATGTAGTTATGACTTTCTGCTTATGCTACATTCATTACACTGCAAGATGAACCTGGAGTATAATCTAGAGCTTATTTTATTTAGTTTATCTTATTTTGGCTTTAGATTAAAGAGCTGAAGTTGAATAATCCATGTATTTGCCTCTGTACTTTGCTTAATTTTCTAGCCTGCTTATTTGCCATTTCCAAATTTGTAATAAAACTGGGACAAGGCAGTAAGGATTAAATAAACAACAAACTGAATTATCCCAATAACAGACTGAAGTACAGGAAGTAGTGCTCCTGCTGTTTACAAGAAAGTGCTATGCTGTTTGCAAGAGTCTGTGCTGGTATTTCATACCACACACTTTTGTCACAGAAACTTGACAGGACATCTTTAGAGTGAGTTAGGGAGGTAAATGCAAGGCAAATAGGAGAGAGAGCGAGCGAGTACTCACTGTGTAATTTGATCTGACAGCAGAAGTGAACAGAAAGAAAACAAAAGTAGTAATACAGAAAAAGCAGCTTTCAAAATTAAAGAGCTTAACAGAATGCAAACAGAGCAAGAGAATTACGTATGATATACCTTGGAGCCAATCCACACCTTCTTGCAATCCCTCTCCTTTAAGAGCATCGCTGGCACTGAAAGAAACATATCAAATGATGAAAACACTGTAAAATACCAGTTTTAGTGGCCAGCTTAGTTGCCATTATACTACTAAAGTAGCACCAAACCCAGTCTACTTGTTTTCTTCACACGGAAAAAGCTGTTTCTCAAATTATTCTAGACTACCTTCCCAATACAGAAACACCACTTTTCAAGATGTGATCTATTTTAATTCCAGTTTCAAGGCAGAGGAGTCATTCTGAGAATATAAGAGGTTCAGGAAGAACTCTCAAGGCAGCCACGTTGTCCTGCAGCACCTCTGCTTAGCTAACTCCCTGCTCAGACTGTGCTATAAAACATGTTCACTACCTACAACAGTAACAATCACAGAATCATTTACATTGGGAAAGACCTTTAAGATCATTGACAGTCTAACTGTCCTCCTGTGCAGTTCCTATACACTGCACAGATCCTGAAGCACTGGAGGAACAACAAACAGTACATACACATTTAATTGCGACAGCAGCTCTCTAGGACCATCTTAAAACACAATATAAATCAAGACTGAGAACAGTGTAAATCTACTTTTGAATCACAACAATGTAACTGCTTATAGAATCACAGAATGCTTTGGGTTTGAAGGAACCTTTAAACATCATCTAGTCCAATCTCCATGCAGTGAGCAGAGACATCTGCAACTAGAGCAGGTTGCTCAGAACCTCATCTTGAATATCTGCAGGGATGGGGCCTCCACACCTCTTCGGGCAACCTGTTCCAGTGTTTCAGCACCCTTATCGTAAAAAAAAAAATCTTCCTAATATCCAGTCTAAATCTACCCTCTTTTAATTTAAAATCTCTTAGTCCTGTCACAGCAGGCCTTGCTAAAACGTCTGTCCCCACCTTTCTGGTAGGCTCCCTTTAAGTATTGAGAAGTTGCAATGTCTCCCCAGAGCCTTTTGGCAGGCTGAACACCAATTCCTGCAGCCTGTCCTCACAGGGAAGGTGTTCCAGACCTCTGCTCATTTTTGTGGCCCTACTCTGGACTGGCTCCAAAGCATTAAAGTCCTTGTGCTGAGGACCCTGGAGGTGGACACAGTACTCCAGGGTGGGGTCTCACCAGGCCAGAATCACCTCCATTGACCTGCTGGCCACACCTCTTTTGATGCAGCCCAGGGTGGAATTTGGTGTTCTGGGCACTTGAGGCCATAGTCTAGGTGTTGGCGAGATGTTGGGGTGAGGACTGGAATTTCTGATCCTGGAGGTCCTTTCCATCCGGAATGATTCTATGACTCTGTGATTCTATATAACACTGAGCGGCATGATCGAGTGAAACTATGAATGTACTATGAATAAAAAGGCAGAAAAAGGAGAATTTACCAGATATGCCATGGCTTGTCTTTGATGTTTTCTAATGACAATAACTGAGATACTTTCACAGATGAGATTGCGTCCCTGAGGTCCATTTTGTTAGCAAAAAAGAGAATAGGCACTCGACGGTGTTTGATGTCTAGGCATGAGCAGAAATAGAACTATCAGGATATTAAGCAAGACTTATTCATCTCGACGTATAACAAGCTACAAAAAGTACTGGAAGACAGTCTGCTCACCTGTAACTGCATTTCTCTGCAGGCTGTATCCTAACCAGATGCACACTCTTGGGTTACATGGCCTCTGACGCATGGTTCAAGAATGCTCACAAACTTTCTGGCAGGTTTTGGGATCTTCCACCCCCTCTCCCCTTATCTTATACAAACGTTAAAGCTGTAGGAGTACACTGCTGGTTGCAGCTGAGGAACATGAGATCAAACGACTACCTACAAATACTACACATCTCTGCCTAGTGGGGACTGGATTTGTTGACGAGCAGAGAAGTTATTTGTGTTCACTCATAACTCACAACAATAGTTGTGTAAGGGTAGTTTGAATTATCCTGGAGAACACCCACGACTTCATAAAACAAAAAGAATAAAAGTGCATGCCTGGACATCCCTAATCCTACCTTCACTTGAAGGAGGATTTTTCCCCATAAGCTCTTCTCATTAGCAGTGCCAACCACAGACCAAACCAAGCACGCTGGCAGTTTCTGACACACTTACACATTCAAAAGCACAGGCCTCACTGACTACCACAAATGACTGGAGTCATTGGAAAGAAACAAAGCACATACTCTCTCCAACCTGAGATTTAAAACTGCCAAAAGCCTACCCCCATCAATACTAACTGTAAGAATTTTTCACATTATGTAAATAGGGGGTGAATTATGGGATTAGAGAAGATCTAGATTTGAGTCTATCAATCAGTTATTGATTGGAAATGAACTTTAAAACCCCCATATGATGAAAGATGCTATACAGGCTCCTTTTAAAACAGCAAAGGAAGGGTTATTTCACAGAGGAAGCAAGCTAAGGATTTATTTGATGACTGAACATAAGCCAGCCTCCCCTGTGGGGAGGGTGTGAGTGGGTAGGGAGGAAGAAGAAAGTAAAACAAACTGTCAATGATGAAGTCGGGTGATTTGAACCTTCCTGATTATGTTCTTTCCTTTTACTGAACCTTTCAACAAAATTAGTGAAGATAACACTCTCTACCCATACTCAGAGACCCCGAGTGCTGATCAAAACCACTGACAATTTTCACAACTATTTACCCTAAAGCTATTTCTTTACCTGGAGCTGTTTTCTTCCTCCTACATCCTCTGAAACAAATCAAGGGCCTCAAAACACAAGCACAGAGCACCATCAAATCTCTGCTTCGACTGCATACTTGAACAATCAAAACTCCTGATTGAAACTTCTACTTTATTAAATGGAGTACCCGTAAGTTGTAGGTTATGGATAAATTAAACCCACAGGAGTTACTGAATATTCCATATGCAAATAGCCAAGTTAATGAAGTAATTATCAATGATTTCTTAAAGCAGTTAAAAAAGGCTACAATCTACCCACACAGACTCATTAATTTACATTATTTCACAGAAATTGACATTACTTCCTCCCTTTGGACACTTTCTTATTGAAAAAAACATTTTTATTCCCCCCTCCTTGTTTTTATAGTTATTACTGGAAAGCTAGTTAAGTGTTAACACATTAAATACAAATCCCAGACACTAAATGTGTGTTTTGTGAAATTCAGTTTTACAGCTACGTCACTTTGTTGCAGAAGCATGAGCTGGAGGTCAAGTGACCCAAGCATCAATATCTAAACCAAGGGATCTACAGACTACCATCTTGTACAATGCCAAAGAATGAAGTTTGAATTAAAAAACCACCAGAGCTTAATGATCACTGCTAAGCTATCTATGATGCACACTATCTAGGTAAGTAAAGCCAATTTATACTTCTGATTCACAAACAGCCCCGGTTAGGACAACTTCTAACTGTGCTCATGTGTCACAGTGCACACTCCCTTTTGCCTGACAACATCAGACAAAGTCTGGCAAAAAGAGTGGGAACTTTTTAGAGTAAAACAGAGTTTTACTGTAGGACTGCTAAGGTTTTCAGAGACAGGAACTGATTCAAGGTTGCTGCCCTGTGTCCACTTCAGCCTTAAGTAAATATGTCAATTTAAACCAGAGGCAGAAGCACAGATGGGTAAAATGTGGGGTAGGCAGGAAGAAAAGCAGAGCAAATAAAAATACTGATACAGTAACTGATCATAGTTTTATGTTGGAAGGGATCTTAAAGATCAACTAGTTCCAACCCTCTTGCCATGGTTGAAAGGCAGGAGGGTTGAAAACCCCATCCAACCTCTCCTTGAACACTTCCAGTAACAGAACACCCACAGCTTTCTGAGGCAACTGGTTTCAGAGTCTTATCACCATCATGAGGTGAGGCATTTCTTCCTAAGATCTAATCTGCATCTATCCTCTCGTAGTTTGGAGCCCCGTATTGATTCAGTTACTAGGTTCTTTATCAGACGTTACTGCTAGAACAAATTGTTATTCCCTTCGGTTCTCTTAGATGTGAGCTATCCAAATCTGAAACAATAAAACAGGAATATGCTGTATTTCAGCTAAGCTGCTCCAAGGCAGAAACATGTAATTGCCCTTTCCTGGTTCTAAGGAATGTACAGTGTCTGCATTTGAGGTTGCCCACACACTTGAATATGGAATTAGTATGAAATTAAGGTGGCCCAGCCAGCTAACACACAGTATCCTTGTTGATGAACTAATATATGACATGTAGTCCACAAGGAAAATAAAATCATAGCAACATAACTGCCCCCCCTCATACCTTATTTAGTTAGAAATGTAAGTAATCATTGCTTATCAAAAAGCACTCCCGTGTTGGGTACACGGAAGGGCGAAGGTGTGAAGAACTGGCTTATTTATGAATTTAATTAAAAAAGTGTAGCCTCATGTAAAACAACAAAAGAAACAAATATTGCAAAACCAACCCCCTGACCATGAATCCTCTTACATCCATCCTATGCATTTGTTTATAGCCAACAGAAAGCTCTAGCCAGAAATGAGAACAGAAAAGATAAATAAGATTTAAAAAAATAAATCAAGAGTTGCATTTCTTCACAGAAAAATTAAAAATACACCAAAAAACATATGTGGTCATTATCACACACAGGCTTTCCAGCTCTGAAAGGGTCAAAGACTTCCTCAAAACAGCACAACTTTTGATCTATATTGATAACAGAGAGATTGATAACAGAGAGATCGGTCCAACTCAGCACAACCACCTGAAATATGATTTGCAAATGTGAACAGGTATTTGAACCCCCCAAGTGTACTGAAAGTCACCCTTGAAGTACTCATGAATGGCTACAAAGTGCTCAGAATGCAGAATGTGTGAGAAGAAGGCTTAAGACAACATAACAAATAGGGAGACAGAAGGGGAAAAAAGCCTCCTCACCTGGATGATTCAGAAGAGTGTCAAGTTCTTCTTTGGCCACAACCATTCTTAATTTGTCACTGCTATCAATGACAAAAATAATGGCTTGGCCTTCTCTGCATAACATAAAAAGAGCAAAGAGGCACATTATAGGTTCTCTTCAACTGTGATTGAGAAAAGGCTTCTGAAGAAACAAAATAAAAGCAAACAAACCTGATTTGTTTTCCCCTCCATTTTTTTGTTATTTACCATTGAGTCCAGCCTTATCTTCTGGTAACATACACAAATTTATGAGACATGAGGTTGTTAGTTGCCTGACTTGTACCACGTTCAGTCTATTGCAGACCCTTCAAAAAAAACCCTAACACCTTGATTTTGTTGGCAACATGGTCAGACCAACCGAGAAAAATCTCAAAGACAATTTTTGGTAGAATTTGTTTCCTACCTGAAAACAAGTTTATTTAGAGAAAAGTCATTGAGTTTTTAGGGGAAAAAAAAGGCGTGTCTACAGCTGTTTCTCAACATGCAGATTAATTTTACTCTTAGAAAGGTCTGTATAAACAGGACCACCATTTTGGTTTGAATAACAGGTAAGAATTTTCAACTATTTCAAACCATTAAGACACTTTGCTCACAATATCACCACAGCCACAATATACATATGCACATGACTATTTAACTGACTATTTTTGGATATTACTTATATATTATCACTTTATTTATTAAAACTCCATTTACCAAGACTTCTTTGAAAGCAAAACCACAGGTGAACACACACAAAGTATGTCTAATTTTTTTTTTTTAACACAATATTCATTTTTCCTTTGTTCTACNGCCACCGATGAACACACACAAAGTATGTCTAATTTTTTTTTAACACAATATTCATTTTTCCTTTGTTCTACATTTCTCTGAGAGACCATTATGGACATATTGCTCACTCCCCAGCAACACCTACCTCATCAGAAACAGTCCTAGCTTCACTGAAAACAAGAAACACTTTGACCAGCTAAGCCTGTATGGAAAGGTCCATTCTTTTATGTAATGCAGAACAATGGTAACAGGAAATAAAGCTTTTGCATATTAGCTGAGAACACCCAAGTGATTTCTACGAGCATAGAGAATCACAGAACAGAAGAATCATCAGTGTTGGAAGGGCCCTGAAGTACAACACCCCCCTTGCTAAAGCAGGACTGCCTGAAGCATGATGCACAGGACTGCATCCAGGTGGGATCTGAGTATCTCCAGAGAAAGAGGCACCACAACCAATCTGGGCAGCCTGTTCCAGGGCTTTGTGACTCATACTGTAAAGAAGTCTTTTCTTATGTCTAAACAAAACTTCTTGTGTCCCAGCTTGTGCTAAATATTTTTCAAGGGAAATCTGAGCCCTGGCATGTATTTACTACCAAAATATAACTTCACAAACAAGTAACAGCAACAGGGACACAGCATGAGTTTACCTGCACTTCAGACAAGCGTACTTTGAGGACATCCTAAAAGATACTTTCAAGCCAAATAGGAGAAGGGCAACATTCACGTATTCTAAACCAACTACTTAGACCCTTGATTGGATTTAACTGCTATTTTTCAATTATTGTAAAAATAAGTGTTGCTTAACTTTATTAAATAAACAGCACGTTATTTTTTATATTACTCTTTGAAGTTAATCTTAAATATTTGATTACTGCACCGGCTCGGGAAGAGAGATGGGTACAAGTACACAGTGCACTGTCAGCATTTCCTGAGAAAGTCCCTTACCGTTAAGATGAAAAACTAATTTATGCCACACAAAGTGTAAGTTACTGCATCAAAACACAGCACTCCAAAAACTTACTCCCTTATGAAGCAGTCAGCTGTCATTCTGAGAACAAGCTAAGGCTATCAGTTATTGAAATCGAAAGGAACACTCTTGAACAACAGACATCTCCTACCCACAAGACTAATTTTCAGACTACCCATTCATATTTTGCACAGGAGACGAAGTGTTAATGCTCCATTAAAGAAAAAAATAATCTTTACCACACCAAATATCAACACCTAATCAATGCTGTAATCATAGAATCATAAGGGATTGGAAGGGACCTCAAAAGATCATCTAGTCCAATGCCCCTGCCACAGCAGGATCACCTAGACCAAGTTGCACAGGAATCCTCAGAACTTTTCTGTTCTATTTCCCCAGGCTATTTTTTGGTGGTTTACTACTGTTCACTTAATTTAGATCAACATGGGGAATTAAAAAATAGCCATGAGACAACATAAATTAAGATGTAAGCTTCTTTAGAAGCTGGAAGAACAGACAATGGTGTCTACTACCAATAAGGCAATAGCATAGTGTTATAAAGCACAGTCAATATCCTGCCTGATAATCTAAGAACACTTGAAGTTCTTAGCTGCATGGGTCTTATCCTGCAGATTTACTTCCCTCATCTCCAAAAACCTCAGCCATCAGCCCTTATCTTTTGTGTCTTTAGTAATTTATCTACAGAAGAACAGAAAAACAGGAAACCTAACTCACCATGGTGCATTCTTATAGGAGTTTTTTTTTAAAGTTTCTACATTTAAATCTAGTATAGTCTCCAAACCTTCCAATCAACAAAACATCCCCAAAAGAGCACACAGAATTCTTCCTTTTTAAGAACAGAAAGAAAAGTACTATTTATCCAGAATGGCCTTCTGTCAAATACTGGGTATAAGTCTTCTCTGGATCATTTTTAACCACTAGATACTGCCATACTTGTGTGTAAATAATGTAGATGACAGCTAATATGAATAGCAATGCTTTAAAAAAAAGTCAATGATAGGCTTACTTGTAGTAGTGTTCCCAGAGGTTTCTGTATCTCCCTTGACCTGACATATCAAACACTGTGAAAGACAAACTGCAAAGAAAACAAATGTATGAGGCAAAGAAACAAAGAGCAAAACCCAGCCTATGTTCTTTGCTACCATGACAGCAAGACTGCTGTGTCAACTCCCAGAGGAACTCCTTTACAGTACCTGCCTTCAAATTACCCTACCCAGTTTTGCAGTCCTATTAAATACTTCACAATGGAAAACATGTTTTCTTATTCTCTGAATAAAATAACAAGACCAATTATAAAAAGTTACAAACAGTAAACAAGCTCACATTCAGCTCTCTTTCTACCATGTTAGTACTGAATTTTATTGAAAATAAACATAGATAATAAATGAAATTCAGATGAGTCGTGACTGAAAACTCACAGCCTGCCTTAAATTCTGTCCCCAGGCTGGCACGAAAACCACTCAAAGGCCTCTTTATACAAACTAAAATGCTTTTGAAAAACAAAAAAAAAAGTTAAATCCATGTTCAGAAAATCACTCACTCGGGTAATTAACAGAGGAGGGCAACGAAGCTGGTGAAGGGCCTCGAGAAAAGATCTTATGAGGAAAGACTGAGAGAGCTGGGGCTCTTTAGTCTGATGAAGAGGAGACCTCATCACTTTCTGTGGAGAGGTTGATGCTGGTCTCTTCTAACAAGCAATTAGTGATAGAACAAGAGGGAATGGGTTCAAGTTACAACAGGGAGGTTTAGACTAGATATTAGGAATTTTTCTTTCACAGAAAGGGTGTTCAGGCAGTGGTATGGGATTCCCAGGGAGGTGGTTGAGTCACTGTCCCTGGATGTGTTTAAAAATCGTTTTGATGAGGTGTTGAGGGATGTGGTTTAAGGGTGACCTTGTAAGGTAGGGTAGATGGTTGGACTCGATGATCCCAGGGGTCTTTTCCAACCAGAGTGATTCTGCATACATTCTGCATACTTCAAGTGGCCAAGCCATGAAGGGCAGTCCCCACAAGGATGCGGTGTAAGGGAACATAAGAGTGTGAGCAATCCAGTCCTTATGCTGGAGGACTTCAACAAGAAACCCAGCAGGAGATGGTTTTAGAGGCTGCACAAAGGCAGGGCTGGACTACCTGCGGTCTGCAGGTGTATCGACAGCTAGCTTGTTCCAATAGGAACATGGGAGGCGTGCCGTCGGTCCAACAGCATCGCCCGTGGGGCGAGTTATGTGAAGTCTACATAAGTTAGTGGCTTTGTTTCATAAACATTCTGGTCTAGGATATTTTGGTCTACGCATATTCTCGGGCTTTTGCGAGGTCGTATTGGTCTGAGTGTGAAAGCCCTGTCAGAGCTCCCACATGAACGCCCTCTCAGTCAACCCTGGACCCCAAGTGAGTTATTTACAGCTCGCTTTATTGTGGTTTCACCCAAACACTAAACCGAGCAAGTCAACGTAAAGAACATCACAAAAGCATCTGTTCCACAACTAAAAGAGCTACACAAGCACACAAGCAACACTAACTCCAGTATTAAGCTTTCCTGTTTTGACTAGCCCCAAATAGCTCCCCAGGAGGCCACATGCAAATAAGGAGGTTTAGAAAACAATAACGTTATTAGCAACCCCCAAACAATGCTTTAATTGAAACATTAATGAGGTTTTGGGGTGGGGGTAGGTTTGCTGTTTTGTTTTCTTTAATTAATTTTATTTGCAGGTCATATCTTTTATTGAAGAACCAGAGTAAAAGAAAACACTATAAATCGATTTACATTATTACAAAACCCATCTTATGTGTTTGACTGAGACAGAAAAAAGTTGTTTACCCTCCTATGAAAATATGAAAGCGATTAGTCCACATATTAAATCAAAGAATAGACAATTATCTTGCAGATCGCTCCTCCAGTGGGGCATGTGGCTTGGCACCCCCCACCCCACCCCACCGAGCGGCCCCAGTTCGCCACTTCCTGACACTGTCCAAGGACAGGGGACCAGCTCCATGTTTAAAAAGTTTGAGGACCCCTGACCTAGACCATGGCACTAAAGGCCACAGTCAGTCTGTCCTTAAACACCTCCAGGGATGGGGACTCTACCACTGCCCTGGGAAGTCCATTCCAGTGTCTGATTACCCTTGCTCTGAGGAAAGGCTTCCTAACATCCAACCTAACCCTTCCTTGGCAGCTTCAGGCCCTGCCCTCTCATCTCGTTGCTAGCTGCCAGGGAGAAGAGCCCGAGCCCCACTCGTCTACAGCCTCCCTCAGGTAGTTATAGAGACGGAGAAGGTCTCCCCTGAGTCTTCTCTTGTCCAGGCTAAACATTCCCAGCTCTCTCAGCCTCTCCTCCTCAGACTTTCACTCTAGTCCCTTCCCCAGCATAATTGCACTCCTCTGGACTCGCTAAACACACACGACACGCAGTTACACCATCCTGATAGAGGTAATGAAGTCCCACTATTTATATTAATTGCTACTGCTAAGGAGAGAAAATGAAAGAAACTACTACCTTGATGTCTTGAATTTCTCTATACTGAATCCTATTGTTGGAACGATGTCCTGAGTTTGAGCCTTTAAAAGAAAGTATAAAATTTGCAATCCAGTTAGAAAATGTAAATATTAAAATACATTTGAAACATGAATATATTACAGATCCCCCCCAAAATGTATAATACAAAACCTTTTTTATCATAAAGTATATGGATTTGTAGAAAGTTCCCAGAAAAGTACAGTAATTCAAACCTAAGACTTTGCATTTTCTAGGAAATGCAGTGAATGCTGTTGGCCAAGAGCACTGCACCCATTGTAGCCTAAAGAGTGTGATTCCACCTTAGTCTGTGTGTGTATGCATGGATATGACCTCTGAAATAGGAGACGGGTAACATGAAAGCAATATTTGGACACTCTGGACATGACAATGTCAACCCATACAAGTCTGCATAATATTCCAAACCTCTTAGATAAAATAGCATCATAAAAATAATAGAACGGGTTTGACTTTAAAGATCATCTAGTTCCAATCTCCCTGCATTGGGCAAGGGCACCTCCCACTAGACCAGGTTTCTCAAAGCCCCAACCAACCCGGCCTTGAACAGTTCCAGAGACGGGAAATCCACAACTGCTGAGCAACCTGTTCCAGCACCTCACCACTCCTCAGAATGAAACATTTCTTCCCTATGTCAAATCTGGACCTACTCACTTTCACTTAAGCCACTATCATTTAACCTATCACGGCATGTTTGCATAAAAAGCCCCTCCCCAGCTTTCCTGGGGGGCCCCGCTTTAGGTACCCGAAGGTTGTCACTATAAAGGTCTCTGTGGAGTCTTTGCTTCTCCAGGCTTCTAGCAAGATGTTAGATTGGCCACACTCCCAGCTTCTATCCACAGGATGGAGCATTCTATCTGACACTGGTAATTACACCACAGACATTACACAACGGGCTAACCATAGTTTATTCATATGGCTAGGCCACTGGAAGAATCACCATCTGCCACAGAGAAACTGCCAAAACATAAAGCATTATTAATAGATCTATATGCTAACTGGATTTACTGCTGAGCTAGTCAATGAACCCATGAACTAAGCTGGTAAAAGAGAACAGCGTCATTAAGAAGGTCCAATATTGAGCAGGGAGAAAGGTCACGTTCCTTGGGCTAGCAGTGTAAGGAAGTGATACCCAATGCTTCCTAGAGCACCTTGTTAAAAACCACTGTCTATAAGCAATTTTTACCTTGCACGCAAGTGCAAGGGACTTTGATCTAGGATGCTTCAGCTTGGATCTAGAACCACACCTGGAGTATTGTGTCCAGTTCTGGGCTCCTCAGTTCAAGAGGGATGTGGAGCTGCTGGAGAGGGTCCAGCGTAGGGCAACGAAGATGATGAAGGAGGTCAAGCACCTCCCTTACGAGGAGAGGCTGAGGGAGCTGGGTCTCTTTAGCTTGGAGGAGACTGAGGGGTGATCTCATTAATGTCTATAAATATGTGAGGGGTGGGTGTCAGAGGGTTGAAGCCAGGCTCTACTTGGTGTCATCTAATGATAGGACAAGCGACAATGTGTGCGAGCTGGAACATAGGAGGTTCCATATAAATATGAGAAGGAACTTCTTCACAATGAGGGTGACGGAGCACTGGAACAGGCTGCCCAGGGTGGTTGTGGAGTCTCCTTCACTGGAGGTATTCAAGACCCGCCTGGATGTGTTCCTGTGTGACTTGGTCTAGGTGATCCTGCTGTGGCAGGGGGATTGGACTGGATGATCTTTCGAGGCCCCTTCCAATCCCTAATGATTCTATGATTTTCAGCTTGAAGAGGAGAAGGCTTTGAGGGGACTTAATCACTGTCTATAACTCCATGAGGGCTGAGTGTCAAGAAGACAATCTCTTTTCATTTGCACCCTGTGAAATGCCAAGAGGCAATGGGTGTAAGGTGGAGCACAGGAAGTTCCACTTCAACATGAGGAAGAACAACTTTAGTGTAAGGGTTACTGAGCATTGTAATGGACTGCCCAGGGTGGTTGTGCAGTCTCCTCCTCTGGAGACTTTCAAAACCTATTTGGATGCACTTCTGTGTAACCTGCCCTAGGTTCTATGTTACTGCTCAAGCAGAGGGGTTGGAGTTGATGACCCCTGGAGGTCCCTTCCAACCCCTAATAATCTATGTAAGTGAAACACACTTAGCTTGTTCACCTGCAGTTTCATTGTGAAAAATCACATTCCACTATTATAAACAGTTTAGTCAACAGTTCCTGTCACTATGGGAAAACTGGTACAGAGCAGAGGAGTTGTTAATTCTTTAACATTTATTTCAAATTTATTTACCAGGCCCAGAAGAAACAACTACAAACAGAGAAAAACTTATATTTGCCAGATTTCCAATAGTTTCCCAGGCAAAGCAGCAGACTGCGCTGATCCAAAGCCCAAAATCATCTGTACATTGAACTTTCTAAAAATAAGTGATTTAATCAAATCTAATAACATTTCCTCCACATTAGAGAATTTGTCTTGTCTAGCAAGGGCAGGACCTACAAATGTTGTGTGCAAAGCAAGTTTCCTAAAGTATTACAGTAAGTGAAAACACTTAGAAGGAAATTCTCATTAGACAATTTACAGCAAACAAATTCTATTTCTTCTACCTGTGTAATTTCCTTAGGACATTCTCTATTACCTATTACTGTGCTAAATTTTGAAGTTTGTATTCAACTCTAGTTAGGAACCCTTTCCTGCTTTGTAGCAGGGTTTTTATGCCACCCTTTATTAAAGATCTCAAAAATTATGTAAAGATGTAGTTTGTCTGGTGCAAACCACAGGATTTTCCCAGAATACCAGCAACAAATAGTAAGCACTTAATAGTCTTTGTTTATAAAAATATTTAATTTTCAGTGGGAAAATAATTGCCAGGAATGGAAGAGCACTGATTCCTTACCATGTTATATTTTTAAAAACAATGTCCAGTGGTACTTGTCAGGAAACATTCCACAGAAAGTAAAACCCCAATAGCTGTGTCCTGACATAACAACAGGAATCTGCTTCCCAGATGCATATAACCATGATGCACAAGCCTCTGGCTTTGCACACAGATACCAAAATCCTTCCATTCCATAAACATATCTAAAATAAGATAACCCTGCTTTCAGTTCTACTCAGAATACTCTGCACTCTTCACAGACTGGAGCACTTTTTACCAGACTAATGAAGGGCAGTATAAATGCAACTTTCTTTGAAATATACCCTGCTTTAAAAGTGTTCAAGTCAACAACAAGCATGCACCTTCACATTATTTTATATTTTATTATTTATCAAATACTTTAGCTAAGGAAAATATTAAAATAAAGAAGTTAAATGCAGACAAGCACAAGTTGTTATACAACTGCATTAGTCCCAAAATTTCAATGCCACTCCTAACTGCAATGCTACAGCAATTATTTAAGTGACTTATGAAAACTGGTTTGGATCCTGGTTTCAGCCATCATAAACTCTTCTTATACAGTAATCTTAGACAAGTAGGTGCTTTTGAAGTGTTTTCATAACGTGCACACAAATGCTTACACTTCCCTTCGAGTTAGGTCAATACTTCGTATGTTTCTGTTCCACCATGCATGAAAAAGCTCTTGGTATCCTTTCCACGGTCACATTTAGTATATCAAAATGCAACATCTGTTTAAACAACACATCGACTCTGCAGTAAAAGCATCACCAGTGAACTAAGTAGGCTACTTACATTTGAAGGTTTCAGTTTATTTATGATTGTTGTTTTGCCGCTATTGTCCAAGCCAAGGCACAAAACATGAACCTCCTTTTTCTTCAGCCCAAGCCATCCCGCTAGCTTGTCAAACAATCCCATAATTCCGGCTCAAACACACTGGGATCACCTGTTGTTCAGAAAACCAAGGAAGAAAACAGATGTTGGAAAATCGCTCTGAGTGCAGCGGCGCTAGCACAGTAGGTGGGCATGTGGCTAAGCAGTCCTTAAACTTTTAAAAGGACAGTGTGAATAAGGCACCAAACAAACACTGTCACAGCAGGTTTGCTTGGCATCCCGAGCAAATGGCCTGTAAGCTGATTACAGCGAAGAGGCCTTGATACAAAAGGAGATTGGCCGTTTATAGCCCTGTCTATATAACACAATGTCCTCGATTCACTGGGCAGCACTACTGTCATCGTTCTGAGCTGTCCCAACAGGAGCACAACTGCAGTGTTTCCTCACCTCCCAACTAAAAAACCTAAACTAAACCAAATTAAAAAAAAAAAAAAAGAAGAGCATTACATTTTATTTCAAATTGTCAGTAGTTTACTCAGTCACTACAATGTAGATGACAAAGCAAACCACTATTTCCCTTCTTCAGCATCTGCTACTAATTTACTGAACCCCAAAGTAAAGTACTCTCTGGCAATTCAATACAAACTCTATTTGTAACAGGCTTTGGTGAGATGAAGATCTATAAGTGAGGTACACCTTCAGTCCAAACAAACTGTTTATAATAGATCCAACAGATATGGAGTCAGACAGTGTAACATTCACTCAGACATCAGGTAGACGTCAAATCGTCACATAAGCCATCACCTTTGTTGACAGCATTATTATTTCTTTTTTAACACAATCTTTTCAAAGCTTTATGTAGGGCACTTTGATTCAAGACTGGTAGTGATCTGCAGAACGCCCTTATGTTTAACAGCTACAACATTTGTTTAATCACCAGATTAAACAAACCCAACATTGGTTATAGCAATTCCCTCAAACAAAAATCATTAAAGTCACTGTTTTTCTGCTAACGCCCACACATAACTTTGAGAGCAGATTAAGACTTACTGCTTATTACCAAATTAACCTGACAAAACTTTGGCCCAAAACACATTACTTTCCAGTTGAATCAAGAGCATTATGTATACAGGCTAAGCAGTAATGGACAAACAGCCAACCAAAACCCAAGACACTTTGCAGGCACACTTAAAATGGAAGAGGTGAAAATCCAAGCACCATTGTTTCACTTTAAAACCCCTAAACCTAAATACAGATTCTTTGTCAGCAGTCATATAATCATTATGGCTAGAAAGGACCCCCAGGATCATCAAGTCCAGCCCTCATCCCAACATCTCTTGTTAGAAACTCCTTTTGATGACACAGAGGCAAACACTTTGTGTAGCAGTGCAGTAGTTTATTTACAATGCATTGGGCCCAGCAAGGATGTGGGATACCTTGCGAGCACTGGTTACAACAGATTGGGATCGTTTACAGGGTTCCTAATTTACATACCTAATTGATTCATACATATTGTACTAATTCCAAGTTCCTCTCCCATCCCTCCAAAACAGAGTTCTGCTTTTCATCATCTCACAGAGGCCTCGAGGTTGGAGGTTTTTTGATAACACGTTTCCCCTCCTTTCCAACAATTTGCAGCTTGTCCTGATGATATATTACCCTATGGTTCTCACACCTCTTGGCTAATCTAAACATCACTCAATTAAGACATTCCAACAGGCCACAGGAATACTTTTTCTCATCCTCCTCCTGTTTCTTTTACCTTCAGAAAAAGCATCTTTTTAAGAGAGTTTCTGCCTCTTCATCTTGTCAAAGTAAAACTGCACCAAATATCTAGCTTATAACATTCAAATTTCATTCACTCTGTATTATTCTATTAAGCTTTAATAAAAATCTCCCCAACTCACCAGCTGTTTCCCACATCCCCCTAACCCCTAGACCACAGCCTCAAGTGCTCTAGCTACTCAGTTTTTAAATGTCTCCAGGGGTGGTGACTCCACCACCATCCTGGGCAGCCTGGTCCAGTGCCCAACCACTCTCCCTGGAAAGAAGTTCTTCTAAGATCCCATCTAAACTTCCCCTGACGCAATTTGAGGCTACTTTGCCTTGTCTAATCATTAGTAATTTGGGAGGAGAGACCAGCACCAACCTTGCTACAACCTCCTACAGATATCCTCAAGTTATCTGTAGAGAGCAAGAAGGTCTCCTATCAGCTTCCTCTTCTCTAGACTAAATAACCCCAGTTCCCTCAGCCGCTCTTCACAACCCCTGTTTTCCAGACCTCTCCCCAGCCTCGTTGCTTTCAGTAAGCACCTTGCTGCCTACCGGCTCCAGCACCTCAACGTCCTTCTCATACTGTGGCTCCCAAAATTCGATCCAGTACTCAAGGTCTCAAGAGTGCAGACTACAGGGACCCTAGCAACACGTTAATTACAGCCGTTTTTCCCCAGCAGCTTTTCATAATATTTGGCAAAGCCATTATTTCAGACTACAACAGGACAAACGTACCCACTGACTTCCTGTCCTACCCCATTTATCCTTTTTTTCTCAGCTGTGAAGAGCTAATAGCCGTTACAGATCTAATGGGGGGGGGATTTGCCAGCTGACATCTAGCCTACAGTGCTCCAGACCTATACACACGTTAGACACATCCTAAAATAATTTAGGATAGCGTGGTCCAGGAGCTTGTTAAATCCATAACAGCTAAGCCTGCCCGAAGCATCAGGGATTAACACTCGCCGAGACTAGCTAAGCTGCCAAACTCCCGAAGCTAAACCAGTCATGCAGAGCACTAAGAGGAGCAAGAGTTCCAGCGTCAGGAAGTCCTGCAGACACCTCCCGCAGAGAGGCCCGGGCTGGCACAGCCACCTCCCTCCGGCAGCGGCTGAGCAAAGGCATCGTGAGCCGCTACTCTACCCATCCCAGCGAGTGGCAAAGCCAGAGCTCAAAGGCCTCTGCTGCTGCTGCACGCTCCGTGCTCCGGGTGCCCGAGGCGGCGGCCAGAGCAGATGGCTGCCGAGGTCCCTTCCCAACCCACGGGCACTAAAAGCCAATTTAATTCACAGTGATTGCTCAAACGTAAACGTTCAGAAAGCGAGACCGCCCAAACCACCCTCATGAGGCCCCTGCAGGCTCGCATCACGTAAAACACTTTACAACTTTACCTAAACGCCCTCATTTAATAGAAACACCGATTCGCACCGCCCTCAGGTGAGGGAGGAGGGGAGCCAGGGCCCAGGACAGCCCCAGCAGAGGCGGGACGCCCCGGGGCCAGGCTGTCCACACTTGGCAGGACGGGGCTTCCCTTTCCCTCCCATCGCCCAGAGTGGGTCACAACAGCAGCAGTACCAAGCGCTGCAACCCGAGGCGCAGGAAAAAGGCCGCTCTCGGCTGCCGCAGACAATCTTGTCGCCCAGGGCGACCCCCACCCCTACAAGAGCCAGCCCCGGCCCAAACCCAAGCACCACCCCGCAGCACCAACCTCGGCCCTAGAGACACCGGCCGGGCCCGGCCGCCGCCTGCGCCGTTGCCACGGGAACGGCCGCCCCCCTCATCCCTGTCCGGCCGTCCCGGCTGCACAGCCCCGCCCCTTCCGGCTGCTGGCAGCCGCCTCTGACGTTCAGTAGGCCCCGAGGTTCCGTAGCCCCCGGGGTTCAGCCGTGGCCTGGGGCGGAGAGGTGTGTGGGGAACAGCTTGAATTTGCCGGGGTGCAGGAAGGCGACTGCTTGTTCCGGCTGCCTACGAATGTGTTTGGACGAGTATAAAGTGAACCCCAGTCACTTTTCTGTGTCTAGCTACCAACATTTTCCCCAGTTGTGTACAAATGAGTGCTGTGGCTTCTGATGCTGCTCTGCTTCCCAGGTGCAGTTCTGTGAGGGAGCAGCATGAATCCTCTGCAGTCTGGCACTTCTGCGGAGCTAGTCACAGGATTTCAAAGGTTGGTTGTGGAATCATTAAGGTTGGAAGATACCCTTAGGATCATGCAGTCCAATGGTTTTTCATCCAGCACCACCATGCTCACTAAACCATGTTCCGCAGTGCCACATCTACACGTTGTTTTAAGATGCTGCTGGCTGTGTTCAGACTGGTACCCTGCACTACAGGCACTAATGAGACCCTAGGTGGCCCAGCAGAAGCTGAGGCAGGAAAGACCTTAGCTTACTGTCCGCATATTCATCCCTCACACACTGGCAGTGCAAACCAACTAGCTGCAGCAAATCAGTCCTTTACACCTCCCTCAACAGTCTGTCTGTAAGTTTAAAGTGTGTTTTTGGGTTTCTTCCTCACTTTTGAACAAAGATAAGCCATTCATGGAATCACAGAATTATTTAGGTTGGAAAAGACCTTTATGTTAATTGAGTACAACCAATTAAGGTCCAACCAGAAATGCGCCCTTGTGACGAGAAGGCCAATGGCAGCCTGAGGTGGATCACAATAGGGGTGTTCAGTAGATTGACGGAGGTTCTCCTTCCCCTCTACATTGCCCTGCTGAGAACATACGTGGAATATTGTGTCCTGTTCTGGTCCACTAGAAGGATGCAGAGCTGCTGAAGAGAGTCCAGTGCAGAGCCACAAAGATTATGAAGAGAGTGAAACATCTCCCTGATGAGGAAAGGCTGAGGGACCTGGGACTCTTGAGCTTCAAAAAATGGAGACTGAGGGCTGACCCCATTACTGTTGATAAATATGGAAAGGATGGATGTCAGGAGGATAGAGCCAGGCTCTGCTCAGTGACATCCAATGATGAGACAAGGGGCAATGGGTGTAAGCTGGAACACAGGAGGTTCCACACCAATATGAGAAGGAACTTCTTCCCAGTGAAGGTGACAAAGCCCTGGAAGGGGCTGCCCAAGGAAGTTGTGGAGTCTCCTTTTTTGGAGATGTTTAAAACCCACCTGGACATGTTCCTGTGTGACTGGATCTAGGTGATCCTGCTGTGCCAGGGGGATTGAACTGGATGATCTTTCGCGGTCCCTTCTAACCCTAATGTTCTGTGATTCCTGTTGCAGCATTAGACACATCTTTACTCCTGCTTATTAGACTGTAAAAATAGTAGTTGTCTCACAAGGGATCCTAAGGAGGCAGTTTATTTGTTGAAATATGGATCTAGGTGATCCTGCTGTGGCAGGGGGGTTGGACTAGGTGGTTTTCTTGAGGTCACTTCCAATCCCTAACATTGTGTGATTCTGTGAGTACCCTAACACTACCCAGCCCAACACTAAACCATGCCTGTGACCTCCATTATCTGTATGACTTTTAAACACAACCAGGGGTGGGAATTCAACCTCTTCCCTGGTAAGCCTGTTCCGATGCCTGATGACACTCTCATTGAAGAACCTTTCCTTAATGTCTAACCTAAGCATCCTCTGGTGCAACTTGAGGCCATTTTCTCTTGTTTACTTGGGAGAACAGACCAACACCCACCTCTCTGTAACCTCTTTTGAGGCAATTCTAGACAGATTCTGCTTCTCAAAAGATGGTCTGCACTGCTTGTTGGTTTGAAGAACCAATTTTCCTTCACCAAGCTCCATCCTTCATTTTGAAAAATTCTACTGTCATGTTTGCTGAACATGGCTTTCAATCTACTGCCTCAACTTCTGCCCTGGGGAGAGGAGTGAGAGCAGTGGAATTAGCTGTTCTCTACCAATGCAGACAGTCCTTTTTGATAAAAATCTCAGCACAGAAGCTCCCAGCTATGAGGTGCTTCACATTAAACTTCAAAGATTAAAAAAGATGAGATCCCCTCACAGTGAAGTGATAAGCAAGGAGGAGAAAGTAGCATAAATCTCACAGTGAAATTATGGGTTGAAGCACTTTCTAAAAGCTAATCATGCTGGAGGCTGTGTGTTTGAAGAGGGTGTCACCTCCTACTTTTTATATGGAAATCAGTCCACATAGTTTTAAACTCAATGAGCAACAAAGAAAGGCAAAGGCATTTCCATAACAAGACCCAAAATGAAATAGTCATTCTTCATTATATACAGTGAGTTAAACCTGACAGGGCTGAGTGAGAAAGCTCTTCCCATGTAAAATATGCAGGACCTAATGGACTGTGGACATTAGACATTCGTTTCCTATTAATCTACACATGCCTCTGCTCAGTTTTGTGTTGCATGCATACGTTGTTTTGAAATGAAAGGCTAATTAAAATTTTAAACTTTTTGAGATAGGGTCTGATTATCGTTTACGACAGTCACTTCTTGGTGAGTCGCTGCCTGTTGCCCTGGCATTATTTACATAATCAGTTTTAAAACTGCAGTTGTCAGCAAGGGTTTTGGAAAACGCTCGGGAAAGAGTTGCACGGCTCAGCGAAACACCATAAGGAGGGGGAGCGGCACCGCAGAATCTTAATAAAGCATTAAAATCTATTTAAAATTCAGACTCCCAGTGTTTCTGAAGAAGGAGAGAGTGCTGCTGTAACTTTTAAATTCATAGAATCATAGAATGGCCAGGGTTGGAAGGGACCTGAAAGATCAGCCCATTCCAACCCCCTGCACAGGCAGGGACACCTTCACTAGAGCAGGTTACTCAGGGCCCCAGACATCCTGGCCTTCAACACTGCCAGGGATGGGACAGCCACAACTACCTTGGGCAGCCTGTTCCAGCATCTCACCACTCTCACAGGAAGGGATTCTTCCTAATGTCCAACCTCAGTCTGCCCTCTTCAAATCTGGAAACCTCTTCCCTTATCTTCTTGCTACACACCCCTGTCAAAAGGCCTGCCCCAGCTCTCATGTAGCCCCTTTCAGAGATTGGAACTGCTCGAAGGTCACCTGGGAGCCTCCTCTTCTCCAGGCTGAACAACCCCAACTTGCTCAACCTGTCCTCATAGGGGAGGCACTCCAGCCCTCCGATCATTTGAGTTGCTCTCCTGCGGACCCTGTGTCCTTCTGATGTTGGGATCTCACCAGTGCAGAGTAGAGGAGGAGAATCACCTCCCTCAACCAACTCTGCCTTCTCCTTTTGCTGCAGCCCAGGCCATGCTTGCCTTTCTGGGCTCCAAACACACTCTACATTGTAGAGATTTTTCCCGAAGGTGTTACTTGTTTGCACATTTTGACAAGCCCATTCCATTATCGCTGGAGATGGTGGAGGCCCCATCCCTGGAGTCATTTAAGGTCAGGCTTGATGAGGCTCTGAGCAGGAGGTGTCAGGAGGATGGAGCCAGGCTCTTCTCAATGTCATCTAATGATAGGACAAGGGGCAATGGGTGTAAGCTGGAACAGAGGAGGTTCCATACAAATATCAGAAAGGACTTGTTCCCAGTGAGGGTGACAGAGCACTGGAACAGGCTGCCCAGGGAGGTTGTGGAGTCTCCTTCAATGGAGACGTTTAAGACCCTGCTGGATGTGTTCCTGTGTGACTTGGTCTAGGTGATCCTGCTGGGTCAGGGGGATTGGACTGCATGATCTTTCGAGGTCCCCTCCAATGATTCTATGATTCTATTGCTGGTCCCTCTTTATCAGTACACCACCCTGTGGTAAGCAGCTGGGGTTTTTTTCCTATGATCATGTATGACAGGCTTCCCCGTGTATCATTATATTTGTAACTTAAGGCAAAACAAACACCACTAACTCAAAATTAACCACCAGTACTGTAACTTTTATTTGCTAATAAATATCTTAATAAACAGGCTTACCCCATCTGTAAGACCTGATAATGCCTCTTAGGAAATCATAGAAAAATAAAATACAATAATCATCAGTAACTTGTACTTTGTACAAAAATCTTGTTATGTTGCTCAGCAGGTAGCTTTGCCAAACCCCATATTCTTTCTGCAAAGAGATGGCACGTGTGATGCAGTTCACCTTACAAACACACTGCTGTTGAGAGCTGAGCGTTCTATTACACTGTTTAACTTACAGGCATGCCAGCACATGGAAATTTACATGGAACATCATATTAGCACAGGAAGAGAATAAGCATTTTAGAAAAAGAAAATAACACCACTTCTTCAGGAAATGGTAGCAACTTTGCTTCTCATGTAAATTCCCCTCGGGACCGCAAATCAGTATAGAAATAGATAGATAGGCAGAAAGAAAAACATGGAGAGAACGTGTGCGGGAGCTGTAGTACACGAGGAGAAGTCGTGCTGAACACTGAGGCAGTTCCAGGGGGAAACCAATGGTACCAGCTGTGAAACGTCCGCTCCTTCTGAATGAGTAGATCATGCTGCCGTGTGCAATGTGCCGCGGGTTCGGGCTGATGGAGATTTCACTCGGAGGTACTGTACTGAAGCTGCTCTTCTGTGAGATGAATGGCGAGGACTGAGTCACGGGTCAAGCAAGAAGCAACAGCAAAAACAAATGTTTCCTGGCATTTTTAAAAGAGAAGAGGTGAGGTTCCAGACTACTGGTGAGGATACAAGATCTGTGCTGAGGCCACGGCTTGTTCGTGAAATGGTTTCTGAGTATTATGAGGATGCTATTACTTTTGAAGCCATCTACCTTTAAAGTTTTGACATGGCTGCTTGAATATAGGATCTAAAGTGTCTGTCATCAAATAGTTACTGATATATACACAGACATTGGTACGTTTTATGGCTACGCTAGAACAGCAAACTATGGACAGCGGTCATACTTCGTTGTGTACAATCTAATTTCACAGAAGGGACAGAGATGAAAACCCATTTTAATTAAGATACATTTAAAACCAACAGACAGAAACAGATAGAAGCTATCCTGAGAAAACAGACCACCCACATTACCTTCCAAGAGCACATCAAAGCTAAGTTTTGGAAGGTACTCACATAGTTTTCTTGCATTTCTTTTCATCTCAGCCAAAGCGGTTTGTTTTTTGTTTTTTAAAGATGACAGAGTTAAAACGATGACTTCCAACTTGATCAATGCATGTGGCTTTGCTAGACAATGAACAATTGCCTTTCAGTAAATAGGGTGTCAGATGATCTCTTGAAGATCTTGTTTTCTTGTTAAACTGAAGATGCAATCCTGAGAAGTGCAGAGTACCTGTGGTTACCACAGTCAGAAGGAGTTCTACTGGACCAAACAAGAACAAGCCCTTTATGTTAGTCCCCAGGTTGTCATAGAATAGAATCATTAGGGATTGGAAGGGACCTTGAAAGGTCATCCACTCCAATCCTCCTTTCACAGCAGGATCACCTAGACCAAGTCACGCAGGAACACATCCAGGAGGGTCTTAGCAGACACAAGGCTCTAGGTAAGCGCAACTTTATACCAGAGTACTGACCAAGTCCAGTTTCNTTTCAGTCACAGCATCCTTGTGTTATGGTGTAACTGATACCATCAGAGAATTTCGACACTGGCCTCAACAGAAGCAGACACAAGGCTCTAGGTAAGCACAACTTTATACCAGAGTACTGACCAAGTCCAGTTTCTTCACGAGAGATAACCAAGAAACAACTTTTCCCACTTCTACTTTGGAATAGCCCTCTCTATCTCATGTAGAAAAGTTGGGAGAAGACATTGCTGCCAAAGAAATGCTATTGAACATGATACTCTGCCACGTCAAAGTCAACTGTTGGCCATAAACTCTAAAATGCTTGCATGTTTATGTGGTCGGAATCTTAGAGTTAGCATGGTTTTCTTGATATAGGGAATGAACTATAAACTGAACCACTTGGAGGGCATCAGTTACTTTATTAGCTTCTGTGCCTTTCATTAACCAGGAAATCTCAAAACTTACTCTGCAACACACTACAGGTATGAAACAGCTTGTTCAAAGAGACAAGCGATCAGCTTTTGGTAGATTCTGTTTGTTTGGTGGGGATGATGTGTTTATGCCGAACTGAAATCCAGGAGTTTGGGGAATTTTCTAGGGGAAAAAAATGAATTCTGTTTGATACTCTTTGAGAGATCTACATCATTTGGAATATTTATTCTAAACTCTGAGATGATAGCCCGTTCTGGATAAAACAGTGCAGCAACCACATTCTGGAGCTTGTAGTTCAGCTTTGCCATGCAAACGGTAACCATAATCTACTTCATCACATCCTTGAGGTAGTAGTACTTTTTCATCATTCACAACAAGAGATGGGTATTTGGATGCTATTGCAGACTTCCCTCAGATTTTGTTTTCCAGAGCATATTTTCATGGTTACTATCTGTACAGCCCAAGCGTTAGATTTCATTTTGATTTGTGAATTTTCAGTACCAGGTTTTTAGCTTTTCTCCCACTCAACATGCATCCTGCTGCAGCTACTTGGAAATACTGAATTGTCAAGAACAAAAGGTATTAGTACAATAGTTTAGAGTTGAATGTTTCCCAAAGCATGTAGTATTTCCCTAATGAAGCAAAAAGGTCAACAATTATCTCCTCACATATCAAGAACAATGTGGTCTTCATACTGGTTTGGATCAGGAGGTTTTAGTGATACTATTATCAAATATACTGATTCCTCAAAGGAAATCTTACAGAACATCATCAGGCATTGGAAGGGACCTCGAAAGATCATCTAGTCCAATCCCTCGGACACAGCAGCACACCTAGACCAAGTTGCAGAGGAGGACATCCAGGTAGGTCTTAAACGTCTCCAGAGAAGGAGACTCCACAACTCCCCTGGGCAGCCTGTTCCAGTGCTCTGTCAGCCTCACTGGGAAGAAGTTCCTTCTGATATTTATATGGCACCTCCTATGTTCTACCTTACACCCATTGCCTTTTGTCCTATCACCAGATGACACTGAGAAGAGCCTGGCTCCATCTTCCTGACACCCACCCTTCATTATAGACATTAATGAGGTCACCCCTCAGTCTCCTTTTCTCCCAGCTCGAGAGACCCAGCTCCCTCAGCCTTTCCTCATGAGGGAGATGCTCCACTCCCTTCATCACATTTGTGGCTCTGCGCTGGACTCTCTCCAGCAGTTTGGTGCCCTTCTTGAACTGAGTGGCCCAAAACTGGACACAATACTCCAGATGCAGTCTCACCAGGGCAGAGTACTAATTAAGCTGCAAAAACATGTAACTGTTCACAGTTCCATGGATGTCTGAGCGCTGCACAGGGTATACATCGTATCACTGAGACACACATCTATGGATCTGAGCTACTACTTCAAGTGTTCAGATACTTAGAGCTATGTCAACACTGTAGACAGGAAAAAGGTGAAACCAGTGTGGAAACATCAAATGATTTTGAGACTGATCTTTTTAATGGTTTTTTCCATAGCTTCAGTGTCGTGACTTGGCATTTTTTTTATTGCAGTTTAAGTACACAGGTCTGAAAAATAAGGTAATATGCAAAACCTTTCTGTAAGAGAGATGGGCTTGGGAAATCCCTTGCAGGAAATAAAAGTAAGAAGTATCCTTAAAAGAACTCATTAAAGAACCATACCACAAATGGGTTTGACTGAACTGGCATCATATGGTTTCACATGTAAAATATATTTCGTCTCTAATCCAGTTTTTAAACAACCAGTTTTGAAGGCTTTTCCTTTCCAAAGTTCAGTGCCTCTTGTTGCACAGTGTGGTGGCACATCCTGACTCATATTCCCTGGAAATGTTGGTCTCATTTTAACCTCATACCTGTCTACAGATGTCTATTTTAAAAGAAAGTAATCCATATATTGTTTAAACATCTTTGGTGACTTCAGCAGAGGGACTCAGAGTGTCTATAGCATGTGTTACATCTTGTGAGAGATGCTCTTTCATGTACACTTTGCTTCCCCTTTATAATTACCGATGGTTTCTACAATAGTTAGTTGTATGAGAAGAATCAGTAGAAAGGGGATTGCTGTGGTGGTTGAGGAAGAGTCATCATCATGCGACCAAGTGGCTGTCTACAAACCCGTCTGAAAATGTTTTCCCCACCTGTGGACAAAAAAGTCCATTTCCAGATAACAAGCCAAGGAGGTTTGAGAAGGATGCTGTACACTCATGGTGCATGCTGTTCACAATTTTAAAAGCCAGTGGAGCAGACAAACCCCATTCGTGATACTGGGAGTTAGGGAATTAATTCAGTAGGCTTGAAAAATCTCAGACATTATGATACACATTGTATTTACAATTCTTTATGTACATATAGACAAATATCTTATATCCATAATGGGCTCAACGTATCCTGGGCCATAATCTGAGGAGCTATATACAACTGCAGCACACGTGTGTGAGTGGTGTGCGCTACTCAATGCAGTGTGTGATGGCAGAAGACATTCTGAGCTCTAAGTGCATCATCTTTTGGATTTTTCTGAAGAGCTCCTTAGCACAATGCAGACGGTTCTTCCTCTTTCACCGTGTTGTAGGGTGCTTATTTTTCCTTTTCAGTGCTGATTCACTTGTCTCTCCAGGAGATCTCGAGTTCACTGTCTTAGTGTCAGCCCAGACAAATACATCTTTCCCTCACTCTCCAAATAAAAATACAGATAAAAAACAGTACCATTGGAGAAACAGCAACATCAGAAAAGGAAAATAAAGATTATCTGTGGCATTTAATCCATTGAAAGATGAGTTACAGTTGGTGTGCAGGGTTATTCTGGAAGAAGACTGTTTAAGGGAATACAGTGCTCTTCAAGCATGTGCAAATGCCACAGCTATCTCTACTCTCTCTCCTCATGTAATGGAAGACAGGCTTTTTGTCGTGACTCTGACTTCTGATGACCCACCTTTGGATCCTGTGCGAATCTGCACTGAAACGAAGAAGTCAATGGAGCCCAGTATCCACCTCATCATATAAAAAAATGGAAAATGCATAGGCAGCCTTAAATTACAGAAAATGGTAGTTAGTGAGTTCCCTGTCAGAACAATCCAGCTAACAGCATCATACAGTTTTGGAGGAAGGATGCTTTGTCCGCAGTAAACAATTTGTCTGAATTTACTGTTGAGTGCACTGCTTGCAGGTAAAGGATTGCCTTCTGCTGAGAGGTCTTGCCTGATGCTCTAAAGCACAGCATGTGTCTGAGCTTTTACTGGACAGACACTGAATTCTCAAGCAGGGGAAACAAAGAGGGTAACCTTTGTTCAAGAAAAATTTAAGCTACATAGCTCAATTCTCTTCACCTCAAAGTGTCCCCTTGCTTCTGAGTAATTACAACATGCAAACACTTTATGAGCAAAATCTCCTCAACCTTCTGCTGTTGCTTGCTCAGGTTTAATAGCAGCGTTACAGATGAGGCCCTGTCTTTCGTATAGGTTCAATTATAAGGACTGGATACAAGCAGCGCATGAGATTCATCTGACAGGCACAGATGCCTTCACATGAATCAGTCATTTTGATCTTTGAGTAGAGAAACAGATACTACCCTGGTACAATTCATGAGACCCAGAAGCCTAACTTGGCTAATGATTCACATCCTACAAGGGTGCACTTGTCTCTCATGAAAGGGAACCTCCTGAAAGGGAACCCCGATGACTAGCGTAAATGCAGATCTCCAAAATCAGGTGAGAATCCCTCCCAGGAAGCCTCAGGACTCTGACTAACAAGTGGGGATAGCTTGAGTAAGGGTGACTGCTATTTCCATGTCAGAAGGATGACTGGTATTTCCATGTTAGAGGATAACCCTTCTTGGCTGCATGGACATCCAACTCACTTGTCAGTCAACTCCAGAAACACTGTGGTTAGTGGGACAGCTGGAGCAGTGCACCTCAGCCAAGAGATACTAACCAGGTCCTGCTTAAGCTGTTTTGGAGGCTAAAGGGATACATGGATAGAGCTAACTCTACAGATGGATTTTATTCTAGATCAATAACTATCAGATCTGTGACCAAAACATTCATATTGCTTGTAAATAATTTGCAACGATGTCTTTATGCCCACACTGCAGTTGTTCTTTTTGCTTTCGTGTCATGCACAGTGTATTTTGTGAAGTTCAACGAGTACTTTTGACTCACGAAGCACCCCGCAACGTGGGACAGAGTCTCAAAACCAGCCAACTGGATTTGCTTAAATCTGTGCAAATCTAACTGCATGCTGCAAAATGCAGGGTAACGGAAAAGAGCTAATTTTCACCTGAAGAAAGGATCCCCCGTAATGAAGAATCATAGAATCAGAGAATCATAGAGTTATTAGGGACTGGAAGGGACCTCAAAAGATCATCCAGTCCAATCCCTCTGCCACAGCAGGATCACCTAGAACAAGTCACACAGGAACGTATCCAGGAGGGTCTCAAACGTTTCCAGCGAAGGAGACTCCACAACCTCCCTGAGAAGCCTGTTCCAGTGCTCTGTCACTGAAGTTCCTTCAGATATTTATGTGGAACCACCTGTGTTTCAGCTCACACCCACTGCCCCTTGTCCTATTGCCAGATGACATTGAGAAGAGCCTGGCTCCATCCTCCTGACAGCCACCCTTCACATATTTGTAGTCATCAATGAGGTCACCCCTCAGTCTCCTCTTCTACAAGCTTAAGAGACCCATCTCCCTCAGCCTCTCCTCATAAGGGAGGTGCTCCACTTCCTTCAGCATCTTCGTTGCTCTACGCTGGACTCCCTCCAGCAGCTCCACATCCCTCCAGAACTTAGGGGCCCAAAACAATACTCCAGATGTGGTCTCAGCAGTGCATAGTAGAGGGGGAGAAGAACCTCTCTTGATCTGCTAACCATCCCTGTTCTGATCCACCCCAGGATTCTGTTGGCTCTCTTGGCCACAAGAGCACACTGCTGGCTCATGGTCATCCTGCTGTCCACCAGGACCCCCAGGTCCCTTTCTCCTACACTGCTCTCCTTCACAGGAACGTGTATGGCCCGCACAGAACTAAGCTTGTCTTTGAGAAGTAACCCCTGTTTGGTTTCTGTTTGCTTTTCAATGAAAAACCAGGGTACTTCTCCCTCCTCCACTGCTGCAAAAGTGAGAGTGGGCTTGGAACTGGAGCAAGAGCAGGTCATATGTTTCACAGATGAGAAAAATATAAATTTGATCACGGCAGCAACTAAAAATTGCCCTATTGCATCACCACACCAACAGAACCCCAAGCCATGTAAACCCACAAAAACCCCGGATTTGGGATGTTTAATACACGTCATTACCTAAAGAATCCCTTCTTCTTTCCTTTCTCTTGTTTATATAAAAAAATATATCTATTTAGGAAATGTTTCCATATCATTACATTTCTCATACTGAAAATATAGACTCAGTAGTGCGATGAATTTGGGAATGAATTTCCATGAAGTGTGTCACAGGCTGCTCTGCACCCACACGAGCAGGAATGAAAAAAACATGCAAAGGAGAACGAAAAAGCAGACACGCGTGGTTTGGATTAGTTATGTGCAATTCTGAAACCCCAGTAACAACTAACAGGCTCAGGCCTCCCCGGTACCGTATTTAATTGCCAGAGAGGAATCTTCCGCAGATGTCACGTTGGCCACAGAAGCAATGACAAGCAAAATGGAGAACAGAATGATGAAGGAAAACAACCTTTTAAACTAGTCTGTAATGGTAGGGGGACTGATGATCTTTCGAGGTCCTTTCCAATTCCTAATGATTTTATGGTTCTATGATAGTAATTTTTAAAAGGGTCCAGGAAACAATGCTTTCCCTTCCATGAGAGAACCTTTCAAAACAATTATTCAGATCATTAGGGGTTGGAAGGGATCTCCATGGGTCACCTAGTCCAACCTCCCTGCTCCAGCAGGACCACAGAACCTAAGAGAGGTCACACAGGAACACATCCAGATGGGAGTCTTGAAGGTCTCTCCAGAGAAGGAGACTCCACAATCTCCCTGAGCAGCCAGTTCCAGTGCTCTGTCACCCTTACAGTAAAGAAGTTCTTCCTCATGTTGAGGTGGAACCTCCTGTGCTCCAACTGACACCCATTGCCCCTTGTCCTATCACAGGGAACAAGTGAAAAGAGATGGTCTCTTTCTTCTTGACACCCAGCCCTCATGCATTTATAGACAGTAATTAAGTCACAGAATCATCATGGAATCATTAGGGATTGGAAGGGACCTCGAAAGATCATCCAGTCCAATCGCCCTGCCACAGCAGCATCACCTAGACCAGGGGTCCTCAAACCCTGGCCTGCAGGCCGGATACGGCCCCCCAGGGTCCCCAATGCGGCCTGCTGGTATTTACAGACCGCCCCCCGCCCCCACCCCCCGCCAGGGGTTGGGGCTGGGAAACTGAGCAGCCGCAGATGACTTCCTCTGAGGAGGGGGGTGGCTTCCCCATCTCTCCCTCCCTCCCTTCAGCTCCCAGGCAGGACAAGCCAGGCAGCACAAACCAGCCAGCACCAGTGGGAAACATCTGAAATCTCCAGTCAGATCCAGACTGACTGATGAACACTTGCATCACTTGCTACGACTAGCAGTGACAAATACGGAACCTAACAGTGACCATCTCATTAGCCAAAAGCAGGCCCATAGTCCACATTGAAATATGATTTGTTTTTGTTGGCTACAATTGTTCTTCATTTTAAATATTGCAGTCTTTTTCCTGTTTTTTGTGCACTACTACAAATAAAATTCGTGCAGTGTGCACAGGCATTTGTTCATTTTTTCCAAACTATAGCCCAGCCCCCAACAGTGTCTGAGGGACAGTGAACCGGCCCCCTGTTTAAAAAGTTTGAGGACCCCTGACCTAGACCAAGTCACACAGGAAGACATCCAGACAGGGTCTTGAACATCTCCAGAGAAGGAGACTCCACAACTCCCCTGGGCAGCCTGTTCAGTGCTCTGTCACCCTCACTGGGAAGAAGTTCCTTCTGATAAGTCCCCTCATAACCTTCTCCTCTCCAAGCTGAAAAGCCCCAGGTCTCTCAATGTCTCCTCATAAGGCAGGTGCTCCAGACCCCTAATCATCGTCATGGCCCTCCGTTGAACTCCCTCAATCAGATCTCTGTCCCTCTTGAACTGGGGAGCCCAGAACTGGACAGGAATGTGGAATTAGGGCAGAATATTCCAAGTGACAGCCACAGAAAAGAACAAGCGGATTTTTTTTCTGCTAAAAGCCTGTGATACTCAAAAAGGCATGTGCTTGGAGAGTCCTGCTCAGCTCTGTGGGCCTCCTCACACTGGAAAAAATGCCTTTATTGAGTAGGACTGGGGCTGCCCTTCTTCCAGTGAGCTCACCAAAGTGGCACTCTAGAGCAGCAGTGAATCATAGAATCATTAGGGATTGGAAGGCACCTCGAAAGATCATCCAGTCCAATCCTCCTGACACAGCAGGATCACCTAGACCAAGTCGCATAGGAACACATCCAGGCTGGCTTTAAATGTCTGTAGAGAAGGAGACTCCACAACCCCCCTGGGCATCCTGTTCCAGTGCTCTGTCACCCTCACTGGGAAGAAGTTCCTTCAGATATTTATGTGGAACCTCCTATGTTCCACCTTACACCCATTGCCCCTCGTGCTGTCACTAGATGACACTGAGAGGAGCCTGGCTCCATCCTCCTGACACCCACCCTTCACATATTTATAGACATTAATGAGGTCACCCCTCAGTCTCCTCCAAGCTCGAGAGACCCAGCTCCCTCAGCCTCTCCTCATCAGGGAAGTGCTCCACTCCATCATCTTCATTGCCCTACGCTAATCCTGATCTTTAGAAAACTTGTTCCTTGGTTAAATCTGTGATTTTTTTTTAATGAAAGAAAAATAATGACACCTAGTGCATTACTGTCATCCTAACTAAGTTATTCCAACATAAACTGACAACAGCGAATCAGCCCAGCGCGTCGTGCTCGGTGCGCTGGCTGGACACAGAATCTTTTCTGAGTAGCTTTGTGATTTTCCTTCTTTCTCNAGTGCTCCACTCCCTTCATCATCTTCATTGCCCTGCGCTAATCCTGATCTTTAGAAAACTTGTTCCTTGGTTAAATCTGTGATTTTTTTTTAATGAAAGAAAAATAATGACACCTAGTGCATTACTGTCATCCTAACTAAGTTATTCCAACATAAACTGACAACAGCGAATCAGCCCAGCGCGTCGTGCTCGGTGCGCTGGCTGGACACAGAATCTTTTCTGAGTAGCTTTGTGATTTTCCTTCTTTCTCACTGGTGTAAAAATGGCCCCTTTCCTCAGACTTAGCAAATGAATCTTGATTTCACAACCTGTAAACTAAGCAGCAAGTATCATTGTGATTACAGAAAGCAATTAGTTCATTTTGACACACACATCTACTGCACTAACTGCCTAAATTCACGTATCAATGGAGAGGTTGTAATGCTCGAGTACATGGGAATGCCCCGTAACCCAAGGACGGCCTCTAAGCTACGTTTAAATCAACGAAAGCACCCAGTTTACATGTGACATGCACGTAGACCTACTCGTGGCTTCAACAGCAGGCAGACATGCACTTTCCCCCTGTTCTAGTAGCGTGCATGCCTTGGGAAGGCTTGGAAATGCAGCCCAGCGCGCCCGTGTCAGGTGTCTCAGTAAAACATGAAAGCTGTAAGTCTTAGAGAGGTACAAATATTGTGTGAGGCCTTTGCAGACATTTTGTCGCATGGAGCTATGGCTATAGAAGAGTTCTACAGGTAATTGTCTAGGATGTCTTTTAGGTATCTGTACTGAATGAAGAACTAGCCCATCGAAACCAGAGCTTCGTTTCAGCAGAGTCTGCTTTTTACTTCCAAAAGCAGTTAGAAGCAGACTCAAGGCAACGTATGATTACACTGCTGTCCTACATCTCCTTTTCTGCCTATGTACAAGGTAACTGAACTCTGCAGGGTGTAACTTCCAGCATTAGTTGGTGGTTGTACCGCTGCCCGTAACTGGAGGCTGATATGGCCAGCCTGCTCCCATGGGAATAAGCACATCAGTCCTCTGAGGGCTGGCCCTCTAAGGTCTATGACCACTGATGGAGGTGATGCTTCGTTCAACCGGAGGCCTGCGTTTTTGGAACAGAAAGCTTTCTGAAGTCTGCGTGGCCACAGTATAGCTGACAACCATGTTGTACACGTGGCTATGGAAACATTACAGGTTTCCAATGAATATCTGCTGCACAGTAGAAGCAAAAGATGAGCACTACCAAAAAACTACTCAGCAAATGCTGAGTACTACCAGAAGCTTAGGGTGGTGAAGAATCCCAAGGATTAACAAGTTTTCCAGCCTAATCTAAACTTTAAAGCAGAAAAAGTGTCGAGTGATAAAGTAATTCAAACTCAAAGACCTTAGGATTTCAAAAAGACTTCTCTCACTATCCTCCTAATCATTCACATGATGAAAACACACTACACAAAATAATCAATCATTTCATCAAACAATACTAGAGTCTTGAGGCACCAGCTTACCGGCATTCAAACGACTGTAAAGTAGTGTAACGACAGGACCCACACATCTGGATTTAATGCAGAGATAAAATAAATACTTGATGTCAAACTTCTTTTGGATTGCCCATTTGCTATTGGAAGTTACATGGCCACAGAACATGAAAGAAGTCAAATACTTTTCGATCTACCAGCAAACTCTAAGTACATCGATAAAGAAGCCACGCCAGGCCAAATAGGTTACTACTTTCAAGTAAGTTCATACAAGTTTCCCAAACACTGTTATACAGAGTCACACATCCATGCTGAGTTACTCATCAACGCATATCAAGTCTTGCAGTAGGCCAGGACTTTATCGGCAGATAACTGGTGGAGAAGCTATGCAGTGTAATTAAAAATCCCAGTTTGGAAGCATTAGCATAGAAGTATTTCTATAGTCTGAACCACAGTTCTTGAAGTTGGGAAGAGCAGAAAGGATGAACGAGACTCGTTTTCCGTTTTAGAAATGCTGAGGCACAAAACACAGTTGGTTCTAGAACTTTCATACATGAAATCCTTTCTCCTGTATGTGCATCATGTGTAACCGCAAAGTCTGTAAACTGCCGACTATCCGCCTCTGGTGTCCAATGAGGGCGACTCCAATTCTCCTGACGTCACTGCAAAATAAAGAGTTTCGTCTTGGGTGCAAGCACAGGACAGCGTCTTGTTCACAAAGGAACACAAACACTTGGTGGTTTGTGCTTCTTCAGGACTTTGTTGACTTGGACACAAAGAATCATTATTTGTATTATTCCCTTCTGCAAAAGAACAGAGCTGCTACACTCAGTCTTCCAGTTCAGAGGCTGCTATGGTTTTGGGAACGGTGGTGAGAGATGGTCTAAAGGTCAGAATAGCAGTGAGTTTTCCCACTTGCTCAAGATTTCCCTCCCAGTTTCTAGACCTACATCCCACAGTAGCTCACCAGCACAGCTGGAGTCTTGGGCAGGAATGAAGTCAACAGCTCTCAGCTTCCACCATAGAATCATAGAATCATTAGGGATTGGAAGGGACCTCGAAAGACCATCCAGTCCAATCCCCCTGCCACAGCAGGATCACCCAGACTAAATTGGACAGGAATCCACACTCTGCTAGTTTAGTTGTTCTTTAAACATCCCCAACTGCAAGATTCTGAGAAAGATCACAGAGGTGATGAGAGCAGGAAACTTCAGATAAGCCTTGTCAACTGTGCAAATTCCACACAAGGACCCCTAACATCCTATGATCCTATGATCACATCACCATGATTTAGTCAGGTATCCTCATAAACCACGTGACAATATAGCTGGTAAAGCAGCTCCCAGGATGAGGTGTGACCTTTGTCAATTTGAGATCTGCAGTTCAAAACACTCGCCTCTGTATCCTCCAGATGAAGAGCCACTGGACAGTGGTCACTCTTATGTGCTTAGTGGGAACATCCATGTGGGGGATGATGCACAACACTGAGGGTCAGCAGGGACTGTGCAAAAACACTGAATGTCTTAGCAGATAAAACAGTCATCTAAAAGAATAAACCTTTAGAGGGTGGAGTGGTGTTAGAAATGCAAGGACGATGCTTAGCACTTATTGGAGGAGGCCTGCTAGAGCTCAGGAAGAAGACAGTAGGCCTAGAGGAACAGCAGTTTAGTGGAGAAAGAAGGAATCATTCAGAATCATGGTGGTATCTAAAGAAATAACGTAGGCAAGATGCCAACCTTAGATGGATTACCTGCAAAAGCACAGCGTGGCAGGCTAAAAAGGAACTCATGGAACAACCTGAACAAAGACACCTGGTAATAAACCAATAAACCTTACTGCAAACTCACCGGGTGCAAGAACCCTTCCAGAGTGAGTCTCTGTGGAGTTCAGTGATGGTCTGAGTGTAAAAGAGCTCTGAAAGCACTGTCCTGCTGTGGCAGGGGGATTGGAGTAGATGACCTTTTAAGGTCCCTTCCAATCCCTAATGATTATGTTATTCTATGACTAAATCAATTATCTGAGTTGAGATTCACCGCAGAAGAAGTCCAATTTCCCACACCAGAACATTTTTGGGGGGGGGGGTGGTGCTTGCCAAAGAATCTGTTTGAAGCTGAAGTGAGCGCAGGAGAGGTTAAAAGACAAACAAGCAGCAACCCAACTCCAGAACAAGACTATCTTTATCCAGTTTTAAAAGAACTTATGGATACAATACTGGAATTACTAACAGGGATGTGAGAGCAGGAGTTATCAGCTGTGTTCCAGGTCTAGGTGATCCTGCTCTGTCAGGGGGATTGGGCTAGATGATCTTATGAGGTCCCTTCCAATCCCTAATGATTCGATGTGCTTAAAAATGTCTTGGTGCCTGAGGCATGAAGAGTGGTGCCAGACAAAACCTGTGGAGCTGCTGTTTTCCCTTCTATCTTAGAATGGAAATAAGGAACAATGGGCTACAAAGGCCTTTGAGTGACTAAATAATTGGTTTAAAGATGGGAGCTCAGGAGCAAGCTGTCAGGTTTTACGCTGTAGCCTTCCATAGAAATCCACAGGGACCTATGCTGAGATGATGAGCAGCGTTACCGTTTAACAAGTCAGTCAATGGCCTCAAAATGGGTGAGGTTTAAAAACCAGTTGGTGAGACTGAATTGTTCAGGGTAATAAGGGAAATGGTCCGCTGCGAAGAGTTTTAGAAAGATCTTACAAAACTAAGAGATGACACCATAAACCAGCAGATGAAATTCAATACAAGTGAATGTGAAGTGATACTCATGGCACATGAGAAGTCCGGATCAAAACTGAATCCCCAACGAACAGTTAAGGACACTCACTGCCTGACCTTTGGCAGTGCTTGGCATGGTCACGGTATGTAAGTGTCAGGTTTGGATCTCTTAACCACATCTTCCTCCTGTGTTGTGTTGGTAAAAAGCTGTATGTGACTTGTTTGCTTGGGTAGGAAAAGAAATCACAGAACATTAGGGATTGGAAGGGACCTTTAAGATCATCTAGTCATAGAATCATAAAATCATTAGGGATTGGAAGGGACCTTTAAGATCATCTAGTCATAGAATCATAGAATTATCAAATCATTAGGGATTGGAAGGGACCTCAAAAGATCATCTAGTCCAATCCCCCTGACACAGTAGCATTACCTAGACCAACTCTCACAGGAACACATCCAGGAGGGTCTTAAACATCTCCAGTGAAGGAGACTCCACAACCTCCCTGGGACAAGTTTCTTCTGATATGTGTGTGGAACCTCCTGTGTTCCAGCTTACACCCATTGCCCCTCATCCTGTCACCAGATGACATTGAGAAGAGCCTGGCTCCATCATCCTGGCACTCACCCCTCACATATTTATAGACATTAATGAGGTCACCCCTCAGTCTCCTCTCCTCCAATACCAAGAGACACAGCTCCCTCAGCCTCTCCTCATAAGGGAGGTGCTCCACTTCCTTCATCATCCTCATTGCTCTACACTGGACTCCCTCCAGCAGCTCTGTGTCCCTATTGAACTGAGGGGCCCACAACTGGACAGAATACTCCAGATGTGGTCTCAGCAGTGCACAGTAGAGGGGGAGAAGAACCTTTCTTGATCTGCTAACCACCTCCCTTCTGATCCACCCAGGATGCTGTTGGTCCTCTTGGCCACAAGAGCACACTGCTGGCTCGTGGTCATCCTGCTGTCCACCAGGACCCCCAGGTCCCTTTCTCTAGTCCAGTCTCCCTACCAGAGCAGGATCACCTAGACCAATGAAAGTGCTGTTCCCTATGGCACGATAAATACATCATTGCAGCACCTGAACAAATTCAGACTGATTAGTGACTTGCAGTGGTAACAGATGACATACTTACTCAATACTCATTCTCGAAACCATATCCAGAGTTGTGAAACCTGCTGCCATGAAGTTATTTTTATACTGACCCATTTTGATGGAGTCCAGCCAGTCACTGACTGAAACAAACAGAGGATATTCTGGAACTTCACCAGGTGAATCTGGCATTCTGTGAAAACACAGGACAAAGGTGACCAGAGCAGCACAAAATCAGACACTACATTTACACCAGTAGACAGTGCTTTTATAAGAAGGTAGAAAGAATTAGAGAGCAGCCTGAGTTAGAGATCTGAGCTATAAAGGTCAGATCTTAACTGCGGATGATCTCTTTAACCCGATGCCCAATCGTGTCAGTCTGCCAACACATTTTTTTCTAAAGCACTCCAGCTCGAGGAGCAGACCTATCCCACTTCTCTAAATTTTGTTCCCACAGAGTGTTTCTTGACAGATCTTACGTGTTCAGGGTGATAATTTGTAATCCTAACAGTCAATTAACTTCGACTATTTATTTTGACTATTTATTTGAGGTCAAAATTTAACATGAGATGACAATTTCCAAATACAAAACCACCACAAGTTGGGGTTTGTATTTATCTACAACCCGTGCCCCCGGATGGCTCCTTATGGCTGTATCACCATGCACAAGGAACACTTGATTACAGCTTGAAACTAAACCTAACAAAATAAAGATTGTAATTGTATATCTTCGCTTTACATCAAATTCTGTAGAGTGGGAAACAGAAATTGAGCTAATTTAGTCACATTTCTATTTCAGTTCTTTTCCCTAATATTATTGCAACTGAAAGATGAAATGAACTACGAGGATGATGAAGGAAGTGGAGCACCTCCCTGATGAGGAAAGACTGAGGGAGCTGGGTCTCCTGAGATTGGAGAAGAGGAGACTGAGGGGTGACCTCATTAATGTCTATAAATATGTGAGGGGTGGATGCCAGGAGGATGGAGCCAGGCTCTTCTCAGTGTCATCTGGTGATAGGATGCAGTGCAATGGGTGTGAGCTGGAACATAGAAGGTTCCATACAAATATGAGAAGGAACTTCTTCCCAGTGAGGGTGACGAAGCACTGGAACAGGCTGCCCAGGGGAGTTGTGGAGTCTTCTTCACTGGAGATGTCTAAAACCTGCCTGGCTGTGTTCCTGTGTGACTTGGTCTAGGTGATCCTGCTGTGTCAGGGGGATTGGACTGGATGATTTTTCGAGGTCCCTTCTATAATTCATATTTCCTGATTTCACATTTCCAGTCCTCTGTGGCAGACCGCACTGATGCGGGATTACAACATTAACTTTGCACATTTCCCCTAAAGAAACTGTAGGAACAGAATGCAGAGAAAGCTTTACAATTTTTATAAAAGCTTTGCAAGGAGAAAGATTCCATTTGTATAAAATGAACATTTAGACAGTAAAGGCCAGAGCTGGCCAACATTAACCTATGGAATGTGACTTATTTATGTGTGGGACAGAATTTCAACCACCCATATTCAATTACAATTGATATATTGATTTTCAGTCATGTTATCAAAATGACAGAGAGAAACTACAGGACAGGTGAACACAGGTAACTACAAACTGCAATTAAAGACCTACCAAGGCCACTTCCAACCTGTTTTACTCTGTGATTGGATTGTACCAGCCTATAGAATAACTACAGACTAATAAGCAGACTACAAAGTCTGCTGACCTTGTAGGTTAGCAGTGACACAATAATCAGTCAGACTGACTGCATCAGGCACTGATGGATGGACAAACTTTCCCAAGTGGGAAAACTGGCCAAAGTTTTAAGAACCTGAGTCATGTTTTAACATAAGAATAGATAAAAAAATAATTACTCTCTTGCTAACTAAAGTGATTTGGGTACAAGCAGTGAGCCATAGATATTTACACACAGAGGCCACTAACTCTAGTACATGTGCATGAAGTCCTACTAGTTTGTTGTTAGTGAAAGGGCTGTAGCCCTAACTCTAGGTTCTCAAAGAATCATACAGTCATTAAGGATTGGAAGGGACCTAGAAAGATCATTTAGTCCATTATCCCCGCCATGTGCATAGAATCACAGAACATTAGGGATTGGAAGGGACCCTGAAAGATCATCCAGTCCAATCCCCCTGACACAGCAGGATCACCAAGACCAAGTCACACAGGAACACATCCAGGAGGGTCTTAAACGTCTGCAGTGAAGGAGACTCCACAACTCCCCTGGGCAGCCTGTTCCAGGGCTCTGTCACCCTTACCGTGAAGAAGTTCCTTCTCATACCTCTCCATTCAGCCTGTTCCACACCAAGATACCAACCTCAGCCTTTGCCTTGTTGCTCAGCCCTTCTCCAAACCATCAAACAACCCCTCTTAACCCAAGCAGGCCTTGAGAACCCCTTCTACAAAAGCACCATTATCTTATAGTGAATGAATTGAATGAGGCCACGTGGACCTTTCACAGGTACCAGCTGATATGCAGGGATTGAGAAGTCTACAAAGTTCTTCTGCCACAGCCTTCTCCTGTGCTGCATTAATTTCTGTAATATTATTAATGGGAAAAGCATTAGGCAACACTATCGAGAATTCACTGTGGAATGGCAACAGCATCACTTCTTACTTGGTCACTGTTGCCATTCTCCTGCAGTTAAATAAAGATTTAGGAGGCTAAGATGCAACTACTTTCTATAGAAAATTACTTTGAGGCAGTCCAGAGATTGCTGACCGCTGTCAGATGGAGAGACAGACTATGAAATAGAACATTTCAAAGGGAAAACACGAGCGTTGGAGCAGCACAAAAAAGCCCCTAAGAAAGACTCATAAAGAGTGTGGACAGACAGTGCACAGAGCTCAGGAAATGAAAGCAAAATGCCTGCTACAACGTGCATGACTTGGGAGAAACCCAGTCTGAACACAACAGTGTATGATCGATGCAGAAAACTACTAAGGGGTTTCAGTTTGTTCAACCCCCCGAAGTCTGTGAATTCAGAACTCTCTGCCACCCCTGCCTAATGCATCTAGTGATAACCTCCGTGCATCGTACAAGCAAAAAGAGTCTTACACAAGTGCGTCCTCCACTAGGTTATGAAGGGTGCTCGGATTGCGGATCAGTTTGTCTAGGAAGCTGACAATGTCACTAAATTTTGGACGGTGGTTCCTCTCCTTTTGCCAGCAGTGTAGCATCAGTTGGTGAAGAGATGCTGGGCAGCCCATGGGAGCTGGAAGCCTGTAGCCTTCTTCTATAGACAGTATAACCTGAAGGAATACAATGCATATGGTCATAGAATCATAGAATCACAGAATCATTAGGGATTGGAAGGGACCTTGAAAGATCATCCAGTCCAATCCCCAACACAGCAGCATCACCTAGACCAAGTTGCACAGGAACACATCCAGGAGGGTCTTAAACGTCTCCAACTGGGCATTAGAGTTAAATGCTGAAAGGACAATGTAAAGTTGACTTAAACCAGTGGTAACAAAAACACAGTGGTAACAAATAAAAACACGTGTTATAAAATACAAGTGTGTTATTATGTGACACAATAATGACACAGGAGTGTGACCGTAAGTGTTTTGTAGGCATAGGAAACACATGCTCTCTGGCAACACTCTTCCAACAGCCAAGAAGGGAGGAGGAGAAGAAAGAACTAACCAGTATTGCTGTCTTTTTATCCACTTGAGGTTGATGTTGTACCAAATGGGGTGTCAGGGTCACAAACTAATCTCATACAGCATAATGAAATGCTCTAATATTTGCATCATAGAATCATCATGGCTGGAAAGGACCTCCAGGATCATCAAGTCCAACTCTCATCCCAACATCTCCCCAACGCCTAGGCTATGGCCTGAAGTGCTCAAGGTACTTGGTTTTTAAACACCTCCAGGGACAGTCACTCCACCACCTCCCTGGGCAGCCTAGTCCAGTGTCCAGTCCTGATCCCTAAGGAAAGAACTTCTTCCTAAGATCCCATCTAAACCTCCCTTTATACAACTCAGTTCACCTGGTTGGCTCAGTGGGTAAAGCATGTGACTCTGAATTCCTGGGGTCATGGGTTCAAGCTCCATGTAGGACATCTTGAGACTGTAGGCTTACCCTGCTCTAGCAGGGGGGGTTGGGCTTAGATGATCTTTTGAGGTCCCTTCCAACCTCTAACACTCTGTGACTCTGTGACTTGAGGCTACTTCCTCTCATTCTATCTTTAGTAATCTGGGAGAAGAGACCAGCACCAGCCTGGCTACAACCTCCTTTTGGGTAGCTGTAGAGAGCAAAAAGGTCTCCTCTCAGCCTCCTCTTGTCTAGAATAAATAACCCCATTTCCCTCAGACACTCTTCACAGGGCCTGTTTTCCAGCTCTCTCCCCAGCCTTGTTGCCCTTCTCTGGACTCCAGCAACTCCATGTCCTTCTGATCCTGTGGTGCCCAAAACTGGACCCAGTACTCAAGGTGCAGTCTCATGAGCGCAGAGTACAGGGGCACCATCATCCATCTACTCTTGCTGGTTACACCGTTCCTGTTCCAGGCCAGGATGCTGTTGGCCTTCTTGGCCACCTGGGCACACTGCTAGCTCCCGTTCAGCCGGCTGTCAATCAACAGCACCAGGTCCTTTTCTGCCAGGCAGCCACTCTTCCCTCAGCCTGTAGCGCTGCTGGGGGCTGTTGTGACTGAGGTGCATGAGCTGGCATTTGGCTCTGTTAAACCTCGTTCCATTAGCCTCAGCTCATTGCTCCAGCCTGTCCAAAAGCCCCTGCAGCACCTCCCTTCCCTCAAGCAGATTGACACTCACATTTAATTTTGTGTCATCTGCAAATCTACTGAGGGTGCATCTGATGCCCTCATCTGGGTCATTAATAAATGTCCCCCCCCAGAGTTACACTGAAGCACAACATTCTGCACCACCTCTCTCAGGAACCTGGACGGATTGATGGGACTGGACTAGATGATCTTTCGAGGTCCCTTCCAATCCCTAATGATGCTATGATTCTATGATGCTCAAGCGATTTACGACTAGACAGAAGTTAATATAGTGTTGGCATAAGCTCTGCGGTGAGTAAATGTAAAGGTTGAGCAGATGTGGAAACCAGTTTGGTCAGGATTTGGAGAGAAACAGACCTGATGTTCCAGAGAAACCACATGTGTGAAAAATCACATTTGATCAGGTTGGAAGGGAAGTTTGTTTGTAGCAGCACTGGCAGCAAAAATGTCTATGAAGGACATTAGCAGCCTCCCATGATGGGAGACAGCAGAAGCAGGTAAGGTTTGTGAAAAGCTGGCTGGGTTTGTTCTATATGAATAGAATATATTCTATTCTACGAGTTAAAAAACAAAGAGGAAGGGTTACTAGGTTCCCCAATGGGTGGTGGTAGCAGTGGGGATGGTGACAGAGTCAGAGAGTGTCAGGGATTGGAGGGGACCTTGAAAGATCATCCGGTCCAATCCCCCTGCCATAGCAGGATCCCGTAGATCCACTCACACAGGAACATATCTGGGGGGATTTAAATGTCTCCAGAGAAGGAGGCTCTGCAACTCCCCTGGGCAGCCCCTTCCACTACTGTGTTAGCCTCAGTGGGAAGAAGTTCCTTCTCATATTGATGTGGAAACTTCTCTGTTCCAGCTCACGGCTGTTGCCCCTTGTTCTATCACTGGGTGCCACTGGGCAGAGCCTAGCTCCATCCTCCATCGCCCCTTGTTCTATCACTGGGTGCCACTGGGCAGAGCCTAGCTCCATCCTCCATTGCCCCTTGTTTTATCACTGGGTGCCACTGAGCAGAGCCTGGCTCCATCTTCCTGACACCCGCCCTTTCCATATTTATCAACATTAATGGGGTCACCTCTCAGGCTCTGTTTCTCCAAGCTCAAGAGACCCAGCTCCCTCAGCCTTTCCTCATCAGGGAGATGCTCCACTCTCTTCATCATCTTTGCGGCTCTGTGCTGGACTCTGTCCAGCAGCTCTGTGTCCTTCTAGAATGGAGGATCCCAGAACTGGACACACGATTCAAGATGAGTAGAGGGGGAGGAGAACCTCTCTCGATCTGCTAACCATCCCCTTTCTGATCCACCCCAGGATGTAGATAAAAGAAAGAAAATATAGTAAGTGGTTGATCAAAAACAAAGGGAGGAAAAACCCAACCGTGTGGGCATAACCCTTCCACAGAAAAACCCAGCTATTGCTGAATGAGGGCTTGCACAAGTGATTGTGCACAACACTTACAACACAGTGCACTTACGAGAAACACACCTACTGCACTGATACCCACTGTGCTTTAAGGAGACATTTCTCATGTTCCCCCAGACGTACGTACGTGCTGCAGATGTATTAATGCTGCTGGAAGGGGGCACATTAAACTGTTTACAGCAAATCAATGGCTAACAGCTCTAGCTGTAGCATCAATATGTTCAGTCTTATTATCCTGGAATAGATCCTTGTTCTCTTCTGAATTCTAAACCGCTGTTGTGGGCTGTTCAGCAATGCCTTGAGCTGATGCTGCAAGCATCACGCAATTAAAGAAGAGAACGGATCGGCATTGCAGGCACTCAGCTCACTGTCATCGCACGGTAGAAAAGGGAACAAGATGCTCCCAGCTGTACGCAGCTGGGTGTCTGAGTTCTATCAAATGAGGTGACTCAGCCCTACCATGGCCTACAGCCCTCTCATATCCTGCAAGAAACTCCTTAGGGACGAAGAGACATATTTGCAAGGTGGCAGGGAATTGTTTTTTCCCAGGGTAAATTTCGGAGGCACAGGCAACAGCACTGGGAAGTACAGGCTGCTCCAAAGGCAGCACTAACTGCTGTAGGGTCTGTTTTCCAGACTTCTTCCCAGCCAGGATCTGGGGGGTCCTGGTGGACAGCAGGATGACCAGGAGCCAGCAGTGTGCTCTTGTGGCCAAGAGGGACAACAGCATCCTTGGGTAGATCAAAAGGGGGGTGGTTAGCAGATTGAGAGAGGTTCTTCTCCCCCTCTACTCTGCACTGCTGAGACCACATCTGGAGTACTGTGTCCAGTTATGGGCCCCTCAGTTCAAGACGGTGTGGAGCTTCTGGAAGGAGTCCAGCATAGAGCAATGAGGATGATGAAGGAAGTGGAGCACCTCCCTGTTCAGGAGAGACTACTGGAGCTGTGTCTCTTTAGCTTGGAGAAGAGGAAACTGAGGAGTGACCTCATTGATGTCTATAAATATGTGAAGGGTGGGTATCAGGAGGATGGAGCCAGGCTCTTCTCAGTGTCATCTAGTCATAGGACAAGGGGCAATGGGTGTGAGCTGGAACATAGGAGGTTCCGTATAAATATGAGAAGGAACTTGTTCCCAATGAGGGTGACAGAGCACTGGAACAGGCTGCCTAGGGGAGTTGTGGAGTCTCCCTCTCTGGAGATGTGCTCATGTGTGACTTGGTCTAGGTGATCCTGCTGTTGGAGAGGGACTGGACTAGATGATCTCTCGAGGTCCCTTCCAATCCCTAATGATTCTATGATTCTATCTCTGCATTTTGTGCACCTGTGAGTATGGACAGATCCATATGTGCAGACAGGACTGTCTGTGCTCACACAGAGGTGAGACCTAGCAGTAAATGACAAGAACAAACAGTAATCCTTCCATCTGTTCTTTCTGGATACTTACTAATCTCCAGAGGTTCGAAATCCGGGCTACTAAGACAGCTGCTATAGCAAAAAATACCGTCACATTGCCAGGGAAATACTTCCTCCAAAGCTTTGCCTCCTAATGATGGATATAACCCCCACTTTGTCCTTGTTACAGACTCAGGGTGGGTGAAATTCAAACTCATGTGCATGGAATTACTTCAAAGGACTGACAGAACTCATCATATAATCATTAGGAATTGGAAGGAACCTCAAATGATCATCCAGTCCAATCCTCCTGACACAGCAGTATCACCTAGACCACGTCACACAGGAACACATCCAGATGGGTTTTAAATGTCTCTAGTGAAGGAGACTCCACAACCTCCCTGGGCTGCCTGTTCCAGTGCTCTGTCGCCCTCAGTGGGAAGAAGTTCTTTCTGATACTTATGTGGAACCTCCTGTGTTCCAGTTAATACCCATTGCCCTCGTCCTATCACTAGATGAGATCGAGAAGAGCCTGGCTCCATCCTCCTGACACCCACCCTTCACAAATTTATAGACATTAATGAGGTCACCCCTCAGTCTCCTCCAAGCTCGAGAGACCCAGCTCCCCCAACCTCTCATCATAAGGGAGGTGCTCCACTTCCTTCATCATCCTCGTTGCTCTACACTGGACTCCCTCCAGCACCTCTGTGTCCTTCTTGAACTGAGGGGCCCAGAACTGGACAGAACACTCCAGATGTGATCTCAGCAGTGCAGAGTAGAGGGGGAGAAGAACCTCTCTCGATCTGCTAACCACCCCCTTTCTGATCTGCCCCAGGCAGTTTGTCACAAGCGCCTTCACGAAACACAGGCACTCGCTGCCTCTTAGCTGAGAGCTGTCAGTGGAGAGGCCAATCGTCGGCAGCTCACAGAGGCGGAAATCACAGTCTTTACTTCTAACTCTGCCTGTTGCAAAAGATGAATTTATGAAATGCAGCTGGTTTATAAGGCGAGGGGAAAGTTTCTTTACTTTTATGAGACGTACAGCATTGGCTCAACGGAACAATAGGGAGCTGATGAGGCTTCTCTGAAATAATTTATGCGGGAAAACATCAAAAGCAGCCACATTTCCCAGACATTGTGTTTTGTTTGAAACACTCCATCTAATTGTGTCTTTGAAAAAGAAGTCACAGTGTGCACTTTGCTTCCTCTCTTTTGCCAAAGGAACACTCCAGTCCGAAGAGAAATGCCAGCTGGTACTGGGATTATTCTAATTTCTCATTAATACCAGCATATTTCAAAAATAAACTGCCTCATTAGGATCCCTTGTGAAGCAACTACTATTTTTACAGTCTAATAAGCAGGAGTAAAGATGTGTCTAATGTTGCAATGGGAATCACAGAACATTAGGGACTGGAAGGGACCCCGAAAGATCATCCGGTCCAATCCCTCTGCCACAGCAGGATCCCCTAGATCCAGTCACACAGGAACAGATCCAGGCAGGTTTTAAACATCTCCAGAGAAGGACACTCCACAATCCCCCTGGGCAGCCCCTTCCAGGGCTCTGTCACCCTCACTGGGAAGAAGTTCCTTCTCATATCGATGTGGAACCTCCTCTGTTCCAACTCACACCAATTGCTCCTTGTCCTATCATTAGATGCCACTGAGCAGAGCCTGGCTCCATCCTCCTGACCCCTGTCCTTTCCATATTTATCAACATTAAGCCCTCAGTCTCCTTTTTAGGAGCTCAAGAGTCTCAGCTCCTTCAGCCTTCCCTCATCAGGCAGATGCTCCACTCCCTTCATCATCCTTGTTGCTCTGCACTGGACTCTCTCCAGCAGCTCTGTCCCCTTCTGGAACTGAGTGGACCAGAACTGGACACAATATTCCAGATACTCACCACGGCAGAGTAGAGGGGAAGGAGAACCTCTCTTTATCTACTAACCACCCCCTTTCTGATCCACCCAAGGATGCTGCTGGCCTTCTGGGCCACAAGGGTGCATTGCTGGCTCATATTCATCCTGTTGGCCACCAGGACCCCCAGATCCCTTTCTCTTACACGACTCTCCAACAGGTCAGTCTCCAGCCTATACTGGTACCTGGGGTTGTTCTTGCCCAGGTGCCAGAGTCTACACTGCCCTTGTTATAGTTCATTAAATTTCTCTGTGCCCAACTCTCCAGCCTGTCCAGGTCCTGCTGTATGGCCACACAGTCTGCTGCGGTGTCAGCCACTCCTCCCAGCTTTGTGTCATCAGCAAGTTTCAAGGGAAGAATTAGAGCTTTTTAGTTTTTAATCTCTCTCTCTCTCTCTCTCTCTCCCCCTACCTACTGTCCTATCTGCCTTTCTATCTGTCTATCTATGCATCTATGTATCTCTCTCTCTCTCTCTCTCTCTCTCTGTCTTTCTGTCTGTCTACCTATTTATCTGTCTATCTATCTGTGCTCTGGATTTGCAATGCTCATATCTCTGGACAGAGGAATTAGATATCCACGCACCTAAAAGGGAAGAAGTGTATTTTTCTTGGTACTGTAAGGTGATAGATGATGTGATATATAAAGATTATACACAATAACATCTTTTTGAGTCCTTTTTTCTTGCTGTTTTAAGGTTGAAGAAGCACCACATGAGTTGTGAAATGTCCTAGCACATCTCTTCCTACAGACAGGATGTAGCAACAGCTCTGCAATTGTTGTAGCTCTTTTTGCATCAGCAAATCAATGTCTCATTTATTTCAACCCTAAAGAACAGGAACATTAGCTTCGTTCCCACGCAAACGAAGCCCTGAGTCTGCTAACAAAAAAGCATTGCTGCTCTCTTGTCCTGGTTTTGTCATGAACAGCTGATGGGGATCAAAAGATGGACAACATCTGAATATTCTGGGCTGCCATCATACCCTGAGATATCTCTCTCTCCCTCTATCTATCTGTCTATCTGTCTGTCTGTTTATCTGTCTGTCTATCCATCTATCTGCCTATCTGTGGATCTACCTAGCTGTCTATCCATCCATCTATCTGTCTACCTACCTTCCTACCTACCTGTCTGTCTGTCTATCTATCTATCTATCCATCGGTATCCATTGATCTATCCATCTGTCTGTCTGTCCGTCTACCTGTCTATCTGTCTGTCTATCTGTGGATTGGTCTATCTGTCTGTCTGTCTATCTATCCATCCATCTGTCTGTCTGTCCGTCCATCTATCTATCTATCTATCTATCTGTGGATCTGTCTATCTATTGATCGATCGATCGATCTAATCTGTATCTATGTATCTAACAACTTCCATGTGGCTGTCAGGTTTTTTTCAGCGATGACCATGTTTCAGCCTCATGGGAAGTTCCTGTGGCCACCACGTCACGTGGACAGAGCGCATTTTTCAAGTAACACTTCCTGGCAAGTGAAAATACAAAGGAAAGGAGCTATTTCCTACAGTTAACAGAGGCAATTATTTCCATGCTTTTGAATGCTCAGGCTTTCATTTGCATACAGGGCACCACTGTCTTGCAGAGTTTTTTACAGAGGGTATTAAACACTGAAACCTGTTAAATGTACTTGGAAGTTTTGGTTTCTGTTGAACAGAGCTGCAAAGGTGGAAGAAAGAGTTTAATGCGATTCATCAGAAGACTATAAAGTTATTCATTATAGTATTAATTATTAATCACAGTGCTACATGAAATAATATTAACATATTAAATATGAATTGTAGTACTCTAGATATTTTCTGCTCTGCTACGTAGATTTGTGCCTGTTTAGTTTCAAAACCCACTTGAAACTGGCCAAAAAGGCAACTGCAAATGAAGATGCAATCTTTCTGATAGTTTCATTATTAAGAGTAACACAGGCTCTTGCTTCCAAAATTTAACTGACAGATTTTTTAATGAGCCTGAGAGAGCAGAAAGTCCAGAGGGACCTTGTCCTTGTGTCCTGCTGACATCTGAAAAATCTACCAGGAGGGAGTGCCAGCTGCTCACGCCTCCTGGTGCAGAGCCAGTCCCAGGTGCCTGCCAATTGTTTGATGTCTGTGGGTTGCAAGAACTCTGAGCTGGTTTTAATGCTGCACAAAACTTGCAGAGGTGTAAGGACTTTTGTTCTGTTTGTTATGGTAGTTTTCTTCCATGTGGGTTACAATCCATTAAGTATTCTTTCTCTTTTGTATTTGAACACTGTAGGTCTGCAACACGCACTGATTTATACGGTGGCCTCTAACAGGTTGTCCCAGTAGACTTCACTCACAGCTGTTCTACAAAGCCAATGCATGGAATATAAATCTTCCTTTCCTCACATGAGCAAGCCAGGCTCTTAGCACAATCTGTTCATCAGCACACTAGTTTCCTTGGAAAGTTCAATATCTGAGCTAATGTTTATTAATTAAGCAATGAGACACCGCAGTCTGTGCAGCAGCCCTAATTAGGGACACCTCTGGTGCCTGCCACACATCTAAGAGGGGCATTAATCAGCACCAGCGCAGGTCGGACGTGACTTACCACAACAATAAAATGGTTATTTACTTAAACAAGAACATTTCTCAAAGCTAATAAACATTTTTAAGCCCCTGCATTACACCACATACAGCATTTAAACATTTATGAGAGGCATTTTCAAACACAGTTGCCTGAAGTTCAACTTAGAAATCCCTGCTTAGGCTTATAAAGAGCGGGATTTGCAGAGATGTTGAGTCTCCCTGGTTTGCACTGACCTGATGTGCCCTTGTGAACAGCTGCAATCTCTGGAAAACAGACTGGGTTTATTTAGGTGGCAGCTCTCAATTTATCACTTCTCTTTGTCGCATCAGCCTGGGCTCTGCGCTACCTCCGCTGCTGCCTGTGATCTGACTGCTGTGACTGAGGGGTCAAATGAGAAACCCTCAGTAGTCTTGGCTCAACCCAACTGTTCATCAGACTTACGATGTGTTCACGTGGCAAACAGGCACCACACCAGACAGTGCTGAACTCACCTCTCCTACCTTCCCCTCCCTCTGGGTAGGAGCAGGCAGATCATCGGCTTCACTTACGTGTGTGGGAAAGGAACACTTAACCTTCAGCCACCCACAACAGCCATGGTCTGGAAATGCGAACCGACTTTCCAAAGACATTTAATTAGAAGAGTGATCTGTGAGATGGAGTGTGAGCACAGAGACCCTGCTTTACACACCTTGTGCTTGGAAAACTTGTGGCACTTCACAAAACCCCACGCAATTCAGTATTTTATTGCTAACTAGAGAGGAGTTTTATGATGATGGAAACACGGTGAGTGCTGTATTGTTAATGCTGGCAGACCTTCTGTCGCAGCAGAACCTCTGACTGTACCTACGCAAGTCCTCTTAACAGTTGTCTGCATAATGAGGCTTTTATGAACAGGCTGAGTGCAAGCCCACTCTCTGCTCCTTTCCCTGCCATATGTGCAGTACTGACCTTTGAGAAAGCCCTGTGATTGCTGAAGAATAGGCTCGTGTGAATCTGGGGTAGTTTAAAGTACGAAACGAAATGCCACAACATCCAGCCAAGCCAGCTTCGCAGAGCGGCTGATCACCTGAAACTTCCCCGTGACATTTAGAGTCACCAAATGGAGGTAGAAGGACACAGGTGCTCGTCACTAACACTTTGGCACTGAAAACCTGTATGTAGGGCTTTGAAGAAAGTGAGTCCGAATGGCAGGGGAAGCCCCAGCAGTCAGCATCATTAGCCTAAGCAGTGCCCACTGGGCTAACAGACACTCCTATTTCGGAGCACCTCCCTTATGAGGAGAGGCTGACGGAGCTGGGTCTCTTGAGTTTGGAGAAGAGGAGACTGAGGGGTGACCTCATTAATGTCTATCAATATGTGAAGGGTGGGTGTCAGGAGGATGGAGCCAGACTCTTCTCAATCTCATCTAGTAACAGGACGAAGGGCAATGGGTGTGAGCTGGAACATAGGAGGTTCCATACCAATATGAGAAGGAACTTCTTCCCAGTGAGGGTGACAGAGCACTGGAAGGGGCTGCCCAGGGGAGTTGTGGAGTCTCCTTCACTGCAGACGTTTAATACCTGACTGGACATGTTCCTGTGTGACTTGGTCTAGGTGATCCTGCTGTGGCTGGGGGATTGGACTGGATGATCTTCCGAGTCCCTTCCAATCCCTAATGATTCTATGATACACATCCAAAGGACATAAGTCTATAATATTTACGTCAGTTGTTTCTGCTGTAGGCATTTAGTTTTGGGGTTTTTTTTTTTCCCTTCTTGAAACAATCTGAAATGATTTTTTTTTTGTAAAGGAAATGTTTTCCTTGTCCCCAAACAACTTATCACCCTCACCAGGCAACCAGGCTCGAGCAGCTGAATAACACAGCAACAACATAAAAACAGCCATTCGGGAAAAGTCTTGTCAGCGCTGAAGAACCAATGCGGAGATATTCTGGGCACGTGCCTGAGAAAGGTTAAGATGGGTTGCATGAGAGTCTGCATTTTGACAGAGATTGATGGCTGGTGTGAAGACTGAGCACACCAGTTTGAGCTTCCGTGGGACCCACCAAAGAAGAGATCTAGTGAAAAAGTAAATTGTGGTGGAGAAAGAAACATCCTCCCTTTCCCAAGCTTCATTTTGTGCTTCATTTTCTAGAAGAAGCTTCTAGAAGCTTCAGGAGAAGCAAACGTAGGTTTTCTTGATTGGCAAGGCTTATGTGGCTACAGCGTTTGCAATGAGAAGTGAGAGGAAAGCGTAACTTTGTCAGGAGGGATGACGACTATCCTGCGCTGTGGTTAAGCCTGCAGACAGTTCTCAAGGTAAACAGAAGGCATTTACTTCATTAAAAAGAGAACTGGCAAATACATTTCTCTCCACAGCTTAACTTCTTTATAGTTTAGCCATTTGTGCCCTCTGATGGGTGCTGTTAGACTGTACTGGAGAGAACAGGCCAACTTCTCCATCAGCATAGTTCCTGTATTCCCTCAAGTTTTATTTATCATAGAATCATTAGGGATTGGAAGTGACCTCCAAAGATCATCTAGTCCACTCCCCCAGTTATAGCTGAACTGAAAACCGTATCAACTTGCATATTTGATACAGATACCCAAGGATGTGGGTCCAATCCCCCTTGAGCTTGAGAGAGTTATGCTGATTGAAATAACTTGAGGTTCTAGGCTAGAAAGTAAATGGGAAAGCAAAGCAGCGCAAGGAGAGTAGCAATCATCTACAGAGAACAGTTGGAGAACTTGGCAGATCACTCCTCGGCAGTACTTACATCCTGGTTGGACATCTCCCAGTACGGTCTCTCACCATAGGACATCACCTCCCACATTACAATCCCGTAACTCCACGCGTCACTTGCCGAAGAGAACTTGCGGTAAGCTATGGCTTCGGGAGCAGTCCACCTGATGGGGATTTTTCCACCCTGGAAAATGTATTAAAACCTTGTCAATATGAGTGAACACACAACAGCAATGTTGGAAAGAAACGATGTAGAGAATCTACTTGTCAGTTTGCCCTGTCACTTAGCTGTGAGTAGAAAGGAAGAAAGGCACCGTTTTTATAGCTTGACCAAAGCTCAGTTCTATCTGCAGGCTAATTCACCAAACCCAGCTCCTTCTGCAAACAAGTCAGTTAAAGAACAGAAAGCATTACAGATGATTTCTGTTTGTTCAGGAATCATCGAATCACAGGATCATTAGGGATTGAAGGGACCTCGAAAGATCATCTAGTCCAGTCCCCCTGCCACAGCAGGACCACCAAGACCAAGTTGCACAGAACACATCCAGGTGTGTTTTAAACATCTCCAGTGAAGGAGACTCCACAACCTCCCTGGGCAGCCCGTTCCAGTGCATCATTAGTCTGAACACGCCTGTTGATTAAAAACACTTCAAGCCTGACATTCCCAGTACATTGACATTTACACTTCTTTTTCCTTAAATAAAACAGAAGCATCTATTGCAAAATGAAACACTAAAACACTTAATGATGTGATACATCCAGAGAGGAAACAACAGAGTTTTCATTATTCTTTCTATACCCTCGAGAGAGAGGTTCTCCTCCCCCTCTAATCTGCACTGGTGAGACCACATCTGGAGTACTGTGTCCAGTTTTTGGACCCTTGGTTCAAGAGGGATGTGGNATTGTGCCATTTAAGCATCTAGGTCAAGAGCAAACCAAGTGTGTTCCTAATGGGCGTGTCCTTCAGACCTCAAGCAGTGTCATTCTACATCTTTCAACCTAAAATCCAAACACTACAAAAGATAATTGTAAGAATTCAATCATCAAACCTGATTTATCCTCTACAAGGCTGCAGGATGCAGAATTTTGCTTTGAAATCAGTAAATTAAAACACTGAACCCCTTCTCTTCTTCCACAATCAGTTTACATATGAAAATTATTTTTCTATTTCACAGCAAAGACTTTCTTCTCCAGACATATTTATCTTTACATAGTCACACACTTATTATCTACTGAACTCCTGGAAACAGTAGAGAGCCATATGCATCAAGGACCACTAGATGGTAGAAGGAGGCAGGCAGTAGAGCTGAGCTCAGTGAGCATCAGTTGCTTTCAATAAGCAGTAAGAGATCTGGCTCAGCCTTGTAGAATCATAGAACCATTAGGGATTGGAAAGGACCTCAAAAGACCATCTAGGCCAATCCCCCTGACACAGCAGCATCAGCTAGACCAAGTCACACAGGAACACATCCAGGTGGGTTTTAAAGGTCTTCAGAGGAGACTCCACAACCTCCCCTGGGCAGTCTGCTCCAGTGCTCTGTCATCCTCACTGGGAAGAAGTTCCTTCTCATATTTATATGGAACCCCTATGTTCCAGCTCACACCCATTGCCCCTTGTCCTATCACTAGATGACACTGAGAAGAGCCTGGCTCCATCCTCCTGACACCCACCCCTCACATATTTATAGACATTAATGAGGTCACCCCTCAGTCTCCTCTTCACAAAGCTAAAGAGACCATATCCAGTGCCCTGAATGTCTACTAACATTGGGTGTCCAACCAAAAGGACACTGCATCCTCTGAGAAGTTGTTTTGGGGTCTAGCTGCAGAGAAGAGTTCAGAACATCTCAGCCCAGCACAGAGTTGTGGATCTTATCCCTTTTACTGAATTTGGACTTGTCCTTTAGTTTTAAAGATTTTCCTCCCAAACTCCATGGAATTCCAACCTTACATCTTGGGCTTCCACACTTTTGTGGTGACAATGAAAATTTTCCTAGCCTAACTCACAGGGCTATGGTAGAAATATAACTACTTCTTGGAGATGGACACATGCACCTTTCCAAGATAACAGTCATCCTGCTCTGTACCATGAGAGACACCCCTGAGCACCCTAAGCACCCTTAGCAGTTCCCCTTAGTGCACGGTGCTTTACGTCCACTCGCGACAGCCTGTGGAGCTCCCCGCCGGTACTTGCGGAAGGGAAACAAAACCTCTCTGTTTTCTCTCCTATCACAGTTTTTCCAGAAGACCAAAAGAAAACAGCTCCCAGCACAGTTGCTTGGGTTGCGGGAAGGCTTCGTTTATCAGGACAAACTGATGAATAAACAAGTCTTGGCGTGAGCCAACATTTCCAATTTGGAGAGTTTTCCTAATAATTTGTTATTTTAAAATTTTTAATTAAAAATCTTGTGTTAATAATTCAAAGTCGACTTCTAGGGAAAACACGGAGCTATGAGTGCAAATAAAACGTGGCTGGAGAGTGGCCCTGCAGAGAGCGACCTGGCAGTACCAGCTGACAACCAGCTGAACAGCAGCCAGCAGGGTGCTCAGGTGGCCCAGAATGCCAATGGCATCCTGGCTTGCATCAGCAATAGTGTGGCCAGGAGGACTAGGGATGTCATTCTCACCCTATACTGGGCACTAAGGAGGCCTCTCCTTAAGTACTGGGGCAGTTCTTCAAGAAAGAGGTTGAGGGGCTGGAGCAGGTCCAGGTGAGGCTGGTGAAGAGACTGGAGATAAAGTCTGATGGAGAGAGGCTGAGGGAGCTGGGGGTGTTTAGCTTGGAGAAGAGGAGACTCAGGGGATCTTCTCCCTCCCTGAAGGGAGGGTGTAGTCACGTGGGGGTCAGGTTTTTCTCCCAGGCAACTAGTGGCAGGAGGAGAGGGCAGAGCCTGAAGCTGCACCAGAGGAGGGTTAGGTTGGATGTTAGGAAGCCCTTCCTAAGGCTGATGAGACATTGGACTGGACTGCCCAGGGCAGTGGTGGAGTCCCCATCCCTGGAGGTGTTTAAGGTCAGACTGGCTGTGGCCCTTAGTGCCCTGGTCTAGGTGATTGTGGTGATGTTAGGTCATGGGCTGGGGTGAGTGATCTTGGAGGTCTTTTCCAGCCTCAATAATCCTGTGACATTTATAGATTTTACTTTTAACCTTTATAACATCATACGGATCACAAAACAGGAAAATGAATGTTTGCTGTGTGTTCTTTTCATAGAATCACAGAATCATTAGGGATCGGAAGAGACCTCAAGAGATCATCTATTCCAACCCCGCTGTCACTGCAGGATCTCCTAGACCAAGTCGCACAGGGACACAGAGGTGGCCTCCAAACATCTCCAGAGAAGGAGACTCCACAACTCCCCTGGGCATCGATTATCCCCTCCCAAACTCTACTTGAAGAAAGGTCACATCCTGAGCAGCACTTGCAGCCAGACTTGTGACTGCTGGCTAAAGATCAATGAGCTTGAAGGAATCTGATTAGACTCCACAAGTAGTTCCATGATGCAGCTCCACTGACAGATCCCTTTTGGACTGAAACAGTAGTGGCTCATTGAGTGTGAAAATGAGAGTGGAGAGCAGAGTCGGAACAGAACTCAAGGCAGTTCATGTCCAAGGGCACAAGATGTGCTCAGGGTTGTAAAATAAGAGTGAAGGAAAAGCCAAACAATTTTTACAGCAGATTCACCTCACGTGCGGAGATGCTATATTCATAAAAATGTAAATTTTGACACGTAATTATGTTTGCTGAATATATTTTATGCAGAACCTTGTTTTATTTATTTGAGCCGCCCGGAGGACGGAGATTGCAGCGTGCCCACGTTAAACGCCGTACGACTGAACGGCGGCGATGTGCGCTCACGCACAACCACCGAACACTCGCGGTCTGGAATAACTGAAAACACATTTCTGGTTTCTGATTAGATTAATAAACAGTGTGGGGCTGATGCTGGAAATGTGCTTCTACATTTTGATAGAACTAGGAAAATAATCAATGCAAAATACCTGGTGTTTCCACTGTAGCTCACCTTCAAATTAAGGTAATTTATAAAACACCTACATTTCACAGCCACAGCAATGAAATCTGTCACAGCCCCTGCGTTTAACATAAAAAGCTCATTTCCTTTGATGTTATTCTCTCCCTTTTTGGATGTGGGAAGAAGGGTCAGAAGGAGTGTTGGAAACCAAATTGTGCTTCTGCCTCATCTCATTCGTTAACAGTGATAGGCTCATTTTATTTTCACATAGTAAAACAAGAACACTGCCATTCAAATCATAGAATCATTAGGGATTGGAAGGGATCTGGAAAGATCATCTAGTCCAATCCCCCCACCACACAGCTCTTGTTCACAGAATCACAAAACATTAGGGATTGGAAGGGACCTCAAAAGATCA